>OY744516.1:187662713-187745213 GCA_963556195.1 Sepiola atlantica | reverse complement strand
AAATGAACAGTACATTAAACAATTAACCAAACTTCTTTATATTCAATATTTCTAGTGAAGGTAATATTTCGACGACTACACCTTACTTTGTACATGCTTTAGATTAAATCAAATTTGGCTCCAATTGATGAGTAGCATACACATATTCAGAAGGTCCTTGTTTTCGGTGTAAGCCTGATACACAAAATAGCACACACGCTATCGTATTAATATGTGTCTTCCTGGTCGTCCCCTCCCTACCTTCAATGTAGAAAAATCTTAGAGGTTGGTTAGGATAAACAATAAACCAGTCGGGCCGACGTCAAAAACTGACGTCAAAATCCGACGTCAAAAACCGTTACGCCAAGGGGAAATACCTGTAAATATTACGAAAATTAGGTGACTTGAAATATTTTCCAAATTTAGGTGCGGCACGCATGCGCAGAGCTTTTGATGTAAGCGTGACACACGAACACACACACTATCGTATTAATATATAGATAAAATTAGAAGAAGAAAAACAAGTAAATAAAAATATCACTTTATATATAACTAGCGACGCTATATCGCATCGCCCGTTATCATGATTACACAAAAATACGTAGATCGCAGACAAAAAATAAAACTAAAAATATGCTTAATATTGTAAATTTAAATATTTGAGTTCATATTGGGACAATATATGAGTAAAAATACGTATGCTCCGGAGGTTCGAACCCATTTTTCGTGCACGCTAACCTATTGATTCACTGGGGCGATTAGGAAATTGCAACTTTATTACGTATATAATACAGAGCAGGTAGTTTCCGCTGTTTGCGATAGAGTTATTTTTTCTTCCTTCCTTCTATCCCATTCTTAAACTTTTCACTTTATTTTCCCTCTCTCTTTTTTTCTTCTATCGCTCTCTATCGCTTTACAGTCGAATATGGGTCAATCGGTAAATATTAGACAATGTTCTATTATTGAAGTTGTTCCTGGTGTTATGGATAACATTGTGACACTTATTACTGTAATCGTAAAAACATTTATTTATGACTAATAAAATATCAAATATCGATCAGGATAAAATATTATAGTATTAAAATCGATCCAAAATAATTTGTTTTTGGAACGCAGACCAATATGTGTCTTATATGCTTGGCGTAACAAATTTAATTGTGTACGTTTCGTTTATAAAGCTATTAACGTCAATGGAATTGGTTGAACTTGTCTCTACTTTATATATGAGATAAACATATTAACAAACAGAAAATTATATAGATTATTATACTTTAAGCAAATTCTGCTCTACACAAAAAGTCCATTCATTCATTTTATTCTTATCTCTATTTTCACATAATTGTTATTATAGTAATATGTTTGCGTAACTTGAATTAAATTGGTGTCTAGTCTTTAGCACTTCTCTATCTCATTACTATGAAGCTCTCGCGAAAATCGTTCGAATGTACATCGCGCAATTCAGGTGCCGACACGCATTAAAAATGACCAATCTTTTTAATATGTCAGCCGGCTGTTATGTAATTTCTAAAAGCATTAATACAATTGAAAGGCCTGTAAGTGTATGCAAAAACATGGCGATAAAACGCAAAGACAGAAAGTGACATTGCCGCAACGCTTAACGTATTCTTTACATTTGGCTCGGAAAACGGCTACGGAAAGAAAAGACAGAACAGAATGCAATTAAATGGTAAACCTCTAGAGGAAATATCGAAAATGGAATTATGCGAAATAAAAAGAAAGATAAATAAACTAACAAGCAAAACAGTAAATATATAATAAAACACTAAATATAATAATAATAATAATAATAATAATAATAATAATAATAATAATAATAATAATAATAATAATAATAATAATAATATCAGAAAAACAAAGGAAATACATGGAAATTTCTAGTGATCTGAAAGGAATAGAGAACATGAAGAAAATCAGTATAATACCAATAATTGTAGGAGCACTAGGAACAATTCCGGAAAACATGGAAATGGCCAAGAGGAAATTGAAATTAAAGAGAAAGATTGTTACTATAAAACGCGCGATCATGATGAAAAGAGCTAAAATTCTGAAAAAAATCCTTAAATGCGAAAACCAACCCACATAACCAACCAACAATTACCAGCCACATGTGAAAAGAAATAGTCTAAAAATATAGCATGTGCCAAAAGGAACTGAAATTCCATAATATTAAAGAAGAGAAAAACAAAACATAGACCCCCCTCAAAAAAAAAATATGCACGCATGTGGTAGAACTAGCTGAAAGTGATACCACACAGAAAAGATCAAGGAGATTGAACAACTGAGAAGAGAGTACACAGACAAGACCCCCGATAGAAGAGTGCACAGAGTACTGGAACTTTGTAGAGAATTATTGTCACTCAAATTCTAGAGACAGTCAACAGTCACTCGCAAAAAATTAATAGTCGATGGCTGTTGCGATGATATAAACGTATTTGCAATGGTTATCGAAAAGAGGTGAAGAGAGCTGGAAATCAGGAAGGGAGCTTTTTGTGACTCAGATTCCAGAAAACACCAGTGAGCAATCACTGATTATGTCATGTGTGAAAAAAACAGCCAGTAAATAATTGTACTACTACTACTACAACCAATAATAATAATAATAATAATAATAATAATAATAATAATAATAATAATAATAATAATAATAATAATAATAATAATAATAATAATAATAAATTGGAGTTTACTGGCACCCCTCCAAAAAAAAAACAAATGGTGTTGGGCTAGGTTGGTGCCACACCAAATAGTCGTGAAGGGTCAAAGAAGAGTTAAAAACCGAGGATTAACCAGACCTATACTAGACGAGAAGGGGTTGGGACCTTTGGGAGGCTTTTTGCCACCCAAATCCTAGGAAATACCAATGACCGTTGGCAGAGAGAAATCAATGGTGGGCAGCTGTTGCAATGACGCAAGGTCATTTACAATGGTTATCGAATAAGGTGGACAGCACTGACATTCGGGGAAGACTTTTTGTTACTTGGACTTCAGGAATCACCAGTGGTTATTGTCAGTGGGCGATCGCTGGTGATGACAAGTGTGAGAACTCCTAGTCAGTCAATAATAATACACGGTATAATCACGTTGACACACCCGTTTCCCTTAGATCCCCGAAGTTCAGAGACGTCGAGCCTTGTCGGTACTACATAGGTGACCATTTAGCAATACTAGCTGCTGTATGTGGGATGACTCTCTGCTTGTCACGGCAGTGTTTCCGGGCTTCCTGGACTGCTCCTTGCACCTGGACTTAAACAATGTCGGTTCAGAAGTTTTGTTGTGAATTGGCCAACCCTTGCTCCACGATAGATTCCCTGCGCAGGCACACTAACGAGAATGAACAAAAGCCTTCATTATCATCATAATGATAATTAGAAGAAGTAGAAGAAGAAGAAGAAGAACAACAACAACAGCAACGGCAAAGAGTTACTTTGTACCTTTTAGTGAAGAGCATATGTGTACATTCTACATGTAATTCAAGTAATGTTTCAGATGCCATTTCCCGCTTTTCTTTAATCTAATAATATCCCAGAAGTTTGACAGCAGGTAAAATAATGACAGTCGGAACGAAATATTGCTAAGGTAAAGAGCGTAAAGAGACGGTGTGTACAGGAAACGCAGAGAAAAAGTTTAAAATACGTAAAGATATAAAGTAAACACGAGGAAACACAAGATGGAAAGACAAAATAAACTTGACGTTTATTGATATTAATGTCCAACCATTAAAAGGTAAGTGTATATGCTTTCGAAGTCTGTTTTTTATTATATTTTCCACACCTTTAGTTTCTTGCCATCGCTAAAAAAACGACAAGTGCGACGTACGCAGGGAGAATTTCATTATAAAATCTACCGAAATATGTCTGGTAAGAGGCTGAATAAAATAGTATTTACGAGTAACAGGAGAGATATGAAAATAGTTGCAATGGTTACAGCTTCGATCTGTGAGCTCGGTGTACCATGTTTCACTTTCTGTCCGAATCATAAAAGTTGCTTCTACTACTAGAAAAGGGTATTAATCAATCCTTACTCCATCTAATAGACTATAGATGTCAATGTAGCGGCGACTTCAATTGAATCCCGAACGTCCGTATGAAGGAGAAAACTTGAATCGACGTGTATTGGTATCAATGTTCAAACATCTCAATACATTTATTGTATTTTTGAAGTTCCTATGGTATTTTCTGCAAGTTATTTTTCTTGGCGTTGCTAAGAACAATAGCATCATAAAGTACTCAGCAACTTGTCCAGTTCAAGGATGATGAAAATAATAGGTGGGTGGAAAAGGGGGAAAGTTACAATAGGTGTAATTTTTACAGCTGCGAATTTTGCCCTTGTGTGCAGTATTCACGTTTCGTCTGAGTCGAATAAGTCATGTTAACTAACTTGGAAAAAGGTTTCGTCTATATTTAGTCTACCGACTATAGATAACATTGTAGGGTTAACGTTAGTGGCAATCATTGGTATGACACCTGACTTAGGAGCCAGAAAATCCGAGAACAATGTGTACGAATTGTGGGATCGGCGTACCGTGTTTAACAACCATACAAGTCGTACAAGTTAATATATCTAAGACATTGTAGGAGTTCATATTTATTCCATCAACTATAGATTAAATAATTTCCATGCCTGACATTTTAGTTTTATTAAGAGAACGAACAATCCAAATTAGCACCTTTTACTATATAAAAAAACACATTGTACATACAAGCACCTGTCTCCGTGGCTAAATAGTGAGATATGCCGAATATAAACTAGATTGTTGAAAATCTTGGATATATGCTGGTCTGAAGAGCGGCGATACAACGAAACAGTCTGTATATGGATGACTATATAAGTCCGCCTTCTTTAATGGGTTGATATCACTTGTTAATACTAAGCGTAATGCAAAGCTCTTTGTAAATAAACAAACTGTAAACCTGGATATAGGAAACGTTTAAGCTTATCAAGGACAGACATATCCATTCCGAAAGTTCTCGATGCTAAATTCTTAGTTAGTAAAGCTTATATATACACATATATATATATATATATATATATATATATATATATATATATATATATATATATTACTATTTATGTATCCACATAACATTTTATAAGGAGATATATTTTTTTATGTATCAATTTTCAGTATTTACTTCAACAATGTTCGATACGTAAGTAAAGCTACATGGTAAGCTATGAAATATATTTATGGCATTTAGGCTACACAGAGGCTCCCGCGTTTCATCCCCGGGGGGTGGGATCTTCAGGCTAAATTGCCATAAATATATTTTAATAGCTTACTATATATATATAAATTCCCGAAACAGTTTTTCATGGTAAACAACTGATGATCCCTTAAAATAGTGTTAGAAACTAACTAATATAATAACTGTAAAAAATAAATTGACTTACATGAGTGATTTTCCACTGGAAGACTTGAGACTATAAGTTTTTTAAATTTTTTTTTGTTTTTTTGTTTTTTTTATAAAGTTTTAATGGTTGAGAAACTTCCGAGACTATATATATATATATATATATATATATATATATATATATATATATATATATATATATATATATATATATATATAATTGTACATACCCGACATTTCCAGGGAGTTTCTATTTGTAGCAAAATATACTAATTAAATTAATAAGTGAACCAAATAGTTTTGGATGTCGAATTAACCGCGTTAAAAATACATAATTTAGAATGTTTAGATCGCTTTCGCTTCAAGACTTACCTAAAAGTATGCTCGTTAAACGGAACGAAGAAACGAAATGAACCCTGAAAAAGGTACAATAAAGTAATAGCTTTAAAAATAATAATTGTCCGATATAAATCGAACCAAATATTAAAAGCCTAGTCAAGACAAGCTCAGCTACACGAAAAACGAAATTTACTCAAAAATCGGTGTGTAGATCAAATGTACAAAATAGTAATCCGGAAACAAAACGAATAACGAAAGTAACTTATTTTTCCTCCACAGCGTAGGAAAACGAGCAAATTGACTGACGATGCGCGAGAATTGTCGTGGAAGAAAGCGAACAAAAGAAGTACATGTTTTAAGCAAATTCTATTTTAATGTTTAACGCAGAAAATACAGTTATTTAATCTATATGATACGGTGGATGAAAGGACGCAAGTTGAGGAAGAAATTGATAAGCGTTGATGAGAGAGAAATATAGCAGAAAGAAACGGAACAAAACTAGTACATGTTTCAATTCAATGCTATCATAATATAACGATTATTAATTATATGTGTACGATTTTATTGTTTGCAGCAGACAAGATTGAATCGTTAATAAAATAGTAAGTGTGTAAATTATTTTTAACCTAGACCTAGTGGAACTAAAGTAAAATTAATTATTATGTAGCCGTAATTTTGATATTTACTTTTGTATAAAACGCACTGTTTTATTCTAAACTGTGAGTCTTGCAAAGTGTATTCGATTAAAATCATTATCGGGACGGATAAAATACATCATTAATAAAATCAATAGGGTTTTGTATGTAAAGAACGTACACTTAAAATTTACTTAAATGATTTGCTCGTCAGAAGACGCATTGATATTTAGGGCAAACTTTGAAAAATTCGACCACCTTAATTATGTATATATATATATATATATATATATATATATATATATATATATATATATATATATATATATTACCACTTTAATTTTTCCTTAATTATTATTTGGTGACTAAAAATTTCCTTCATGTCTCGCATCTTTCAATTTTAATTTAGGTTCTCTAATTTACTGTGTAGTTAGAATTCACAATTTACATCTTATGACATTTAATTTCTAATTCATAACGATATTAATTATATACATCTTTATGTAAGTTTTCTAAATTTTGTTGTCCCTATATATTTCCTGGTTTTTATGTTATATTTATATCATATATATATATATATATATATATATATATTTATATATATATATATATATATATAATATTGATAATGTGTTTATGTTTTTATGTCTTTATGTTATTAATGTTATATTCTGTCATGCGGAATATCGTTTGTGTATACTTTTTCTGAATTATCAAGAAAAATAATTATCTAACCTTTTAATTTTGTTATGTTAATGATACTTTCTTTAAATTCAAATAACATGTACAAGTAAAAAGTAATCCTTTATACTTACTTGGGATGCTAAGTCAGCGAGTGGCATCGTAAACACTAGTGCCCTAGTAATGTATACTCTGTCTATTCTATTTTGTCATTCAATTGTATGTTTTTTCTATGCTAACAAACAGATAAACTATAAACCACTATAACGTTTTAAATTTATTTAATTGTATTTGTAATTTCTCCTACCATTGTCTTTTTTTCTGTTTTCTTTTTCTTCGTTTTCTTTTTTTCGCATATTAAGCTAAACTGCATTATGTGTTTTAGTTCTTTAACTCTTACAAATATGTCCTTAAAATCTTAATATTTTAATACAACTATCAAATCCCCTCCTATTTGTTATGTATCGTATTTTAACATAGATGGATGAGTTGGCATAGGAATAAACACTAAGAAGGACAAAAATATAACAAAAATATAAACAATACTAACATAAATAAACAAAACACTAATAATAACCACCGGAATAGAAATGAAAAAGTTTACAATGAAGAGAAAAGATGTAACTGCATAAATCATACACTTTGTCCACTACAAAATAAATGCCTAACCAAAAGTATTGTATACCAAGCAACAATATTTGCCAAGGAAAGACCAAATAACAAGAAATACTACGTGGGTATGACCTCCCTAGATTTTAAAACCAGATATTGTGACCACGAAAGCACATTTAAAAACAGAGAACGTCGAATTGAAACAGCACTAGCAAATCGCTATTGGGAGCTCAAAGAAAATGGACGCTCATCAATAATTGAATGGAAAATAATACGACAGGCCAGTACATGTAGAAATTTAGACGACCCGTGTAGATTATGCCTGAATGAAAATTTTTAAATAGTATTGTAGTAATACACCTTAATACAAAAACAAGCAAACAAATTGGTGGACTTGGGATTAAGTCATGTGATACAACATTCTTATTGGCAGCAGAGCATCTCGGTATGTATGCAGATTGAGCCCAACGCAATAAATATTAATTAATTAAATTCACGAGATATTTTATTTTATTCTTCATAACATAGAACTTTATAATATAAAACTTACAAGAAATACAGAAATTCATTATTAACCACAACAATGAATTGTCTTTATAAATTATCCCATTAATCAAAACACTTGCTTTTATGTATCAAAACATCAAAAATAAAATCGTCTTATTAATTTTGTCATTGTAGAATTATTCTGAATAAAAGCTAGTGAATCATTGTTAGCGCAAATCTAAAATTGTTTTTATTTTTATTTTTGCATATTTAATCTCACAAGGGATTTGTACGAAATCAAATACCGCGTTTGAAATTATAACGATTTTAAATAATTTTAATTTATTGGTTGTGTTAAGACGCAGCATAGAATTTCATAATGTCTTTATTTATCGGAGTCGTTGAGGGGAATGGGTTAGAATATCAGATTCAGATAGATAATAAAATCCTGGCTTTCACGAAACCGGCACATGAAAAACAGATAGAAAATTCTTATACATATTTATTAGAATTGGGCTGACAATAAGACATTGAACATATATCTGCTTATTGCAAACAGTAATAAATATATACACAGAATGCATACATCCAATACATCATTCACACCAGCTGTAATGGATTCTATGTTATGGTCATTCGACTTGATATTCAAGAACGGCAACGATTTCATCATATGTAGAGTTAAAACTATTTCAATCGCTTTTTCAAGAGCTTTTTGATGGTTTCGCTTACTGCACATGATCTTATTTATACATATATTGATGAACTGATTTAGCCATATTGACCACGGACTGGTGGTATGTTAGAAGTTTTCCATCTGCAAGACGAGTTACCGTACCAAGTCTAATCTACTCTTCTATGTATATCGTTGGAGCAAGACAGATTGACGATTACCTTTTTGAGATGTATCATTGTAAATGATGGAATAAGGTCGACGGAATCCGAATACTGCACATGGAATCAATAATCCGCACAATTAACTCTATTTCATATATATTTTAATATGATTAATATAAATATATTTATTTTATGTTAGACACAATCGTGGCCCAGAGATGCTCAATATTTGGGATAGAACATTATTATAAGAAAATATTGAAATAACGAAAAAAGGTAAACTTACATACCTTACAAACGTATTATTATTATCAGCTGTTTAAACAGGAAATTAAATAAAAATGAATTTTAATCTATTGATTTTCAAACAATGACACTTATTCTCAGAAGGAAAAACAATCAATTGCTAATTATTGGTAAGTATTAATTTGAAAATTTGCAACAAAATTTTAAGATATGCTTAAAGCAAAATATTTCAAGATATGCTTAAAGCAAAATATTTTACGATATGCTTAAAGCAAAATATTTAAAGATGTGCTTAAAGCAAAAATAGTTCAAGAAAAAGTTCAATAGTGGGAAGAGAGTCGTTCTTGAAAAATCCAAATTGTATATGGTATTATGCAATGGTAAGTGATTGATTCCAATAAAATCCAGCAAAGATTCATAATAATACTGTGATACAATGGAGGTCGCGAGAATATGAAATGACTCATCGACAAAGACAAAAGTAAATGCGGGAGTGGTCAATTTCCATTGTTCAGGACAGGTGACTAAGAAATGAATACCAGACACCACATTTAGGAGTGACGGCGTTTTGCGACAGTTTGACGACAGTGGGGTAGGTTAGTTTGACGACAGTAAGGTTTATGGCAAAAAGTTGACGAGTTTGGGTTTGGAGGAGAAGCCGGGCAGTTAGGATCGAACCTCCCGAGAGAGCGGATCGGACCGGGAAAATGATGATATAAGTTGACGACAATAGGAGTCTCGACAGTCCGCAACGGTGTCACACACACTCATAGTTCAAACTAAGTTATACACAACGTATATGTGTTCGTGTTATTTATCGAGAGGTGTGTTTCTTTTATTTTAACTTGTGGACCAGTGCTGTGCCCTCGACGATTCGTCAGTGGATAGACGACTCGGTTAGACGGTGGAGACGAGAAAAAGACCACGGAAACACAACGTTGGGGTTGACGGTCGTCGAGTGGGGCAACATGGTACTACAATACAAGTCTTTGAAAAGTGTATATATGTCCAGGAACATCATGTCACGAGTCAAGCTTCCTTAACATGGGGATAAAATATGAAGTGGTTAGTTCAGCAGATTAAATGAAATATAATAAAGGGCAATGAAAATGAGTAGGTGATAAAAAAAGAAAAATAAAGAGAGAAAACCAAACCTAAACCAGACACCCAACAAAAAACATCTTCGCCTCCGCCCTTAGGGCTCGCATTCACAAATATCCGGGGACTTAGAAACTTTTCTCTTGACAAACTCTCCGGATATCCTAGCACTAAGTGAAACGAACCTTCAATCCCCAATCTCTTCTCACCACTTTGACATGACTGATTACCTTCCACTTCACCGTAAGGACTCTGACAAACCTATGCATCGGCTAAGATTTCATGTTCGGAACACCCTCTTTTTGACTAGAGAACATAGATTAGAATCAGATGACCAAGCCTACATGTGTTTTAGATTGACATTACATCAGAGAGTAAGTTACTTATATTTCTTATATCGTTCTCTTTCGACCCAGGAATGTACACTGCTTGACTCTGTCTCTGAAAGCTTAGATAGGGCACTCTCACTCGACTCGAATGCCGAAATACATGTATTTAGGGATTTTAATGCACACCACTGTGACTTGTTGGGATTCTCCAGCGTTACTGATGCAGCTGGGAACTCTACTTTTAATTTCTCCTAAGTTCACGACCCCTCACAGGTTGTAACCTTTCCGACCCGTCTTCCTGATCATGCGGACCAGCAGGCCTCACTTCCTAACCTGTTCTTGACCTCACTACCCGAGGCTTGTCTGGCGAATACCTATAGCCCGCTTGGAAACTTTGATTACGTTGTGGTAATGATACTTATCACCTTAAAAACCCGTCCAAAAGTGTAAACGCTATTGTTCAAAACGACGAGAAACTATGAGACGACTGATTTTGAATCCCTCAGGGATCACATCAGCGACGCCCCATGAGATAAACACTTATCACTCCCTGCTGATCAGTGTGCAAATAAGCTAACCAAATGGCTCAAAGTATGTATTGATGCTTATGTCCTCACGCGAAAATTATTCGGCAAACCCCGCTCTTCTCAATGGTTTACCGCAGAATGTGCAGCTACTACTGCTCAAAGGCAAAAGGCATTCCGAACATTCGGCCGGCATAAGTCAACTGCGAACAGACAAATGTTTGTAGAGGCAAGAAATTATTGCAAAATGGTGATAGATGAAGCAAAGAGAAGGTATGCAGAGATAACCAAAAAACGCATTCATTCGCAGAAACTATGTACTCATGATTTCTAGAAAATCTACTATAGTGTGATGAACAATAGACAATCGACAATTCCCTTGCTATCAAATCACAACGATGTTTTTTGCACGGCAACTGATAAGGCTGAACTACTTGCCCAGCATTTCGCCTTAAACTCTACTTTTGACTAAGCAAACCACCCCCTCCCTAAATTTCCATTGTGGACTGAAGCCACATTGAGTACCTGGTCATCACCCCATCTCAAGTCAGAGACATCATAAAAAATCTTGACACTTCCAAAGCCTGTGGAGCTGATCTTATACCAGTAATAGTAATAAAGAAATGCTATGCTGAGCTGGCCCCTACCCTCTCCAAACTATACAACAAATGCCTTACTGAATCTTGTTTCCCTGAAAGTTGGAAAATTTCCTCTGTGGTACCAGTCTTCAAGAATTCTGGATATAGAACTGATCGTCTAAATTACCGCCCACTGAGTCTACTCCCGATCTTTGCAAAAATCTTTAAATCATTATTCAATCTAGCGATAGTCCGGCACCTAGTTCATGCTAAACATTTTTGTGATGATAAATACGGATTCAGACAAGCACGATCTACTGCAGATATCCTAACATTCATCTCTGAACGCATGTGAAGCTAGGTCGGTAGCGCTTGATATATCCAAGAGTTTTGACAAGGTCTGGCATGAAGGGCTTCTCCTAAAACTGCACTCATATGGTATTACTGGATAAACATTTAATATAATGTAATCCTTCATAACATAAAGTAAGATCCAGGTTGTCCCTGATGGCCGTTCTTCTAAGCAACATGACATAACAGGGATCTATCCTTGGACCTCTACTGTTCCTGATTTTCATAAATAACCTCCCTGATGTCATGGAGACTGAGATAGGAATATTTGCTGACGACACCACGCTCTACTCTCGTCATGTGGGCAAAACCAACGCGCACATATCTGAGGCAATGGCTGAATCCTTAGAAAATGACCTCCAGTCTGTAGGGGAAATGGGTCAAAAATGGATGGTAACTTTTAATGCTGCCATGATAAAGCTACTTTCCTTCAATAACTACAAATAACCTCTTTATCCACCGATTGTCATGACAAATAACACCCTACATGAGAGTTCATCATTCAAACTTTCACAGATAACATGAATTGGAATAAATACATTGAAAACATTGACAGGGCTGTTGCAAAGAAGCTGGGCTCCCTCTACCGTGCCAGTAAACTTCTCACACCTGACATTATCCTATATCTCTACAAAGCCAACATCCGCCCATGCATGGAATATTGTTGCCACATCTGGGCTGAGGCATCATCCACTAGTCTCTTCCTCTTAGACAAGGTCCCAAAAAGAGTCGCCAACTTGATAGGTCCTTCACTATCCACCAAGCTCCAGCTCCCTGTCCCATCGCCGCAATGGTGCTTACTTATGCCAGTTTTCCTAGTACTTCAATGGATTGTGCTCTGATGAGCTTGCTGCTCTGGTACCCCCACGACGTAAATTCACTAGACCAACCCGACAATCAGCCAAATCCCATCTATTCACTGTGCAAGTCCCCAGATTCCGAAGAGCTTTCTACTTCAAAAGCTTCTTTCCTCGTGTTGATGCACTCTGGAATTCTCTCCCTGCTCCCTGTTTTCCTGACGTTACTGACATGCAGAAATTTAAAACTAATGTAAACAGACATCTCTCTGCGCAGCTCCCAATTTAGGTTGACCCCCCTCCCAAATAAAAACGTCAACCTTTTTTTCAGTAGCCCCTTACGTCTACAGTGGCGGTCTGCCTTATTTGAGGTGAACTATGTTAAAAAACAAACAAAGATATGTTAGAAATCATAGAAATGAGGGAAAGGAAAATTATCTTTTATATTACAAACTCTAAATAACTTTATATATTTGGAAAACTTTTTTTTACATGTTTTTAATGTTTAAATATGTTTATGTTTTATCGTATTATTAACATTAATATATTTAAATATCCTCTTATATTTTTGCCATTTTACGATGTATACTGAATTAACTTTCTATTGTCCTTTATAACTGGCAATTACCACTAATATAATATTGATCAATGATTTTCCCTTACACACCTGATGTAGATTCTACTTTTAATTGGTGGTTTTCTTAAAATTAAATTTTATTTTTTACAATTCCTTCATCATCCATCATATTTCATATCTGTTTCAATTCCCCAAATATCCCTGCATCCAAAGTATACTATTTGCTTATTGTTCAAATTACAGACGCCTTCGCCGTCTTACAAATATATTTGATATTTTCTTATTAAACCCAAATATTATTTTGTAATTATTTTAAAATGCCATAACATTATTTCCTTAATATTTTAATTGTTTGATACAATTATCGGATTCACTTCTATGTTGTTTTATATATTGTATTTTCGCCACTTGCCATGGCTATATTTTTATTTAATTGTATACACTTTCTCATTGTCTTTCTTTTCTGTTTTCTTTTTTTTCATTTTCTTTTTTCACATACTAAGCTAGACTGCAGTATTTGTTTTAGTTCTTTAACTCTTACAAATATGTCCTTAAAATCTTAATATTTTAATGCAACTATCAAATTCCCTCCTATTTGTTATGTATCGTATTTTCACCACTTACCTTTGCTATATTTTGATTTTTGTTGTCTTCTTTATCTTTCTTTCTTCTTCTTCTTCGTCTTTGTATTCTTCTCCTCATATAAAGCTAAAATGCAGTAGTAACTATCTCATGTTCATTTTTTTCAATATAACTTATAGTCTTATAATAAATAAACGTACGCCTTCTGTTTATTCCTAAATTTAATATTTTTAATTATTTTAATATTACACATAGCTAGTATTGGGATTTTTAAGTCATCATCTCTTTAAGCCATACATTTTAAGTTATCATTTTTAAATCGTAATTTTTCAATCATAATTTTTACATCATAATTTTTAAATCATAATTTTCTTAACATTAAACTTGTGCATTTCCCGAATAGTGTCCTCCTCTTCCAATATATACGGATCTTTACAAATTCTCTATTTAATTTTACTTAAAATATAATGTAATTTCAGGAACACATCATATAATAATCCTTAAGTAATAATTTCTCACATGTATTTCTTCCTAATCATACACCTTTAATTCGCAAGCCCCATACCATCTGGTTTAATTTATTCATATTACCATGTACTTATATTCATATTATTGTCATTATATTTATGTATGTATTTACATATTTATTAAAATTGTAATTTAATTATGCTAAATAGCCCAACCTATATATAAACAGTTTTTATAAGCAAATGTAAAATAAAACTGTCTTCATATTCTAATAGTTTCTAATTTTAAATTTTAAGTATAATTCTGAATTCAAACTTTTTTCTTATTTTTAGCTCTGGTCTCGTTTCCGTTCTTCTTTTCTCTTTCTTTTTCTTTCTTTTTTTTTCTCTACTATTTTTCACATTCTGTTTCCCCCTATTTTCCTTCAATTTACTTTTTTACACCTCCCTTTTCATTCATATTTTTTATATTTAATTCATCTGCTGAACTAACCTCTTTATATTTTATCCACTTGCTAAGGAAGCTTGACTCGTGGCATGATGTTCCTGGACATATCCTAACTTTTCAAAGACTTGTATCTTTATGAATCTTACTTGGATTTTATTGGAATCAGTACCATATACAATTTGGATTTTTTCAACAATGCTTCTCTTCTCATTATTGAAACTCATCTTGCACTATTTTTGCTTTCAGTATATCTTAAAATATTTTGCTTCAAGCATGTTTTGAAATGCTGTTGCAAATTTTCAAATAAATACCAATAATGAACAATTCATTGTTTTTCCCTTCTGATGATAAAAGTAATTCTTTGGACAAAGGGTTGTTTTATTAAATATTTTGTCTAACCACTATGATGATTCTGATAAATTTTTAAAGTATGTAACTTTATCTTTTTCACCATTTCAATATATATATATATATATATATATATATATATATATATATATATATATATATATATAAAATAAAATATGAGACTAAAAGTATACTATTAGAGAATTGAACCTATAGTGTAATGGATTAAGCTCAATATACAAGATAGAGCAATTGTACTCGATAAAACATGTTTATTTTTCTTTCCGTAAACTAGGCTTTTGAAAGATTAAAATATTATCATAAGAGGAATTACATAGATGGATAAGTTGGCATAGGAATAGCCAAAATGCAAAATTTGAAAAAATTAGGAAATAATATAAAATAATGGAAAGTAAAGGTGTGTGCATAGAAAGTTTATCAAACTCTATAGTCTGTCCAGTAAAGTAAATGTTCGTTGACAAAGTGTCCACTGACGAAAGATTTAAAGATGGAAAAAGAGATTTCGTCGAGACTGCGTAGAAATATTCACAATATAGTAATTTACAGCCGGTGTAATGTATTCTATTTCAACGTCACTGTCAGTTTATATTTTATCAGCTCGAGCTTTAACTTGTTTATTCATGACAGCGAAAACAGTTTACGTATATTGGACACACAACTTCATTAGCATGGTTAATGAGTGATCAATTCACAGATAAAAGTACAGCTTGACAACAAAAACGTATTCATAGCACACTTTCCAATAAAATGATTGAAATTCTCATCAACAGCAATTGTTTTAAATGTTATTTCAAAAAGATGCTAGAAATTTACGAAACTCTCCTGATAAAATAATGATCAAGTGTCACCAAGAAGAGAGCTGTCAAACACGACCATAATATACCATAATATACCATAATATACCATAATCATATTTGAAAGTCATTCAAAAACAATTACAATAACTATACTAGCCGATTCGGGTCCTATCGATTTAAAAGGCCATAAAATTATCAATTTACTGCGTTGACGATCTTGATTTGCTGCATTAGTTTAATTATAAGACCAAAGAATTATGATCGAAAATTATACGTGTTAAGAATAACTGATTAACTATATCGAACTTGAGCTTACTTTAACTACTAAGCAATCAGATTCGTTTGATAGATTAACCCCGACCTACTTATTGATTTCCATCAGCCAATGTGTGTCACTTCCTTAGTTTGGTAGCGAAATTGGCGCTCCTCATTTTTAATAGGTTAGATGTACTAGAAGTGACCATACTCTGGCACGTAGGAACTAAACTAATTAAGCTCGCACATTTTCTGTTACTTATCGCAATCTCAGATATGTTTTTGAGTTATGATGATATTTTATTTATTTACATATTTTATTTGTAATCTCAAACTAAAGTTTATTCTGTGTCTATATATAATTGCTATTTTGTTACTACGATATAGTAATTTTTGGCATTTTTAAAAGTCCTACTTTCTTTCTCATCTACATGTAACCTTTAAATATCAGCATGTTCTTTTCCTATCTAAATATTTTCCATTCGTCCACCTTCTTTTAGATCCTAATAATAGTGCATTAATGCTGTACTATATCTGTGTATTTTTAATTGACTGTTCTTTTATTATTATAAAATCACTTTTTTAATTATAGGGTTGTGTCTTCTACATGTTTTTTTGTTATCGGATGTTTATGTGTAAATATAGCCGCTTTATTAAATACTTTATCTAAGTTATTAGTTACGGGAAAATATACTTCGATAAGATTTAGGAAACTATTACTAAGTTTAACTTTTGACATCTGGTTATTCGGTGGGTGAACCAAATGATATTTCTATTTCTTTTATTTTTATTTCTAGTATTACTATTTGTATTTTGCTGTTTATATTTTATTTACATATTATTCGACTCATTAATTTTATAGCTGCGTTATGAAGGTTGCTTCAGTTCTTGAATACGTTTGCGTTATTAGAGTTAGTAATAAGTCTATGTTCGATAGAACTAGGAATATGTTCCATGATTGATGGTTGTTGGATTTTTTGTTTCTCGTATGTTGAGTTACCATTATCTTTTAAATACGGATCGTATGTATTTTTATCGAATTTGTAAAGGAAGATTAAAAGTTAGTTATTTTTAAGTGGGCACATACTTCGAAACTTAAGCTTATTTTTCTTAATTTCATGTATATATATATATATATATATATATATATATATATATATATATATATATATATATATATATATATATTTCGGACTTTTTCACCCTTGACCTTGTTAGCGTTTACTATTATAGATAATACATACTCTCTATATAGACCGATATCACTTCTATTAAATATATTTGTAAAAATGTACAGTATATATTGACTTACAAGACATGATTCCTCTGTGAAGTCAAGGAACTCCAACGCTAAATCAAAGTAATTTATTATTGTAGTAATTTATTATTGTAGTCTTTATCCATTGATCATCATTATTCATGAAAACCGATTTTCTTCACTTTACAATCTTTGTATATATCGGTGTGCATCTCTGCAAACTCTAAGGTAATGTTAACAAGTTGTTCAGATATTGATCAATTAAAATCTACGATGTCGAATTGTGAGAAAGTACATTTAGTAAATTTCATATTTTAGTGTATAAAATAGAGTAATTTAAAATGGTGATAGCGAACAGATACGAACACAACTGAAAATCACAAAATCTAAACCAACTAGTTTTAAATATTCTGGAAAAACAAATAAACAAGATACCCGGTTTTGATATTTTGAAAGGCTATTAAAAGAACATAATATCACGGAAAATAATTGGTTTCATTTCAAAAGGTGCATTAATAAGTTTTTGTTCAAATGAGTTTTTAAAATTATGTTAAAAAATGGCTGCCGTTGATGCTGCCCTTCTTAAAAGTTCCCCGTAACACTCCGTGTCATCTCAGTAGCAAATTCAAAACTTACATTTCCTGCTCCTGTTTTTTTTTTTGGGGGGGGGGGGAGGGGGGAGTGTAGTATTTATTTTGTTGTCATGTGACAATCCTCCAAGGCATTACTTTTTCTTTTGGAGGATAGTGTAGTATCTGTTATATTGTAAGGAGACAATTCTCCCACGCATTACCTTTTATTTTGTGGGATAATGTAGTGTATGTTCTGCTGTCATGAGACTATTCACCTGAGAGTTGAGGTGGGGGGGGTCGCGTTGCGTACATCAACAAGAGATTGTAATAATTGGGTGTTAATTAGCCAATTGAAATGTTACTTTATATATACGCATATGTTATCTAGTAGTACAAAAATTACGTTAAGAAGTCTCAAAGCAGTACTAATGTATTATGATTTATTAATTGAAAGTTTTCCTTTTTCAAGTGACACTCAGCAGATAGGATGAAATTAAATAACAAAACACAGTTTTTATTTGTAGCTGGTTTCATGCCAGCGAGAATGAATGTAAAGTTTAAAGTAATCGACCAGTAATTTTCAAAATTTATCTAAATGATTGGATGTTAAGAATATCATTTCGAAGTATAATTCTTCTGTTTAGATATCACATCACCTTTTCATGTCATGTGCACAGACCATTGCTTTACTGGCTTTCGAACAAGATCATTTACGATAAGAAAACGGTCGTCTAAAGAATTCAACTCGGACTCTCTCGGATCGATGACGCGGATCAAGTTAAAGTTGAATTGATCGGGCGTCCGTCGTTGACACGAAATATCTCTGCCATCAATGGGCAAGAGACTAACCATAGAAAGCAACTAAATATCTGACCCGAACATACGATGACGCTATTCTTCGCCGATCAGCGAGACCAGCGTGCATCTGACAGCCGGTCGGCCCAAACGGGTCAGGACTTTTAAAGATTTCTCCGATAACCGTTTGTCATTGGCTTTGGTTTGTGTTGCTTCACGATTCGCATAATAGCGCTTTCATGCTCGAAGCAAAAGTATGTAATAGTAAATTAATCTTGTCTGATCGATCTCTGCTCTCGTTATGCAGAATACTGCTCCTTTTTGGCTTTTCCTTTGATCTGCTGAGAGAACTTTTAATAGTCGCTGATAAATTCGATAGTTACGTAGGGGATGTTGTGAAACAGGCGGTAAATATTAAAATTTGGCATTTGGCGGCATTTAAAGAGGTCAAGCGGAGATTCGTCTTCTATTTAATAAAAGTATGAATACATTTCTTCTAAAGAAATAGTAGGGTAAACTGAACCTTGAACATCGGTTGGTCTAGCGTAAATAATATTACGATATGGCACTTGAAACAAGATAAGTATCTTTCGTTGATCCGATTGATCCTAAGCCGAGAAAACTCTTAATGAGTACCAATAAATCTGATAGTTTAAAGAAAAAATAAATATGAGTTTCTAAAATTTGTTTTGTTCGTCGAGCAACTCGCTCACATTGTAATAGGCTAAAACTCTTCGTGAAAATTATTTTACCCCGCCTAATAAACCGGTATCGTCCGGGCCTTTGGGTCTGGATTTACGCCGGTCTATTGGGGGTTGCCGGTGCTGTGCAGTTCTAGGAGGTGCACCCTCCCAGGCTTCGCATCCCCTCTTTGGGGAGGAGTAAGTTTATTACTTACTGTCTGAGGCGCCTCTACCGGGGAATGCCGACGGGACTGCCCAGGCAATTTTTAAATGGCCAGAGTGCTCACCTCTCGAGCGCTGACTTATCTAATCCCACTTTCCCGACCTTGTGTCACATCTTACCTTGTAGATAAATAAAACCTGCGATCTTTGTGAAATTTGAATAATAGTTATTAAATATCAAATAAATATTCTCAAAATTTCATTTACTTTATAGTATTTTAAAATATATTTCAAGGTACATTATGGATACCCCCTGTAAGGGTGCCTGTGCGTGTAATTGTTTTACAATTACACGCACAGGCAAGATACCCAATCTTCAACCACACCTCTCCTAAATCCGGATTGCTTGATTTCAGTGGCAATGAGAAATCCAGTACGACTGGAAACAATGTCGAGATAAACGGAGATCACATACAGCAGCTGGTATTCCGAAATGGTTGGCCATTAAGTATTGACCAAACTCAACATCGCTTAAGTTCGGTAATCTTACGTGAACGTGTGTGGCAACGTGAGTATGACGTCTATGTTATATTGCCAGGGTCCATAATAGTGGCACAGTCAGAGTATATAATCGGCGCACAATCTCCGATAAAAATTAAAATATTTCAGATTTGTAATAAATTTGATCAATAGTTATATAACACCAACAGATTCTGTCTAGTTCTTCGAAATGTTTGTCCTCTTTGTCCGTTTGTTTGAGTCATTTCTGAAAGACATATTAATGGTCGCTAATAAATCGATAGTAACCTAAGAATGTTAATATTTAAAAATTGGCATTTGGCGGCGTTTAAATTCTTCTTGAATGGTTTGTCTATTTAATAAAAGTACGAATACATTTTTCCTACCTAAAAATATGGGCCAAATAGTAGGACAAACTGCACTGCAAACATTAGTAGATCTAGCAGAAAGAAAAGTAAATTATAATAATTTTTAGATTTTTTGTTGAGAAAACTTATGATAGCTGACAAATATACTTTAATGAAAAAACAATACAAATTTCTAAAATCAACTTTGTTCCATAACATCTCGTTCAGGTTGAAAATGCACTGAAAATATTTCCACAAAACTAAATTGTAAAATATAATAGCTATCTTTATAAACGTTACGCATGTTTATATATGTGTATGTATATGATTCACTCTTAAACTAATTAACAGCTCATTATACATTTTTGGAACGCAGCAGTTAGATGTTAGAACGCCAATGTTGGCAACATTTACTTGAATTGGGTTCTATGCGAAGTGGAAATTATTATGCCTACGATTTTTGTCAAATGTAAAGAATATCGGATTAGACATCAATTAACAAAATTAAATAAACGGTGGTTTACTGTAACGTAATCAAATCTTTAACGGTGAAGCAATCAGACTTTTGAATCTTGCACGCTCTATAAACGTAATCACGCTCTCATGTAACATCTCAATATTATAGACGCTCATTTTAAGTTGTAAATTACTGGCCGTTATAATAATACAAATAACTCAACAGTAAAGATATATGTTTAAGAAATCAAAATTAACACCACTTGAAGATGATTTGAAGAATCAAATCGAAAGTACTCGCAAAAAAAGATAAGAAAATGGAACAAGAACACATGAAACTTAGATACAGCAATTTGACCGTAACACTAAATGGACCATTCGAAAAATTAAAAAATAAAACAAAGTCTTATCAACCAAAACCACTCCGTGTTGTTTAATGTATATATATATATATATATATATATATATATATATATATATATATATATATATATATATATATATATATATATATATATATATATATACATATTTATATATATATATATATGTATATATATTTATAGAAAAAGAAATAAGCTATATATTAATATAAAATCGAAATGATTTGATAGAAAAACGATGAGATATTTACTACAAGAACATATTAAAACAGAAGTATTCGTGGACAAGCTTTATTATATATAAATAAATAAATAAATAAATATATATATATATATATATATATATATATATATATATATATATATATATATATATATACGTTAAGTACAGTCAAATTCTTAGATTTAGATAGTATCCTAACTAGACCAAAAAAACAACAGATTAAAGATGCATAAATTAAAGGTGAAACGATTTTACACTAAAAATTTGTTGATATTCACCTTTTGTAAAGTGTACGCTAATGATGATTATGTCATACTTTCATATATTTCTAATTTGTCATATATATATATATATATATACATATATATATATATATGTGTGTGTGTCTGTTTAAGAAATTACAGTTCACAGATAAAAGTAAATTTATCATGTTTTACATCGATTCGCACTATTCTTTAATAGCCTCTTTCTCTGTTGGATAAAACGCTAAACATGACACAAAAATGAAACCAATATTACTAACTTGGTAACTGATATTATTAAACTAGCTAGAAGAAATTAAATCGCATATAATAATAAATAATGGACAAGAAAGAATAAAGTAAAAATGTTGACATCAATATAGGGGACCAGATTCGGCACAGGTGACTGATTTGGTGGGGTTTTTTTTAAGGACATACACCGGAATATACCGGAGCTAGAGATGATGCTTTATTTTTTTTTATTCTACAGGGAGAAATTTCGAAAGATAAAAAAAATTGCTCGATGAATTTTTTAAGAATTTGTATCTAAAGTTATCTACAAATATCAATTACTGTAAGGTAAATTTATTAGGCATAACATTAGATTTAGTTAACAACATCTATAAACCCTACCATAAACTGAACCATACGCTGTACTATATGGACAACAACTCTAACCATCCACCACTGGTAAAATAAAGCAATAGTTCCTTCCATATCTAATAGAATTACAAAATTATCGAAAAATTAACAATTATTTAATAAAAATAAACAATAGGACAACGAGGCCTTGGTTAGATCAGGGTATAGGTATAACATTAGCTATTTTATATCCCACTCTAACTGCAGTGAAAGATGTAAAGGGGAGACTTGCAATTTTATTTCATATAATATGGCTATGGGTAAAAGTACAACTTATTTTCGACTGTGGTAACGATGAGTTAATTCTTTGAGTGTATTACCTTACAAGGAGCAATCAGACATTGGAGCTCAGTCGAGTATCTTGTATGGAAACAACTATAGAGTAAAGAACCTGAAAACGTCTCTTCTGTGATGAATAGAATGTAGATAACAGTAGAAGTCATTCACTAATAGATTGCGAAGTGTATTTTTTATACTCTGTCAATGAAGATAGATTGCTTTTGAGCGGCACCTCCCAAGATCTGATGGCAGTATCCCATCTTAGGGCGCATCTTACTCTTATATATTGTATTTAGTGTAATATTAATATAGTCAAAGAAAAATCGATATTTTTTCAGTCCCGTATTCTTCGTTACAAGATAATGTCATCAAATTTCCCAAGAAAAAATAATAAAGGCGGAAAAAAACTCTTCACTTGCGTTGTTAATTTAATTATAATATAATAAATGAAGAATGAATACGAGAATATATATAATTTTTGCTCATCTTAATTTGATGACGAATTGAATATGGAATAATATAAGTAACTCGGTTAACTGGGTTTGCCAGTAGCTTTCATACCATTTTAGCTTCGATTTAGAATCATTCTGGCAACCTAGGTTCTGACTTATACCATCTGACCTTTCTTTGTCGGAGTGAAGTATGCTTCGGCTCGGCCCTAAGAGCTACACATTTCCAGGCATTAATTCTCCCCTTTTAGAGAATGTACTTTATTTCTAGTCGCCTGAGGTACCCCTACGAGGAAACGCAAACAGGGACATTCTCGGCTATTTTTGTACTCGATCAGAGTTTCCCCTTGTTAGATGAGGCAAAAATAAAAATTGACGCACTTGAGAAGAAATTCTACTCTGCTGATTGAATACAAAACAGATACTACACATTAGAACCAAATGGGGGAAAAATAAGTAGTTAACTTTTGTGTGCATTACTTTTTTTTTCTTTTAAATGAGTAAATCCGAAATTTGGGCCCACTTCTTTTACTGACGGTAATGTCAAAACGATCTATTTCAAGCTCATTCAACTTTGCTCAATGGCAGCACCATTTTCTTTATACACTGCTTATGTATATCCAATATCAGTCGCAAGTTTAACTAATTTGCATATTGGATTTTAAAAAACCATTTTATCAATTAACTAGCATGAAGATTCGTTACTCATTATTTAATAAGAACCATTACTATGTATTGAAAGAGGGGAGATTGGGTTTAATGATACTTTTTGCCAATTAGACTACGTGCTCCAAATTATAAGTCACAGAAATAGCAAGATTTTGTTAATTTCGGTATAACAAGTAATTTGACTCTTTGTTTTTATTCTCTAGTGTTAATTGGAAATGACATATTTTAATCACTGTCCAGTGTTTCGCTATTCAAGTATGCTGTTATTTTGTTATTCTGTTATTCTGTTATTCTGTAGTCTCCTGATTTTCTCAAATTTGATTCGTTAGTTTTCTCGAAATTTTAACGCAACTTTTGTGTCAAATGGGCTGTAAAGAACTTGAGATGTCATTCTCCATGAGATTGTGAAGTCGTTTTTTAATTTGTCCAGACAACAAAGAAAGTTATCTGTGCGGCAGCTCCTCAAGTTGGGCAGCAGTACCCCATATTATGACTAATATATATATATATATATATATATATATATATATATATATATATATATATATATATATATATATATATATATATATATATTATATATAAACATTAGAAAAAGTCTACGCGGATCAACCAACGTTTCGACATTGACACGGTTCATCGGGACTAATGTGAAAACGTTGGTAGATGCGCGTAGACGTTTTCTAATGTTTATATAATTTTAGTTGTAAAAGCTCTTCTTCGTATTGAGCACTTTTGAAAAAAAATATCGGTTTTAAGTTCATGTTATCAATGTATTTTAACTTAATTAATATATATATATATCGAGAGAGAGACGTAGAGATTATGCGTATATAGCTTTTATTTTAAATGTGTTGACTATCCATAAAAAATTAAAAAATATATATATTTTATATATATATATATATATATATATATATATATATACATATTTAATATATATATATGTATGTATATATTTTTAATGGATAGTCAAAACTTTAAAAATAAAAGCTATATATACATAATCTTTAATCTAATATTAATATAGGAAAAGAAAAGTAAAAAGCTATCGATTCTTGTCTTCTTTCTTACACGTTAATCATATCAAATTTCCTAAAGAAGAAGAATTAACGATATCGAAGATCTGTTCACTTGCGTATTCAATTTAATTGCAATAAAATGAATGACTCAGTACAAGAATACATTTAATATTTGCTCATCTTGATTCAATGACAAAGTGAATAACGAATAATATAAGAAAACTGTTTCGGTAGTAGCTTTCATACCAGCCGTGGTTTGCTCTGGTATCATTCTGACAACCTAGGTGCTGATTTGAACCGTCAGACCTTTTTGTAGGAGTGAGGTATACTTCGGCTTGGCGATACGAGACATTATTTCCGACATCAGGTATGGGTGAGTTATTTCGGATCGCCTGAGGTCCCTGTACCGGGAAAACTGAGGGGTCTGTTCTCAGCTATTTTTGTACCCGATCTTTGTAAGATGGGGCAAAAGAAAAATTTCCGCAGTTGAGAAGAAAGTGTCCTTTGTTAGTTGAACCGATAGTACACATTGAAACCAAATAACGGGGAAAATTCAGTAGTTTTCTTTTGTTTGCCTTATTTTCTTTCTTTCTTTTAAATGAGTAATTGCGAAAGTTGGGCTCATTTCTTTGACTAACGGTAATGTCATAATTTTGTATTTCAAGCTCATTCAACATAAGTCAATAGACGCGCTATCTCTTTTATATACTGCTTATAAATATGCGATAAAAGTCGCAAGTAAAACTAATTTGTAGAAGACCGACGTTGAGCATCACTACTATATACTTTTTAACTATCCTCATAACAGCATATAAGTTTAATTGCTTTTACTGACCCTTCTCCCGTTTCGCCTCCTAATGTAGTAAGAAGAAGCTGAAATGTTAGAAAACCCTCTGAATTATACATATTTATGATTTCATTAAAATCAGATATACTTTTTTGATGTTTTAATGATGGCATGTCCCCATGTATCTCAGAGTGAGATGTACGTAGATATTAAGCACAAAGAGAGTAACGAAGATAAACGGCGCAGAGAGGGTAACGTAGATATTTGGCACATTGATCGTAACGTTGATGTTTGTCACATAGTTGGTAACGTCGATATTCAGCACAATAAACGTAACGTTGATGTTTGTCACATAGAGGGTAGCGTAGATATTCGGCACATAGAGGGTAGCGTAGATATTCGGTACATAGAGGGTAACGTAGATATTCAGCACATAGAGGGTAACGTAGATATTCAGCACATAGAGGGTAGCGTAGATATTCGGCACATAGAGGGTAACATAGATATTCGGTACATACAAGGTAACGTAGATATTCGGCACATAGAGGGTAGCGTAGATATTCGGCACATAGAGGGTAACGTAGATATTCAGCACATAGAGGGTAACGTAGATATTCAGCACATAGAGGGTAGCGTAGATATTCGGCACATAGAGGGTAACATAGATATTCGGTACATACAAGGTAACGTAGATATTCGGCACATAGAGGGTAGCGTAGATATTCGGCACATAGAGGGTAACGTAGATATTCGGCACATAGAGGGTAACGTAGATATTCAGCACATAGAGGGTAACGTAGATATTCAGCACATAGAGGGTAACGTGGATATTCGGCAAAAAGAGAGTAACGTTGTATTCGGCACATACATGAGTAACGTAGGTATTCAAAACATAGAAGGAAACGTAGATAATCGACACAGAAAGGATAACTTAGATATTCGGCACGTAGAAAGTAACGTAGATTATCGGCACATTAAGGGTAACGCTGATGTTTGTCATATAGTGGGTAACGTCGGTATTCAGCACTATGAGGTTAACGTTGATGTTTGTCATATAGAGGGTAACGTAGATATTCGGCACATAGACGATTACGTAGATATTCTGAACATATAAGGTAACGTAGATATTCGGCACTTAGAGAGTAACGTTGATATGCGGCACACATATAGGGTAACGTTGATGTGTGTCGCATAGAAGGTAACGTAGATATTTAGCACATATAGGGTAACGTAGATATTCGGCACATAGAGGGTAATGTAGATATTCGGCACATATAGAGTAACATAGATATTCGGAACATATAGAGTAACATAGATATTCGGCACCTAAATGGTAACGTAGATATTTCGCGCATACAGAGTAACGTACATATTCGACACATAGAGGATAACGTAGATATTCAACAGATAGAAGGTAACGTAGATATTCGGCACATATATAGATTTCTATTTAAAAGTCCGTTTCTAATCAACACCAGAATCGCAATATGTATTACAAATGATAGTTTAATAAATTCATCATATTTATATATTTATTTATTTTAAAAACTCCCTTTTGATGCAATGTTTGTTCATCCTTTATTCCTTTTCGAAACCTGCGTAGCTGTATAAACACGTTATCATACCGTTACACAAAAAAGAGGTACAGTTAAATTAACGTTTACAGTAGAAAAACGTTCGGTATGAAATGATCTTTGAAGTGAATTGTTGGGATTTTGTAGCTAAGTAGATGGGTCGAGGTTTTACGTTGAGGAGGATAGAAGTGCAGTGAGTTCATCATAGCAAATACCATGGAAGTATTTATAAAAGAAGCACAGGAGTCCAACACTGTAGCGATGCAACAGGAACTGGGCCTGCCAGACAGTGCGGGATCTATTATGTCAGAATTTTTTCGGCACCTTGTCCAAGAGGGAGAAACTAGTGATTGGTGCACCAACGCAGATCTAGCATCTACCCTATGCACAGATGAATGATGGCTTCATAGAGACACACTATAATATATGGGTAAAAATGTTTTTATTTACTTCATACTGTATCAGACATTTCTATTATAACTAATTATGTATTCTGTTATTTGTTTTATTCAGTGTTGAATGTAACTAATATTTAACCGTGCTTTTTTATTTTTTACGGTTTTAGTTCTTTAGTCATTCTTTTTTCTTTATTCTTTTTTCTGTTGTTAATTTTGTCTTTTAATCGTTCACGTGTTACTTTATACTCTTTCCCTTTTTCACCACGTAAAATAATGTAACCCCATTCGTTTATTTTGTTTCTTTTGTAAGAAAAAAATAATCTCATTCAGATTCAGGTTTTGCCATCTTCAGATAACGTTTTGATGTCATTCAACTCTCGGATTTCTCGATTTCGCTTGTCAACTCCTCACAGATTATGTTTTATCCTGTTTTTTTTTTACACTTGCGCAAAGGAAAAACACAAAGTAAATTACATAACAAGAAGTGAAATCTCCTAAGGAAAACGCACATATTAAACAATATTAAATTGCAATTACACACAGATAAAGATGAGCGTACAGACAAATGCATATATAATTCTGGTGACGAGGATTTGAGTCCCGTAGAGATTCTGCATTATTCCCCGAATGGCTGTTTTCAGGCCGTAGGCTATATACACGTTACATTATTTATATATATATATATATATATATATATATATATATATATATATATATATATATATATATATATATATATATATCGGAAGTATCTCAACCATTAAAACTATATAGGGGAAGAAAAAAAAAACCAAAAAAACCTTAAGTCCGAAGTCGTTCAGTGGAAAATCACTCATGTAAGTCAATTTTATTTTTACAGTTATTATATTAGTTTGCTTCTGATATTATTTAAGGGATCATCAGTTGTTTACCATGAAAAACTGTTTCATATATATATGAATAAAGATAGGGATAAAATAAACGACGTCATGGAAAATGAAAAAGAAAAGCAAAAAACTATATTATCTATGTATTCATCAACGTTTCGTCTTTATCGTGAGATTTCCTAAGGATGAAGAAAAATGCAGAAAAAAATAATTATACAATAATCAAATTTTATCTGCCCGAGGGCGGCGAGCTTCAAGCCAAACTGTGAGTGAAAATAAATTAAAGAAATTGATACAGGCAAAATAGGGTGTGTATCATCGGAGTTCTTAAGAGGAAGGGATGAGTTGGTTGGATATGCCCTCGGACAGATCAAATTTGATAATTGTATGATCATTTTTCTGCATTTTTCTTCGCCCTGAGGAAGTTAAACAATAAAGACAAAACGTTGATGAATACATAAATAATAAAGATTTTCGCTTTCCTTTTTCATTTTTCATAAATATACATGGTGTCGCTTGATCTTGTGATTCAGTTGTTATCGAAGCTCGTTGTGTAATAATGTCCACAAGTGGTGTGTGTGCTCTGGTCGCACGTTAGAAGTATTAGTAAAATAGTTCCACTGTATTAAAATGCATTTAAATTTTGTAATTTGAAACGGTGGTTGAAACTAGTAAAATACAGAGACTTTTTTAAATAAACATTATCTATTTAAAATTTAAATTTTTGATTCACACAGGAATCTTCATCAGGATAATGGACATTTTTTTCTTCCATTTTTTTAAAAAACGAAATGGTGTCGCTTGATCTTGTGAATCATTTGTTAACCGGACATTATCTAATACATTACAATATGATCAGTCTTTTTGCTTTAAGCAATGTAGACTCATGAAATTAAATTTAAATAATCTCGCCGAAAACTTCATGAACTCGCACTCATTATAAACTAGTATACCATTAAACAACGTAACGGCTTCTACAATTTATCTGCTTTAATCACTCAACTAATACTAACCAAACAGAGCTTGAATTTTGATTCATGCTTTCTATTTTACACCATATTTTCAAAATAATATTGTACATATAATCGATATTTCATCTTAATAAATTTCATATTAATAAATGGTTCACATATTTTGAATTCATAACGTCTCTCTTCCGTTTCGAAGAAAATGATGAAAACATTTTCCCACCTCATAGATACACCACGTATTTTAAAATGTTGACTTTTTATTTTTCTTCAAATCGATTATCTTAAGGAAGTCTTAAAATAAAGACGAAACGTCGTTGAACATATAAACAATTTTCAGTTTTCTTTTTTTCATTAGTCATATATATATATATATATATATATATATATATATATATATATGTGTGTGTGTGTGTGTGTGTGTGTATATATAGAGAGATATATAGATATATATATATATATATATATATATATATATATATATATATATATATCCACATAAAAGTTTATAAAGAGATATATTTTTTATGTATCGATTTACAGTATTTACTTCAACAGTCCTAAATACGTGAGTAGAGCTAGGTAGTCAGTTATGTAAATATATTTATGGCAATTAAGCTACACAGGTTGAGCCTGAGATTCCCTACGGGGATGAAACACGGAATCCTCTGTATAGCTTAATTGCTATAAATATATTTTCATAACTTACTATATATATTTACATATGTATATATATTTATGTTATGTTAAATATGAATTATTTACTTTTGTTTTTCTAACGTTTTTTTATATGATTTAGTAACCAAAGAATACATGTGAAAATCTATTTTAGTTGTGGAATTGCGTTATGTTAAAGAATATTTTGTTTTAATTTTTCTAATATTTTTAATTAACTACAAAACTTATAACTCTTTTAGATACTTAAGTATTACTCTCGCTCTCTCTTTCTCTCTCTCTCTCTCTTACTCTGTCATTTAAACCGTTCTTTAATACTTCCTAATTGAGCTGTAAGTATTTAAAGAATGATTTCTTACTTTCTTCAGCATCGTAATGTAACTTACATACATGTGTCTGTACACATCACGAACACATATGTAAATTAAATGTCAAAATAATGAGTCTCTTTTCTTCAACATAAGAAGAATAAAGAATAATTATCCTTCAATTTGAACATGTACACATGGTTCAGACACAAAACGGAGACTGTACTGGAAAACGAAAATCACAAAACCATATGGGCATGGGAAATACAAACAGAAAAACTGATACAAGCAAGAAGATCAGATGTCATAATAGTTAAGAAGAAGAGAAAAGTTGCCAAATTGTAGATTTGGCCGTCCCAGCAGACAACAGGAGATGGAAAAGGGAGTAAATACATTGAACTTGCCAGAGAACTGAAAGGAATTAGGAGCATAATGAAAATCAGTATTATACCAATAATCGTAGGAGCCGAAAAACCTGGAAAAAAGGCTAACAGAAATTGGAATTAAAGGAACGACGGAGACGATACAATCGACGTTTATCGTGAAAATAGCTGCAATCTTTAAAAGAAAAACTTGAATTCGGAAATCAACCAACATAAACTGCGAATTCTAATCAACAACATGTAAGTTTCAACACAAGTGAAACAAAAACATGGAAGGAAAATCACGTGGACACGAGTGAACTAAATATGGCGCTAGAAAAATAGAAGCAGCAGTACTAGCGTCCACACACCAACGCACGCACCTGCGCACAGTTCGAACAGAGTCAATAGTAGCAGCAGATTCTGACTTACACACGCACGCAAATAAATATCGGCGATATAGTTACATACAATTTTTAGAATTTAGATTGATATGATGACATATGTTCGTGATGATCAGTAATGGGTTCACAGATTCTGTTTCTAGGACATAATTTCCTGAATAGATCACCCATGTTCGGAAGTGTGTCCATATATCTCTTCACTGGTAGCATGCGTGGCTAAATTATAAATCGTGCGAATTGAAATCAGCGAACCGGGTTCAATTTCCGCTCAGCTAGTTTACATTTTCTTTTACAGCTCCGATAGATTATTTTCGGTACAACTCTAGAGGAAACCGGTACATACGAGTTAATCTCATTGTCCGCGTGCAGAGTAATAAACGACTCAATACCATCAACCCGGCCACAGGAAAATTTGATTTGATGTTTGTAATCGAATCAGAATACAAGAACGTTAACCACGTTTTGTTATGTACACGAGTAAACATCAACGCCAATGTGTATCATTCTGTGTTTTTTTTTTACTTCAATGGAACATTTTGCTATTTCCTTTCATTCAGAGAAAGCTGAGTTAATCAATTATCAGCGAGTAAGTGGGGAGTTACATGTAGATGACTTGATACATACAATGTTGTGCATCGCATCTAGATCAGTACTTCCCGGTTGTAATGAACAATCTATTTTACCTAGCTAGACGAATCAATCATATAAGATCGAATAAAAGCGACGTTTGCAATCTTGAATGGCATTTCTCGTTCATCGAATTCTCGCGTTTTTTTATAAACTAGCAGGATTACCCAACGGTGTCAGGGTTAGAGAGATAAAATCACATGCAATACTGAATTAAACATCAAAAAGTCGCTTTTATCTCTACTATCAATCATCTAAACTTCATAAGTTTTCCAGTAGTTTTAAATACACGGGTACATTTGGTTTCTCTGCTTCCTTTGCTCCATTTAGAAACAAATCTTACATAGCTAATTGCACTCATTATGACGTCTATTATATATGTCCCAAATCTCATATAAATCTGTTTAACAGTTTTTGAATCCCGGGTTACATTTATTTTCAAAAATGCGCATACATAGACTCCTTTTATTCGACTCATACATGAATAAGACATAGCTCATTACACTCCCTATGATGTCTACTACCCATGTTCAATATTTTATTAAATTTGTTTTATATCTTTCAGAAACCATGGTTCCATTTTTTTTTTAAAGATAGGTATATCTGCGCCTTGTGCACGACTTAAAAATAAATAAAACCGAGCCTACTGCACTTTTTATAACGTCTACTATATATGTTCCGAATTTCATAAAAATCTGTTGAGTAGTTTCTTAATCCATATGTAGGTTTATTTAAAATAGATGGGTTGCCCACTGTGCTTTACTCAGAAACAATTTAAACTGAAGAAGTTATATTCCTTTCAGACGATAAGCATATCAGTTGATGATACGGCCTCAATAATCAGTCCGACATAATATGGGCTATTTTGATGGCAGTTGCCTTGCTATATCTGACAAAGGTATGATTCTGTGCACTCCTAGAATGTCCATCTCTACAGGCTTTACCTTCTTTGAGAAAGGATTAGTTTATTGATAATCGCCTGAAGAGTTACTACTCTGATTGGTGGTGAACAAGCTTTGGCGTGTATTTTAGACCCAAGTGACCTTCCTCTGGTGCGCTGGCTTTACAATCCTCACCTTCCAAACTTGGGTAATTTCCCTGCGGTGCGAGAGAGGTAAATAACAAAAAACGAATTAAATATAACTTATTAGACTCCGTTTTATCTTTAGGATATATATTTTGAATTTCATAAAAGTGTATCCAGTAGTTTATTCATCCTATAGACTAACAGCTTAATGTTTATCTTTATTATAGGGGTTTTATTATTTGATAAATACAGATGAAACTGAAATACAGCTTGCATCATATCTACTGTATTTCTAAATATAACCTCAGGTAATAAAATTAGACTTAGCAGCTTTTCAAGAACGATATGCATTATATATCTAAATCAATTCCATATTATATGGTGTACACAATTTTTATACGACAAACATCATCTATCATAGATTTGTTTTTGAGCATCTAATAATACAACATATATAATTGTTGTGGACCCGTTTAGGGGTACCAACAATGAAATAAAAGAACAACAGGTTTAGAGATAATAATAATGAATTGTATTGAACAGAGAAATTATACACAAATCAGTGTTGGCAGTGCTAGTGCCTAAATGTGCCTCCAAAAGTTCTCCCGGCAAAACCGATATTTATGGTAGCCGGTTGCTACCATTTAGTTATTATTAAAGGGTAGGTAGGTCACCCACAACAATAATGTAATACGATCGTATCTAGGCGAGTAACTCAGTGTTGTAAATGTAGTTGATTCGGCACTAAATATAGTTTTTACTTCTGCGCTGTGTCTAAAGATATGAAAATGTACCTCTGGAATATCGGTAAATGGCTGGTCAGTATTTTTCTTTGCTTTTATCCGAGAAATCATTGTTTTACTACAAGACTTGGCCCTTTTGTTGTGCTTTGTTCGACAACTATCAACACGCAGGCTGAAATGTATGACTGCATAACTCCTGAAGAGGAGTAAATAAATACAGAAATTACAAAGACATTGCTGTTTTTTACAGAAAGATATATTTTATAGTTAATCTTGTGTCGGCACAAAGTTTAGACTAAAAGCCTACTATCTTTCAACATGGCCGTGTTAATTCTTAGCTCGCGTCTAAAAAGAAAATCACCTGATAAAAAAATGTTATACAAAACCCACCCCTAACTACCATCACTATTCCAACCCAGCAAAGCGGGGGTTACTTCCGTTTAATCTTTGAAAGATTATATAGCAAAGCCAGAACTCCCACGAACTTCGACTATGACACTATATCTCGCTAAATAGAGATATGAAAGTGTATCTACCAGCACACGGATTGACTTTTTTATGTATTCCAAACGGTTTGTATGGCACTCAGTGGATGACACCTTCTCATGGTGTCACAATAAAGCATTTTATTAATTCAATCTGTAAATAAATATTCTATTTTAAATCATTCATGTAAACGTGTAATGATTTTGAATATAATGATCTCAAATGTTGATGCTTATTGATAGCATTTGAACGAAGAAAATATATTTGTTTTTGAATATTATGATCGGAACATCTGATGCGTATTGTAGTATTTGAACGAAGTATATATATTTATTTTTAAATATAATAATCTAAAAATGTGCTTCTTATTGATCGTATTTGAATGTAGTAAATATTTTTTATAATATTATAACATGAAAATTTGATGCTTCTTGAATATATTTGTATGAAGTAAATATATTTCTTTTTGAATACTATTATCAGAACATTTTATACTTATTAATAGTATTTGAACTAAATAAATATATGTGTTTTTTGATATCATGATCTGAATAGTTTATGCTAATTTTACGCTATGAATATATTTGTTTTTGAGTATAATTATCTTAACATGTCATGCTTATTGATAGTATTCGAAGGAAGTAAATGTCTTTGTTTTTGAATATTATAGTCTTAACGTATGATGATTATAAATAGTATTCGAACGAGGTAAATATATTTGTTTTTGAATATTATATATTTGATGTGTATTGATATTATTCAAACGAAGTAAATATATTTGCTTTTGTAATATTATAATCTAAAAATGTATGCTTATGTATAGTATTCGAACGAAGTAAATATATTTGTTTTTGAGTATTACAATCTAAACATTTCATGCATATTGATAGTATTCGAACGACGTTAATATACTTATTTTTAATATTATGATCTGATAATTGGATGATAATTAGACGTACATGAACGAAGTAAATAAATGTGTTCTTTAAATACTATCATTTGATGCTAATTGAGAGTATTTCAACGAAGTAAATATATTTGTTTTAAAATATTATAATCTGAGCATTTGATGCCTATTGATAGTAAATATACTTAGTTTTGAATATTATGACCTGCACATTTTATGCTTATTGATATCATTCGAACGAAGTAAATATATTTGATTTTGAATATTATGATATGAATATTTGATGCGTATTGATGCTATTCAAACGAAGTAAATATATTTTTTTGAATATTATGAGTTTAACATGTTATGCTTATTTATGTATTTGTATTTGAATATTATGATCTGAATAGTTCATGCTTATTGATAGTATTTGAACGAATTAAATATATTTGTTTCATAATATAACAATTAGAACATTTGATGCGTGTTAACCGTATTCGAACGAAGTAAATATATTAGCTTTTGAATATTATAATCTAATAGTGTGATGCTTGTTTGTAGTATTTGAACGACGTTCATATACTATTTTGAATATTATTATCTGTACATTTGATTCTTATTGATATTATTAAAACGAAGTAAGCACATTTTTTTAATATAACATATACATTTTATGCTTATTGAATATATTAGTACGTAGTAAATATATTTGTTTTTGAATACTATTGTCTGAACATTATATGCTTCTTGATAGTATTGTAACGAAGTAAATATATTTGTTTTTGAATATAATGATCAGAACATCTGATGCGTTTTTACAGTATTCAGACAAAGTAAATATATTTGTTTTTGAATATTATAATATGAACATTTGTTGTGTGCTGATATTATTCAAACGAAGTAAATATATTTGTTTTAGGATATTATAAGCTGAACAGTTGATGGTTATTGATATTATTCGAACGAAGTAAATATATTTGTATTTGAATATTATGATCTGAAAATTTGAAGCTGTTTGATAGTATTTGAACAAAGTAAATATGTTGTTTTTTTACTATTATGACTTGAACATTAGATGTTTTATTCAGAGTATTCGAAAAAAGTAAATATATTTAATAATATTAATATTAAAGAAATAAGCCAAAATTTTTATTATCGAATTTTTTTCTTCATTTATCAGGATACAACAGGCAGGTAAAACATTTTTAGATCATAAAGTAGTTTTTTAATCATTCATGTTAAATATTTGGAATCGGGGATAGTTTCCAACGTTAACCTAACCTACAGTCATACAATATTTATTTCGGAACACGAAACATCTGACTGACAAAACAGATGTTAGCATGTATTTATTTCATTAAAGTTATTCCTGTCATTCAAACAAGGAAATGGTTGTCTTTACATTAGATATATTAGAGATTCAATAAAGAATTAATTATCATTAACTGTGTATTAGTATGTTTACAATTATATGGAGGCTAACTTCGTAAAGAGTAAAGACGACGTAGAAAGCTAAAACCCAACTTTTACAATGTAAGATTTTATGTGGAATGCAATGATGATATATTTTTGTTTTTTTTTTAACTTTGGAAAATAATAAATTAAATCACTCTTTTAAGAAAGTGCTTCGGAATTTGGAACTTTTCTGGGCAAAATTAAACTTTGTCATTTTGTAGATGAGAACGAACAGGTAGCTATAATAGTTTTATATATTTTATGGATTAAAAAAGTATTATTTAGATTATTCTGACTACTGTTCTCATCTTGGATGTTATTCTCACAACGTTAGGGACAATTTAACCCTTTACCTTCTTTAGGTGAATCTTATCGATCACCAAGATCTTCATGTCGAATTCGGAAATCAATATGGAATTTCGAACCGAATCCTGCGTATAGATTTCTGAGTTCGACATAAACATCCCCAAGTCTGAGAAGATGCACTTGATGTGTAATATGACTACGGTAGTCCGAATAATCTAAATAATACAAAGTTTCAATTCTAATCTAAAAAAATATAGAGATAGATCGATAACTCATTTTGTAAGATGGTAAGAAAAGATCCCAACAGAGTGCTTAATTAATTGAGCTGTAAAGTTTATTTAAAATTTCCCATATATATATATATATATATATATATATATATATATATATATATTATATATATATATATATATATATATATATATATATTATATATATATATATATATATATATATTATATATATATATATATATATATATATATATATATACAGACTGATGACAGAAAAATACAAGATGGTCCTATTTGAATCCATTTTAACATTTTAGAACCCCTCATACATCATTAATTAATTTCATAAAAAATTGATTCTCCATTATAAATTTATATATTAAATTGTCATATTATACCTTCAATATAAAATTTTATAACGATATGTATAGAGTTGCCCCTCTTAGACCGTTTTCACCAATAGCAATAACTGACTTACAGTATTTTTAAATTATATATTTTTAAGTAATAAAATATTTATTTGAATTTTAAATTTTAATTTTTTTATTTTTTTATTAATTTTTAATTACCTTTATATCATCATTTTTTTTACCTTCACATATCTTACTTCGACACATAATTTAGATGAAACTAATTGAACCCTTCAAAACAAATGACGCCTTAGATAAAAAAAAAAAATAGCCGTTAACAAAAACTCTGCCTCACGGGATTTTAAAAAAATACTTCTAAATGTTAAATATTTAGTACTTTTACTTGATTCGTGTTTTTGAACTTTATAAAACTTTTTAATGTCACGTATTTTTCTCTAACACATAATAAAGACGATACTAATCGAAAATTTGAATTTAAATAAGTAATATGTTTATTTTAAAGAAAAGCCGTTCATTTTACTGGTTTCAATAAAAAAGGCTGTTTCAATTACAAAATGTAAATGCATTCTATACAGTGGAACTCTTTACTAATACTTATAACGTGCGACCAGAGCACACACAACTTGTGGACATTATTACACAACGAGATTCGTTATCATCTGAAGCACAATATCAAGCGACACCATGTCGTTTAAAAAAAGGAAGAAAACAAAATAATGTCTATTATCCTGATCAAGATCCATGTGTGAATCGAAAATTTGAATTTAAATAAATAATATGTTTATTTTAAAGAAAAGCCTCTGCATTTTACTGGTTTAAAAAAGCGTTTCAATTACACAATTTAAATGCATTCTATACAGTAGAAATCTTTACTAATATATATGTAACATTTTTTTCGAAACTTTCAATATTAAAACACCCCTTCATCGACTCCACGAAGAAACTGATGGTACTAATATGTGTTAGTGCCACATAAATTGTTGTAAAATGTTTGATAAGATGGAATGACCGAGGGGGATGGACTGACTATCTAAACCGATTGGAAAAGTACGGAGCGTATTGAAATCTTGGAAGGATTATTGTCACTCAAATTGGAGAAAAAGGATCGTACTTTATCGGCGAGCATTCAATGGTAAACAGCTGGTGCAGAAACACAAATGGAGTTTCAAAGGGAATCGAAGGAAACGGAAAATCCTGAAAGTCTTAGGAATCCATGGACCATAATATGTTTTTATATAATAATATCTACGTTACCTTCTGTACCGAATATCGACGTTGGCATCTATATGCCGAATATCTATGTTACCCTCTATATGACAAACATCAACGTTATACTATATGTGCCGCATATCAACGTTACTCTCTAGGTACCAAATATCTACGTTACCTTCTGTGCACAATATCGACGTTGCCATCTATGTGACGAATATCTACGTTACCCTCTATCTGACAAACATCAACGTTAACCTCATTGTGCTGAATATCGACGTTACCCACTACATGACAAATATCAACGTTACCCTCAATGTGCCGATAATCTACGTTACCTTCTACGTACCGAATATCTAAGTTATCCTTTCTGTGTCGATTATCTACGTTTCCTTCTATGTTTTGAATACCTACGTTACTCATGTATGTGCCGAATACAACGTTACGCTCTTTTTGCCGAATCTCTACGTTACCCTCTATATGTCGAATATCTACGTTACCCTCTATGTGCTGAATATCTACGTTACCTTGTATGTGCCGAATATCTACGTTACCCTCTATGTGCCGAATATGTACGTTACCTTGTATGTGCCGAATATCTACGTTACCCTCTATGTGCCGAATATGTACGTTACCTTGTATGTGCCGAATATCTACGTTACCCTCTATGTGCTGAATATGTACGTTACCTTGTATGTGCCGAATATCTACGCTACCCTCTATGTGCCGAATATATACGTTACTTTGTATGTGAGACTCCTAGTGAGTAGAAAAATAATGATGACAAGAAGAAGAAGAAGAAGAAGAAGAAGAAGAAGAAACATTATAATAAGAAGAAAAATAAAAACAATATACCAGGAAGTGTACAATTAATGTAACGAAGGGGACAGTTTTGCTCTTCTTGTATGTTCTTTTACGCAGATTCAAATCAACGTATAATCCTACTAATTCTAATTTTGACTAAAATCAATTACATGATTTCAATTACAGAAAATGACTGAAATTTAAGGGTCAAGCTTAAGTAATCTTAGAAAGAAATTGAAATTTGTCGAATTATGCCTAATAGGTGTCGAATTACTATTGATCAAATTCAGTAAAAATCTTAAATATTCGAATTTTGAATTGGAGATTGTGTACATAGAACACATCTTACCCTTACTATTATCCTTTAGAATAGTCCAAAGACTATGAAATATAGACTAAAATACAACATCTTTCAACTAACAGCTGAGTTCCTAAATTTATTGATAATCAATTTATTAAATTAGGAGTGAATCCTGTACATGCAAATATATAAACATATAAACATACATAACTTTAAAGGGGTTACTTTATAGAGAAAAATATCTTACGAATACTTTTTAAGAAGAAGAAGAAGAAGAAGATGAAGAAAAAGAAGGAGAAGAAGTAATAAAGCATGAGATCTGTATGAATATAAATAAAATCTGTCAGGATAATGTACACCCGGACATCGCCGGGTCATCTGCTAGAAATTAATAAAAGTGAACTGAAGTGCTACTAACTTTAATTATCATGGATAATTGGGTCCTGACATTTTCCGTCGCTTAAATTGAATGCCCGGAAAATCATTTATATGAAATCGAGAGATTCATGACAAGCATCGGTGCCAACAGGATAGATATTCAAGAGTAGAACCGGTTGCGACGGCAGACACTGCAATAGCGTGTGCGTTTAGTTGGGTACAATAACCCCCCGTGGTTCGGTCAATTCTGTAGATGGAGAACATCGGGCGTGCCTACATTGTTCGTTAGCATATGGCTACAGTTGACCGGAAGCGTCTCTGCATTTGTTTAGTGTCTCTTTCAAGTTGTCTTTGTAGCGTTCGAAATGCCCGGCAAAGTTCTGTTATCACACACATACGCTATACCCTCCACCCCCATATATATATATATATATATATATATATATATATATATATATATATATATATATATATTTGTAATACAAACATTCATTGATCCTGGTCAATAGAAATTAATTGACAATTACAAGACCTTCATAAATAGACAATAAAGAAGAACATATTCAAGCGATTATATATATTTATTTTCCAGTAAAAGATTCATTTTAAGTTGAGTTTCCTGTGGAAAGTATGGGGGGTAGTAGCGGTTAGAGTTGTTAAAAAAGGAGGGAGTGTGTGTGATGTAAGCCCAAAGGGTCGCTAATGAAATGATAAATTATGGGCTCAAAAAGATAGTAGTAGTGGGAAAGTATAAGTTAATCGTGGAATGTGTGGGGAAAGTTTAGTCGCGGTTGGGGTTATTTAAACCATAAGGGAGGGGTGGAAGCGTGTTCCATGTTTATAGAGGTAAGATAGGTAGCTATCGAAGCAGGGGAAAGAGGGGTTAAATATCAAGATTGCATAAAGGAATGATATAGGAGGAGGCAGACGAAGAAAATAAGATATGCGTACGGGAAAGTGGAAAGTAATGTATTAATATCTAATATATGTATATACATATACTTTTGACCAAGATCAAAGTGTAGTATCTGTTCCGATGGATACTGCACGCCAGTTTATGTCCTGTGCAGTTCAAGGAGGTCCACCCTCCAAGGGTTTGCCTCCCCTCTTTGGGGAGGAGTAAGTTTATTGCTTACTGCATGAGGCGCCCTTACCGGAGAATGTCGACGGGGCTGCCTAAACAATTTTTAATGCCCAGAGTGCTCACCTTCTCGGGCGCTGGTTTATCAAATCCCACTTTTCCGACCTTGTGTCACATCTTACCGCTGTCGGAGGTAGACAAATATATATATATATATATATATATATATATATATATATATATATATATATATATATATATATATTAGTATTTCATGTATCCACATAAAATTTTATAAGTAGATATAATTTTGTATGTATCAATTTTCAGTATCTATTTCAACAGTGCTCGATACGTAAATATAGTTAGGTAGTAAGCTATGAAAATATATTTATGGCCATTAAGCTACACAGAGACTCCCGCATTTCATCTCCGGGGCGAATCTTCAGGCTAAAATGCATGGAGTTATTTTTGCTGTGTCTTTTTATATACACGGCTAGCTAGTTAACCAATCAGATTATTTGTTGACTCTCAGCCAATCGTTATATATATATTTTTTGTGTGTGTGTCTTAAATAACTAATATAAGTTAGCAAAACATTTATATGGAACAAAACGTAGATTTAGTATAAGGAACGTTTATGTTTTTGTCTTTTAAGGGAAGTGGGGTCTGATCAACTCTGCTGGAAAGCCATGAAATTAAATACTGTCTTGTTTTTAAATTCCCGAAACAGTTTTTCATGGTAACCAACTGATGATCCCTTAAAATAATGTTAGAAATAAACTAATATAATAATTGTAAAAAATAAATTGACTTACATGAGTGATTTTCCACTGGAAAACTTGGGACTATAAGTTTTTTTGTTTTTTTTTTAATATAGTTTTAATGGTTGAGAAACTTCCGAGACTATTATATATATATATATATATATATATATATATATATATATATATATATATATATATATATATATATATATACACTTACACATGTACATGGAAAATGAAAAAAGGCGAAGAAAATTATTTTTAATTTCACGCCGTCCCTGGGATGATTGATTAAAACAATAGTCGTTAGAATATTAAAATACGTGTTTTTTATCCTTTTTTTTTCAAATAAAACATAGCTATTGGAATTTGAAATGCGTAAAATGTTCATGAAATAAAATGAATGTTTTTATTTAATTATAAATTGTAGAAGCCGTTACGTTGTTTAATTGTGTTAGTGTTTATAATGAGTGCTGATTCAAGAAATCTTCGTCGAGATATATTTAAAATAAATTTAACGATTCTAGCCCGCCGAAAATTAAAAGAATGTAAGTTAAAAGTGCGTTCAGAGAAATTTTATTTTTATGGCACTTTTATGTTATTTCTTCGTTGAGTTTCCCCGACGTATATATGATGACATTACTGCATGTTACAGTGTATATATCTGTATTAGATTTGTTTTTTTAATGTTTTGTTGTTTTTAATGTTTGTTTTATAGTTTGTGATGTAGTCTGTGTTGTCGGAATTCCTAGTTTATTTGGAGTGTTGTAAATTATTGTATTATTTGCATGGGTCGGTAAGAGAAAATATTTATTTATGAGAAAAGTGTCCAGTGTATGAGATTGTCTCTTGTCTTTTGAAAATATTTGTAGCGCTGTTTTCTTTTAATTTATATGAAATATGTGGGATATTGCAATGATTTAAATGAATTTGTGATGTATTTGAGTTCTTAGTCTCTATATTGTCAACAACAGACTTTGAAAAAACGTAAGAATAAAACAATAATATGCCTGTTTTTATTTTGTTGATATGCTGTGAATAAAAATGTATCTAGTCGTTTCTGTGGGTTGTTTTGCGATGCACTTTTAATTATAAATTATTGTTGGATTATATTTAAAGTGTGTCTAAAAATTTTATCGAGTTATTCTCTCTGTTTCATAAGTAAACTTTATGGAGGGTTCGGTTGTGTGTTATTTCTTTTTAGATTTTTTATTTGTGTGTCTTCGTGCAGAAAAATTCGAATGTCGGTAATATATCTAAAGTATTCAGTGTTTGGACGTCATCTAAATTTGAGAGGGATAAACTCTAAGAATTCTAAGAATAGACAGGCTAGTACTCCACTCAGAGGGTAGCCCATAAGGACTCCGAAATTTTACTTGTAAAACTTATTGTTAAATTGAAAATACGTCATATCAGCGATAAGTCTGATTATCTATATTAAAGTGTTGTAGGAAACAGCAAGTTGATGTTGATCTTTTTAGATGCATATGGATTAAATTTAAACACTTTTTAATGAGGGAATAAGTGCATAAATATATTGCGTCTAAGCTGTGTAGTATTGTAGTTTTGTACATTAATGTTTTTTTGATTTCATTTTATAAGTCTCCAACTCCTTTTAATGGGAAGAGCTGATGGTGCCTTTTAGTGGGGTTTGAATATTGGCTACAGTTTGTGCGATCTTATGCGTGTTGCTACCGACACTAGATATTATGGGACGCATAGGGATGCTCGGTTTATGAGTTTGGAAAAGGTCGTATAATATGGAAATAATAGGGTAGTATTCAATATATAAATGGCTACAGTAGACCGTATATACGGTTACATATATCCGTATATGTATATATATATATATATATATATATATATATATATATATATATATATATATATATATGTGTATATATATATATATATGTGTGTGTGTGGGTGTATATATATATATATATATATATATATGGATCGATGCAACGATTCATTTCAATGCAGATTCAAGTTATAAAGAAGAATACAGAAATATGCCAGACAGTGACACGGTGCCCATGTAAGATTTAAATTAAACGCACTAAACGCAGAACAGAAGAAATATTCTACACTATTTCGAAACTAAATAATAGACTAAACTTTGATATTCTGTACTATAGATTAAACCCACCCAGGATCTACGTCTCATCATCAGGATTTCTCTATCTAAATTTTTGAGTTATTGTCTAGCGAAAAGATTACTACTAAACATGGGAAGTAACTCTTGCAAGTGTTATCGATCTCGACCGTTGGCAAAAGGAATATTAATCTTAATGATTTATTCGTTTTTCAATTCGCGGCCATTTTTCTTTCACTTTTCGAGTCATTATCAATTCAACATATTGATCGTATTTAATTGAGGTATGAAAAAAAATGTATAAGGATTTTGTCATAGTTGACAGCTGATCAGTCATGTTTGTTTATCTCCCAACGGATTATATTTGAGGTTATTTTATTATTCAAACTTTCGTTTAATAATTCGCTTGCTTTCTTCGTTTTATTATTGCATTAGCCAATCGATCATTTAACAAAGTTGATTTAATATTGACCCTCGATCAAAATGATTTCCAAATGATGTCTTCAAGACAAATGGCGTCTAACATTCAGCTGGATTTTACCCGATCATATTGGAAAACGTATATAGGTAGACATCAAAAGTGACATCGACGCGATTGATTGTTGTGTACAGGATCAGACCAGAGTTTCTTCTTACAGAAAACAGAAGTGTATATATATATATATATATATATATATATTACACTTTAGGTTTTACAAATAGAATCTACTATTACTATTACTACTTCTAATGATAATAATGATAATAATAATAATTATGATTATTATTATTATTATTATTATTATTATTATTATTATTACTATTATTTTATTATGACTATATAATACTATAAACTGACCACCTTATAAACAACAAAATGAAGAAGCAAACACTGTGACACCAATATCGCTTGATACCACGGAAATTGAACAGAAATAGAACAAACGTTTCTGTGTAGCTTACTTGCTATAAATATTTGACCACTACAATTAAGTTCTATTCAGATGTATATATATATATATATATATATATATATATAGTGATAGATAGATAGATAGTGCGGTTTTTTTAGTAAAAATAATGCATTTCTTCACATGTGAAAAATAAAACCTAACCTTATGTAAAACATAAAAACGTGTGGTATTTATCTTTATCAGAAATGTATTCTTCGATTAAAAATGGCTCAAAATGAAAACGTTGTGAAAAGTGGACACCTTCAACCTACTGAAGTGTTCATTATTTGTTTTAACGTACAAATGAGTCAACGTGAGGTTTCTATAACGAATAACAAAGGAAATCGTTGTCTTAAGAAAACAGAGGTTTATTTTAATATATTTAAATGTCTTCATAATTTTCATTGTCGCAGCACTCTAGTCACTCGTTTTACTTTGTCTAAAATGTTCTTTTATTACCTAAGTTTTTATAGATAGCTTTCAAAAATGACTAATTCTCAGATGTGATAAGTGTAGCAATATATATATATATATATATATATATATATATATATATATATATTTGAAAATATATATATATATATGAAAATATATTTATATATGAAAATATATTTATGGCAATTAAACTACGCAGAGGCTTCCGCGTTTTATATCTGTACAGAACTGTCAGGCAAAAATGCATGGAATTAGTTTCTAATAATATATTTAAACATTAACCGATTAATAGAATAAACATCCACATTTAGGAGATGGTCGTTTAAATAATTAAACCGTTCATACACAGTACCTTTTAGAATTTACAATTTATATCTGACTTATCCACCGTCATAAGTATTGCCGTAACTTCAATATTTACTTTCTAAAGATGTACAATGACGACTTGTATCTTCTAACTTAGGAGATAAACGTTGCCCTTATAGATCTCTAGAGATGTGCGACGCTCTTTAGAAGGTGAACGGGTACCGGGCCAAAACTCACGACGATAGATAATGGAGATATGCTGTAAATGCTAAAAGGGACTGTTAATGAACACTTATTCTAAAATTCGGACGTACCAGGACGTTCAATTATGATTACCTGGTTTCAAGAAACCATAGGAAAGATCTTCCTACATGGTCACGTGTATACTTACGTCGTTTTGTGTAAACTGCGCTTACTTAACTTCCTATTAAAAATTGCTTAACATTAAGCTATAGTAAGATTTTCTCAAGTAAATTTGTTGTTCTCATATTTGGGCTGGTTAATCTCTGTCCAATTAAAGGGTTATGGGTATGCGTATCTGCAATTTATTTGCCACACCCTTTCTTCTTCTTTGCATCCTCTCTCTCACACAGACGTTATGTTGCTAGTCTCAGTCTTTTTTATAAATTCTATTATGGCATGTGTTCTTTAGAATTGTCTTATCTATTCCCTGCTGTCTTGGTTCCAGCTCGTTTGATTCGTTGGTTCTCGCGAATTTGCTGTGTTTGTACTTTGTTATAATACATCTTATTCTCAGTAGCTACTTTCCAAGAATTGCAGGCTTGTAGAACTATCTTCCTGATGACTGTTTTTCTCCTACCTATAGCCTTTTTCTTTTATAGACCAAAGCCAATAGGCATCTCATGCCTTTGCGATAATCATATTTCATTCTTTGTAGCTTCTTACAGCAGGTGGCTACATAGCTTGTCTGGAGCGATTTCGATAAAGGAAAATCACTCTCTAGTATCAATTATCTTCCTTTGATTTTTGGAAATACAATAGATATTGTTGATAACTCATTGTTAATGATACATTAAAAACAAAATACTATTTAATTTGTATAATCAGAAAGTGGGATTTAATAGTTTTACCAAGGATATTAGTACATAAATAGACTTGAATTTTGTAGCTTTTCCAACAGTATTAATATGTAAATATTCAGATCATGATGCCAAAAGTGTTAATGTGTTCAACTTCTATTACTATGTGATACTAAATTGATTTTTACTCCAAAATGTTTATTTAATCATGTTTAAAAAAAAGTTTATTATCGTCTGTACACATTTTTATCGCAATCTGTTCAAGACGCTAATCACTACGATAACCCAGAACAGATACTACACTTTTCTCCGAACCAACAGTCCAAGGAAAAGATGTACCTAGTCATTTATTAAATAGTAAAACCTGATTATCACAAAACTTAAAAGAAGGAATCTGTCATTATATATGATTTTTAATATAGAGAGGTCACAAATTGTACATAAAAGAAAAATGGGTTTAAAAAACGAATTTAATTGGTTCGAAATTAACGATCTATAAAGCTATAAATCAATTTCTTCTTTTAAATCACCCCACGTGTCCGTACTCACATAAAAAAACTCGAGTAGGCCCTTTCTACCGACCACAAAAAATAACACATTATTGATGTCCTTGCACAAACTGATGAAACGTTGCTAACTAATAGGAAAGGTGAAGAAAATGGCGGAAAAAGAAGTGGACGATAAAAGGAAAGCTAATTATAATGATTAAAAATCGATACGCATCGATCATTGTCAAATTAAGTATGAGAAATCAATTGATACGAAATTTTTGGCTCCTTTAACTACAAGGAGAGAATCAATAGAATTTTGGAGAATCGAAACTCGAGGAGATTGAAAAAGAAAATTTAAATTAACAATAAAGAAAAAGTAGAATAGAAATATCAATCTTTCCAGCAAAGACTGGGCGTCGAAAGATTAAATTTAAAAAACGAGTTATTTCCCTTTTTATTTTGTTTGTTGGTATTGCACACTGATTAATTGGTCTTAAGATACAACATGGGCGCGTGAGAAAATTAATGTCTTACTTTGGTTTAGACGCACCAAAAATCTCCAGATTGGGCTGCTAGCCAATAACATAGTCAAAGATATTTAGTATTATCAATGGTTACGACAGAGAAAGTGTTACTTCAGCATTTTCTTCTTTTAGATTTGTGTTATTTCAGAGTTTTTCTTCTAGATTTGTGTTATTTCAGAGTTTTTTCTTCTAGATTTGTGTTATTTCAGAGTTTTTCTTTTAGATTTTTGTTATTTCAGAGTTTTTCTTGAGATTTATGTTAGAGTTTTTTCTTCTAGAGTTGTGTTATTTCAGAGTTTTTCTTTTAGATTTGTGTTATTTCAGAGGGTTTCTTGAGATTTGTGTTATTTCAGAGTTTTTCTTCTAGATTTGTGTTATTTCACAGTTTTCGTTCTCATAGGTTCGTGTTATTTCAGCATTATATTTCTAGATTAGTCTTATTTAAGCGTATACTTTTTTCTAAATACATGTTTTTTTTTCATTTTTCTTTCTTTTCGAATTGTCTTATTTCAGGGTTTTCACTCTACTAGATTAGTACTATTTCAGCGTGTTCGTTCTTCTAGATAAGTCTTATTTAAGTTTTCGTTCTTCAAGATTAGTCTTATTTCAGTGTTTTCCTTCTTCTAGTAAAATCTTATTTCAGTTTTCACACTTTCAGATTAGCTTTATTTTAGTGTTTTTCTTATAGAGATGTCTATATTTCAGTTTTTCTACTGTTAGGTTAGCCTTATTTGAGTGTTTTCCGTATTCTAGTTAAATCTTATTTAAGTTTTCGTTCTTCTGGATCAGTCTTATTTTAGTGTTTTCCTTTCGTTTAAATGAATCCTGTGTTAGTTTTCCTTTTTCTTTTTTCAGTGTTTTCCGTCCAGATCTGTCTTATTTCAGCTTTCCTACTTCTAGGTTAGTCTTCTAAATAAATCTTATTTTAGTTTTCGTTCTTCTGGATCAGTCTTATTTGAGTGTTTTACTTTTAGATGTATATTCTTTTCAGTTTTCCCCCTTTTTGATTATTCTTATTCCAGTTTTCCATCTTTTATTATTAGTCTTAATTCAGTGTTTTTTCTTCTAGAATTATCTTTTTTCAGTTTTCCTTCTAGATTATTCTTATTTCAATGTTCATAATTAATCTAAGTTCGGTTTTTATTAGATTAGTGACAGTGCCAAGGCTTTAGAGTATACCCTACTATTTCTCCTACACGCCTATCCCATTTTAATAGATTGACTACCGCCACATCAGCCATTTTGATTTATATATATATATATATATATATATATATATATATATATATATATATATATATATATGTGTGTGTGTGTGTGTGTGACACTTTTCGTATGGAAATAAAAATCCAGAAAAGGCTTCTTCAACTTCATAAAAGCAAGTTTATTTCAAAAGAGATATATGAGAGAATACGACCTATCGGCTCTCAAAGGCCTAGAATGTACGGCTTACCCAAGGTTAAAAAACTACATCCCTTTATGGCATATTCTATTAATGTTGGGTTCTGCACAACATGCACTTGGTAAATGGTTAATTGATATTCTTAAGACCGTATTTACTTTTTATTCGGACTATTGTATCTCTGATTCCTTTCATTTTGTGTCTTATATACACAAATTATCTCTCAAAGGATACCGAGTTCTTGGCTTCCTTTGACATTAGTGGTCTGTTTACCAATGTACCATTGGATGAAACCATTGGTATATGTGCAGATTATCTTTACCGTGGCCCCTTAAAATCTCCACAATTTCCTGAACGTATTTTTTTTGAACTGATGGAACTTGCTACTAAATCAGTTTCCTTCAGTTTCAATAATATAATGTATCGGCAAATTGATGGCGTATCCATGGGAAGCCCGCTTGGTCCATCGTTAGCCAACATTTTCGTTGGATTTTTGGGAAACCAATTATTTTCCTAAGTGACCAAGCCGGCATTTTATACACGTTACGTTGATGACACTTTTGCCTGTTTTCCCTCATGGAGTGATGCTGACAAGTTTCTTCAGCTCCTTTGTGACTTGCATCCATCGTTGCAATTCATTATGGAGGTCGAGGATTGTAGTTCTTTGCCATTCCTCGATGTTTTAGTGTCTAAATCTGGTTTATCGTTTGAAACCTCTGTGTATAGAAAACCAACATTTACAGGCCTATATCTGAATTGGTTTTCCTTCGCCCCAAGAGCAAGAAAAATAAATCTTATTGGTACTCTCACTCATCAAGCATTATGATTTGTTCACCAACACAACTCGATGGGGAACTTGGTGAAATTACTAATATTTTTCTTGCTAATAGATATCCCATCAATATCATAAATAGCACCATTGCACACAAAGTTGCTATATTTAATGGTTGTAAATTTATTGGTCCGTCCCGTTGCCTAATTTATTTGAAACTCCCATGGTAAGGTTCTGACGGCCTTGACATTGTCAAAAGGATTTCTTCTTCTACTCAACGTTGTTTTCCAGCAACCATGCTGAGAGTAGTTTACACGGCTCGAACCTTTTTCTCTTCTTTTCGTAAGGATGTTTTGCCAGCCATTCAAAAGAATTATGTTGTTTATAAATTCATGTGTCAGTGTGGAGCTGACTACGTTGGCAAGACATCCCAAAGATTAGAATTTAGAATATCCCAACACATACCACGTAATATTCGCTTACACAAGGTTTCGAGATCATCCGGGAACTTTCAGGCATAGGAATCAGCCATCGGTAATCACCTCGTTAGTACAAATAGTTGTTCTGACAACTATTCCGATGGGTGGTTTTCTGTTTTACACAGTGCCAGGTCGAACTACCATCTCAATATTATTGAGGCGTTAGTTATTAACAATTCTCGACCTAGCCTGTGTAGACAAAATATTTTGAAACCTCAGTTGGAGATCTTTAATGATTCAAAGCTACCATAACGTTGAGAGATTTACTTTTTCTTCCTCTCTCAAACGTTTTCTCCAACGGAAACAATTTTTTCCCTTCATATCTCATTCGATTTTCTTAGTTTTTAATTTATCATTCTGACGTTTCCTTTTAGAGGGTCAGACGATAATGCCTAAAGGAAAATTTTAGCAATTTTCTTTTTTTTCCACCCGCCCGTTTTATTGATTAAAAAAATGTTTCCTCTGAAATGTATCCTACGATTTTGTTGTACGCGAAAGGATTCGCTCTTAAACTAATAAACCGATAATTATAAATGTGTGACCACGGCTGCAGGGTCTAAGGATAAATAGTTTGGGATTAAGTTAGTTTTATTTAGTTTCATGCAAAGAGGCTACAGAACAGGTGATAACAATCCGTAATAAATTCAGATACCTCCGATTTTGTGAAATGTTAATAGGTATTAGACATCAATTAATAAATATTCCTTAAATTTCAGTTTTCCTAGAGTATTTTACGATCGTTTTATGAAGCATAAAATGGGCAAAACTTCCCATTTGAAAATCCAAATAGTTCAGATGTGCATTAACTGTTTACCATGGACAACAATTCAGCAAGATGCAATTCTTTTTAACATTCCTTAAGCGTCAGCCTTTAATTTGAGATAGTTTCTAGAATCAAAATCATGTAATGTATATTGATTAAAATTGAAATATGTATTCTAGACATAAGGTTTAGTAGCATTATATTTTGATTTAAATCTTCGTAAGGAGATATAAAATGGTGTAAAACTGTTCTGTTCAGTGGATTACTTTTACTTTTTTCTGGGAGCGTATTCTATTAATTTATAATTTATTACAACATTGTTGAGATGATTTTACTTTCGTAACTGTGGCATCTTTAAACTGGCTTGATTTAAACTTTAGTCAGAAAAGTCAAGTGTAATGACTCAGATTTACTTTTAAATGATAGGAAAATATTGATTTGCTGAAGTTATCCATACTGTATCAAAGAAACAATTAATTGGTAGACGAAGAGGTTCCATTATTAAACTAATACCCAGTGGGGGACTCACTGACGTAATAATCGAATTAGCAATAGACATACAATGCGTCCAATCCTTTCGTAAAGACGATATTAAAATCGTTCTTGCTTGTATTATCTATTGACTCAGAAGAAACATTAGGTCAAGCTTTCATCTATAAATTAACCCTTTTAAATTCGATTACCTAGACAAAGTAATCATCTTACATAGGAAAGACATGCGCGTAGAAATCGTAAGTACCAACTGTCATACAATTGAAAGTAGTTGAGTAAGTCTCTATGTACTCAGAGTTTAAGCCATAGAGAACTTTCGAGTGGAAAGTAAAAAGCCAACGGTTGACAGCGAGAAGTATGGTCGGCAAACAGTTATTTAATGGGGATAGAATAAATATACTGACATGAGACAAAGTTTAATGTTACTTTCTCTCAAACTCAAATAACAACACATTAGCTGCATATGCCTCTGTCCTGTGAATACTTATAAGCACGTTAATAATAAGTAACGTAATATTACGTCCATTCGTAAGAGATTACCTTCCTTGAATAATAACATTCTTGTTTATAGATTGTTATAGATAGTTAATTATGGTTTTACGAAAAGATGTGGATTGTATTAATATTTTCTCTAATGGTGTTAACATGTATGCTGAAATGTGTTGCTATATTTGGAGGGGTAGAGTCAGGGTAATTTTTTAGAAGAAAGGGGAAAGGTATTTGTCATGGTGCTTTATGTACCAGTACGGTAGCAACATTTAATGACAGCAGATCCGAACATTTGGTGTCGCGTTGTGTAAATGACCTGTAGCAGTAGTTCTTTCTCTCTCCAAGTCATTTTATCGTTGTTGTTCTGTCGTGATGTGTGTTATCTAACAGTTGAAAATAAGGACAGCACAAAATCATTGTGGTTCAGAAATGCGTTTTTTTCTGTACATATACATATATAAATTCATAATATATCAAGGTATCCTCCATAGGAAAATAAGAACAGCTCTTCAAAAGTACAAATCCCCTCTTCGGTACAAAAAGAGGAAGATATCATCAGCTTATCCGCTTCGTGTCAATACTAATTTCATGTAACACAGTTACACAATATCATAACACGTAAACCTAACTATAAGTTTTTAACTAATATCTACATTTTTCAATACTATAATTTTACGCTTACTTTAGCCTAACCTGAAGAATTCCGTTCTTCATATTATTTACACACACACGCATCTAAATATTGCTTTATTTATATACGAAACATGTATTACACAGTTCTTATTGTTAAGAGAATGTGTACGCTTACATTATAATGCTGTTTTTAAAATAAGATTCTATATACGTGTTCATATTTTAATACTACTCTTTTTTTCAATTTTCTTATATTTTCTTGTTTTATTCTGGGATAGGGCATCTTACCGGATGTCAGACATTCACTTGTTATTAAAAAGGACTCAGACCGCCCCTTTCACCTCACTTGTTTGTTAACCTTATTTCTTATAGTAAATCGTGTCTATTCGCCAGATCGCTTTCAAAATATTTTTTCGTGAGCCCGGTTGATCTTATGCTTACTGAAATGATGGAGATCTTCCTAAGATCCCGGTTCTTTTTTCATATAGTAAATGATATTTTTGGTATTTAGTTATCTTCTCCCTCTCAGTTCTGTTCAAGCCAGCATCATTAGTGGTACTGACTTCAACTCGGGTTCTGAATAGAAGAGTCATTGGCCGAATGAACGAGTAAAATTAGAAAAGATTCCAAAGTCCAGATGAAAACGTCTGTAGGTTTAACAGCCATCAAGGATAATATAACAACATGCTTGGCCGAGCAAAATATGCATTATACCGATAAACTGGAGTTTCGACAGGCTGTTTTAGCTATAGATAGAGGTTGTTTTCGCTCTCCAACATGGGAAGAAGCAATAGTAGGATAGGCGCACCATCAACGGCACTTTAAATTATCGTTCTGTGTAGATATGCGCTTTTGCAATAATGCGATTGGTAACTTAATTTTAGTAGTGAGCTATACGTAGAATTATCTCTGGCGGAAGAAGGCCTGTCATCGGCGGACATGATGAGAAACAAAGAAGAAGAAGAAAAATCAGTTGAAGGGGAAGAAGAAGTGCAAGTGGATAGAAATAAGGAGAAGTAGAAGAATGATAAGAAGAAGGACAAGTTGAAGAAGAAGAAGAAGAAGAAGAAGAAGAGGAAACATAATAATAAAAAGGAAAACAATAATAAGAAGAACATTATAAAAATGTTGAGTGAAACCTTCGACATAACTCCCAAGCGAACAAATGTCAAACAATTAGTTTTCTAAAACAAAAGATCATAATTCATTTGCCAAAAACAAAATTAAAGAAAATAATTGCAGTTTATTTTTATAGGTTTATTTTATAAAAATATTTCTTTATTTTTAAACCACTCGAAAATAAAATGTCCTGATATAAAATCTTCAATATTCACGCTTAATTTATTGGTTTGCCAACTGTTTCACTCGTTATCTGTTTCACCCTTTCTACCATCCGTTTCATTCATTTGAAATCCACGTTTTGAGTCTCTCTACTGAAGCTTAAAAACAACACACTTAACAATCATTTGGAAATGCGACAATCAGATTGAATAATTCAGTTGCATTCTTTTTAATTAAACTGAATTATCTATGATTCCACTTCGTTAGACATGAATACAAAACACGTGTTCAATCACCATTGAAAAGAACTTATCTCTCTTCTGCAGAACCTGAAATAGAATTGTCATGAACAGCGTTTATTACCAACATATCAGGACCTGTTGGATACATTACCACCGGAATGTCTCCATTCTTCTTCTTAAATTTTCTCTGTTTCTCCCATTCCTTCTCCTTCTCCCACTCCTTCTTCTTCTTCTTCTCCTTCTTCTTCTTCTTCCTCTTCTTATTCTACTTCTTTTTCTTCTTGATGCAGTTTCTGTCTGTTTTCTGATGGCACGACGCCCTATGCTCGACAGGAGGGCAAATCTAACGCACACATACCCAAGGCAATGTCTAAATCCGTAACACATGACCCCCAGTCTGTATGGAGTGGGGCTGAAAATAGACGGTTACATTTTATGCTACCAAGACAAATCTCGTTTCCTTTAACAATTCTAAAAAAACTTTACCAAACACTAATTAGCATGGCTGATAGTACCCTCGTCGAAACTCCAAAATTCCAATTACCCGTCCTAAAATTCGTAGGTAACATAAATTGGAATAAATACATAGAGGATACTACCAAGTATGCTACAAAGAGGGTGAACACCCTCTACCAGACTAGAAAACTCTACACGCCTGCCAGTATCATATATCCTTACAAAGCAACCATTCGCCCATGCATGGAGTGTTGTTGTCACATTTGGGTTAGTACACCAAACACTAGTGTCTTCCTCTTAGACAGAGTCCAAAAAAGAGTCTATATCTAATATGCCACACACTGTCTACCAAACTCAAACCCCTGTCCCATTGCCACAGTGTAGCAATGTGTGCTTTTTTTACAAGTACTTCAACGGAATACGCTCAAATGATTATAACCTTAAGTTTACATACCTACGTCTAAACATTGCTACAAACAGGCTAATTTAGATATGAAAGACTTATGTCTATGTTTAAAGTATGTTTTTTCTGTTCGATAGTGCGCGTCTCTGGTCAATAAAGATTACAAAGAGACCTAAATGTTTCATTTAGCTGATTTTGCTTGCTGATCAAAACATTGTCTAATGGATAGAGTTCACCCTGCGAGATCTTTCTGATAATCAGATCGGTGGTGTTCGCCAATTCATCAGCACGAAGACATTCATAAGCAAAATATATGCTTTTATTAACTTCGGAATACATGTTTCGGGCAGAGAAAGTGAGTTAATTATCTATTGGCGGCTTTTAAGACATCACATATTGTTACATCTATTTTTGTTCGCTTCGCAACAAATCTCAATATCAGTGACCGGTTCAAAACTCTAATTCTAAAACCATCTAGAATGCTATGCGGTTACATGTTTTGTCTTGCTAACTGGCCCACGACTTCCCACGCATATCACTTTTGAATTCTGATTCCTGTGACAGCTAAATCATATAATGAAATATTTGAAGACGAAATTTGATTTGGATGTTTATCTGTTTTCAATCGAATGAACCATATTATATATGAGAAAACAACAAGCAATTTAGACGCAGCAAAGAATTAGTAACTTTTACGTTGCTTTTTATCAATCTCTCTATAACACTAGCCTAATATATTAATACCTAAAATATAGTATATTAAAAAAACCCTCAGAAACTCTAACAGTATTTGGCAAAAAATGCACTAAATTTATCCTGATAAAACCTTGGCATGTTTCGTTTATCATAGGTGCGTCATAATTACATTACTATTATTACTACTATTAATTATTAATAAGTGTACACATTTATATATATATATATATATATATATATATATAAGTATAAAAACTTGCATGTACGTATACACTTAATTCCATATCCAGGTCTGCGCATTTTTATTCGCGCTGCTTTTTGCATTCCCTTGACTTTTCCTTCTTGATGGCAAATTATTCTTTTGTCTTTTTTTATTAAACGAATTTACAAATTCATGTCACACATTTTACTCTATATTGTTGTATTATACACTAAATTAAATCCATGCTTCTCATTTTGTACTATAAGATTCGGAAAATATTTGAGGATACATAGAGAAGAACGATTAATTATCTATGTCATCCGTAAATAAAGGCCTGCATTCTCGGAAATACATGTCTTTAGAGGTATTACTGATGCATTTTCGTACGAGGGGTTATTTCCCTTAACTTTAGTATGGTTTATTTAGTATGTTACGTGTAACTTTGTACTAAAATTGTTTATTTTATGATAAAGCATGTATTTGTTATGAAAATGTTTTCTTTTAGTTTTAATAGATGGATGCGGTGTTTTTACTGAAATGTTTTATTTGGTTTTGAAAGTTATTTTGTTACCTTGCCGTGTTCATACTACGGATGTCAAAATTAAAATACTACTACAACTACTACTATTACTACGACTACTAATAATTATAATAAAATAATAATAATGATAATAATAATTAATATTTATTATTATTGTTATTATTATAAACGCTTTTTGTCCGGTAAAACGGGTCAGCAATTGATGATTACATCCAGTTTGGAAACAATTTTAGCCGGATAAACGGAGAATAACTTTTTCCAAACCAAGGAAGTTGGAGGTATTTCACTTCCACGCTCATATCTAGTACTATTGCCACTCAATTACACCAGGGGGTTTTCATATTATATTATTCCTACCTAACACCGTTATTATTTCATTTTCTTCACTCTTGTAATTGTCAGGTACTTTACATTTAATACTTAAATACTAAACACCCCCTTAACCTACACTTTGCTTATGGGTTGTTTTAATTTGCTATGGCTCATATTTTCTTTTACATTCTAGATTACTGAAAAACTATTACAGCAGATTAGCAGAATGGTCTGATATTTTGTTAACAATCACATCATTATTCTTACCTTTTAAACTTTGATTACTGTTGATGCATTTCAGATAATATTTTCTAACCTATATAATCACAATAAGCGAATTGCAGATTAGCATTAAAATAACACAGGGTGACATTTGGCATCAATAAGACATCTTTATTAACCGGCGATTTACATTATTCTTACTTGGGCGAAGACAACTTGAACGGTCACGTCGACTGCAAAATGATTTCGAACGATTCGTTATGCCAACAGGCGCGTAACTTTTCTGTCTCCTTGCGTATTTCAACTTGGAATTACGGTTCATGATAGGGTTACTGAAAGGCACTTACGTTTTTTTCTTTATTTATATCAATTATTACTGCTCTTCCAGTGTTTGTGTATAGACATAATTACTTAAATTAAAAGATGTTTCCCGACTCGACATAAGTACGTTGCTGCGAGGAAGCTGTTTCGGAGTTACGAAATAATACATAATTAAAATGCTACAAATTTAAGAATTACAGAACACTGATAAAAAATATTGCCGCACGTGTTCCTCTTCAACGTAAATACCATCGACTAACCCGACAATCAGCAAAATTCAACCCGTTCCCTGTAGAGGTCCCCTGATGCCATCACGCTTTCTACTCTAATAGTGTTTTTCTTCGAACTGCTTGTCATTTGAATTTCAGCTCTCCGTTTCCTCGACTGTACCAACATGCAGAAATATATGTGTAATGTGAACAAATATCTCGCTGCACAACTCTCCGCGTAAGATGCCCCTGTAAATCTGAATGCTAATTCACAGTATCTCTTCATATCTCGATGGCAATGTGGGTTGTTTGGGATAAATGAATAACATTACAGCTTAGTAAAACACCGAGTAACGATGTATATGGAGTTCAAAGGTGAGAACATATGTTTCTTGGGTCCTTCGATTTTCTCTGGCAACTACTGTTCACGATTCCCACTATTTTAAATAAATGAAGAATTTGTTGAATTTTGCGTTGGGTTTGTTGCACAATTGAAATACTGTTATATATCTATCCCATAAATATATAAATAAGGAAGGCTCTTTAGACTTGCTTAAAAGACGATCGCTTTACTTATGATCAGGAGACGTTGATAATGGCTGCACAAGAGCAAGGCTTGATGACCAATGGTTTTAAAGGATGAGTGGTCTCAGTAACGACAACAAGTGTAGGTACTGCTACACAGAAGTAGAGAGAGTGAGCCACCTGACACACAGTTGTAAGGTTCTGCTGAAGGACGGCTACTATACAAAGCAACACAACTGTGCCATCTTTAAAAGGATGAATATCCAGTGGAGCAGACCGTCCTGGGAATATATACTAGACAAATCTGTTGAAAATAAGTCATACACCATCCCCTATGATTGTGTAATTCCTACAACTACATACCTCGAAAACGGAGCTGTTTAACCTGACATAATGATATGGGATAAGAGGGAACAAGTAGTAACCCTAGTTAAATCTCCATCATTGTAGTAATCATAGGAGCTACCGGGCTCATCAAAAAGAATTCAAAAGGCTACCTAGTGAATATACCCGGTGAACCAAGTGCAAGAGAAATCCAAACTATTGCGCTTAATAGACGGTTTGAATCTTAAAAAGACATATCGGTTCAAGTCTCTGAAATATCAGGTGAATGTAGGGCATCCTATCGAATGCCTTAATCCCCAGCAAGATCACAAAGATAAGAAAATAAAAAGGAGAGAGTTTGAATTACTACTAGGCACCACTTTTGAGTGCGTTATGTCTTTTTGTGCAGTGGTTTGTCCGAATATCCTGTCATCAAGATACCTTCCATTAGAAGTAAAGCCTGACAAAATATCTTAGAAATATCTTAGAAATTACGTAGTATTTGATTCCAAAATAATATCTCATCAACATTGATACGCACTGGCTGATACTAGGTAAGTGATCAAATCACAAGTAACAAAACTAACGGAGATACTCCACCAGACAAGATAAATTCTCGTTCTGGAATCTGACAATACAAAGCAAATACCATAAGAACATAAACCATAAAATAGTTAAGTGGTCCATTTAAGATATGAGAATTATTAGGATTCATCGCTTTACTAACTCAAGGTTGGAGAAATATTGATTTTAAAGAAATAAACACTCGTATAAAACTTATAAAGAAAGCAAGTGCTCTTTGATTTATGAAAACTAATCGGGCTAAACTGGAGACAACAAGAGATAGTTTGGTACTCTTATAGATGACGCACCATGTTTCCGTGACTTCGCGTCGTCAACGTTCGGGTAGGTCTCGGAAGCGCCCGAGAGTTTACGAAACTATTAACCAATCAGACTATAGCAAGCAGTCGATAACTAATGGAAGAGATTAATCGCGTTCAATAACAAAAAAATGAATTTCTATAATCTCTCTATAATCTCTCGTTGAATCTCTCGAATGATTAATTGAGTTTTTTTGTTGAAAAAAAGGTCAAAACAACAACCATTTTTAAAAAAGTTTTAAAAACCAAAATCATTTGCTTAACAAATCAAACAAAATCGTCTTTTTAAACTTTCCGGTGCACAAAAAAAAAACATTTTATTTAAAAACATTTGATTAACAATGGTTCCTTTTACAAAAAAAAACAACATTTTATTTAAAAACATTTGATTAACAATGGTTCCTTTGACAAAAAAAAACATGTAATTGATAACAATTGTTCGGCTACGCTTTGTTCGTTCTTTATTTTTTTAAATGTATTTTACTTTGATTTTCTTCGTCGTAATTTGTCGACCGCAAGTCTTCAATTTACAGTTTGGCAGTTTTCGCCTCGTCAATTCTCGGTCGCTGCCGTCACCTGCCCGAACGTTGACGACGTGAAGTCACGGAAACAGAGTGCGTAATCGATAAGAGTACAAAGAGTTCAAATTCATTCTAGATAACACCCTCGATTGTATTCAGTATTTCTGTACATGGGTTTGTCGTCAGGTAACACAGATATGTGGCCCACTAAACTTAAGTAAACCCTGCAGAAATGTTCAAAATTACACTCGGATATTTTGGTAACTCATAAGCACTCGGACATCCATGTAACTCGTAAAGAAATCAAGTGTTAGGCTCAGGAAAGGAATCCTTAATTCCTGAGAGATTACTGAAGTAAACTGTAAAAGAGGAGGGCAGAATCATAGAAATATAGATAGAGAGATAAATAGACATACCGGAGTAGCATTATATAGATGAACGCACCAAGGTAGATATATCGATTCATATATAGATAGATCAAGAGATACAGGGAAATACAGAATAAGTGCGTGTGTGTGTTTCAATCTACGCCTATGCTTGCGCGTGTGTTTGTAAGGGTGTAAACTGTGTATGACTTTACGCCGATTTTGGCTGATGAATTCTGAAAATCACACGGAGAAAAATGATTGATTCCCGAAATATGATTTTAAATAAAGATGACCAAAATATAGGGAAAAGAAAAAAAGATATAGGGAAAATGCGGAATCTATCAACGAAAGACGATTTCAAACTTGTTTTTTTTATTGTTGATGTTGACAAAAAATATTCTATATGGACAGATTAATGGAAAACAGGGAAACTTGGTAAAAAAAAATGAAAGACCCAAATTAAAACCAACATCATTTGACGATATTTATGAGGTGGTGAATTCATATTTACATTATTTACATCTTTCTGGAGGGATGCTGCCATTTTCACAATTCTGAGGCCGTTGCATCCTTCGGCTTTCTTGAAGTACATTTTAGCATAGTCGCTAATCTTCTAAAAAGAAGCATTTATTTTATTTACTTTTTAAACGGTGTAACTCTAATATTGGGTGCGACTTGCATCGATACTTTTGCGTCCCCGCCAATAACGGAATTGGCGACAACGAAGGAACACAGGCGATACAATACGCCTGTTTTCCCGATAGATTTCTATTCGAAGCAATCATTGTGGAGACGATCGGGGCAATTGGTTCCGGCCCTCGAAATTTCTTTAAACGCCTGCTTTTTTTGTTGTTTTTCCTTTTTTATTGTGTTAGTCTTAAACAATGCATATTGTCACTGCAGCGTAAAAGGGCTAATCTATAAAAGGGCAAATTGAGTGGAGATTTGTGAAAAAAATGCTTGTTCACATAACATTTTAATTTTTGCATGTTCGTACGGTCGAGAAAACTGAAAGCATGTAGTGAATGCCAAAGGCAAGCAGGCCGAGCAAAAAACTATTAGACTAGAAAATCTTCAGAAATCTAAGTACTTCTACAGTGAATGTATTGGAATGTACCAGTGCAGTAAGATTAGGAATCTATATGGATTTCAAAAGTAACACTCGTATAATCATAAATACTTTTCAATAATTACTGATCAATTAATAATACACAAATAATTTGATTTTTTGTCGGCTTTTGAAACTCAAATAGATTCCCATTTCTGTCCCACCCCCATTTTTACCCCGTTCGCAGAAAATTCCTTTATGTATTTTAAATTTTATCTTAAAATATTGTCTTAAGTTTTTATCTAGATTTTAAATCCTGTTTTTTATTTAATTATCCGGTATATGTTGTCAATAGAACATTAGTATGATATAGAAATATGTTTTCAAAAGACCAAAAGAAGAAAAAATGTTTTTGCTCGCTCATGACTAAAATATCAGAAGAATTTGCAGGTAAAAATATCGAATTAGTAAAAATAATAAAAATTACATTGAAGCAGAGAATCGAAATATCGTCAGAGAATCACATCACGGGTAGACAGCCATTTTCCGTAGAGACATACATAACCAGAGGCTGAAGAGTCCGATGAAGAGGCCTTTATTTGTCCTCTTTGTTAGGATGTTATGATCTTCGGTAATACAAACATTTATATATATATATATATATATATATAGTAGAGAATGGTAGTTTGCTTGAAGCATTGCTGGGTATAGTAGTAGTAAGTTTTTGAAAGGCTGTGGGCAATGCAATTCCGGGTAAGATGCAAGTTGAAAGGAAAGGAACAAAAACAATAAAAATAAATCGAATACGATATAAGACTTACTATTTATTTTTCCTTTTTTTTCCTTTTTTTTTTTTTTTCTTACATAACAGCAAGAGTGTTTTAGCTGTCCGGGTGATTAAAAATCACTATTTGATATTTCGGGAAAAGACATCCCTTTTTCAAAAATAATTAGACCAGAAGAAGAATAATATTTTATTCTTCTCCGACTGTGTAGAGAATAATATTATTCTCTACACAGTCGGAGAAGAATAAAATATTATTCTTCTTCTGGTCTAATTATTTTTGAAAAAGGGATGTCTTTTCCCGAAATATCAAATAGTGATTTTTAATCACCCGGACAGCTAAAACACTCTTGCTGTTATGTAAGAAAAAAAAAAAAAGGAAAAAAAAGGAAAAATAAATAGTAAGTCTTATATCGTATTCGATTTATTTTTATTGTTTTTGTTCCTTTCCTTTCAACTTGCATCTTACCCGGAATTGCATTGCCCACAGCCTTTCAAAAACTTACTACTAATATATATATATATATATATATATATATAGTAAGTTATGACAATATATTTATGACAATTAAGATACAGAGAGGCTACTGCGTTTCCTCTCGATAAAGAATCGTCACGCTAAGATGCAGGAAATTTGTGATACCGAGTGTTTTATGTACCCACGTAGTGTTTAGTTAAACAATCAGATTCATTGTTATTCCTTCCAACGAATGACTGTTTTTATTAGCCAATTGTAGGGATTCTCAAAAACAAAAGTTTCGGCTAACTTGTACTTAACATTTTTACTTGATATATATATATATATATATATATATATATATATATATATATATATATATATATATATATATATATATATATATGCGCTGAAGCTTCATTGAGCTTGTAATTTGGAACATTTTCGGATAATATAAAATGTATATACTAAAATATATATATTTGTAAGAACCCATACTCAAATATATATATATATATATATATATATATATATATATATATTTGAGTATGGGTTCTTACAAATATATATATTTTAGTATATACATTTTATATTATCCGAAAATGTTCCAAATTACAAGCTCAATGAAGCTTCAGCGCATATATATATATATATATATATATATATATATATATATATATATATATATATACATATATATATATATATATATATATATATATATATATATATATATATATATTACTCATAATGAATTAAGAAATTAAAAAGATGAATGGGCAGCTGACCGGTTTCGTACCTCGCTGAACAGAGCCAAATATCGAGGTAATGTATAAAAATATAAAAAAGATGCTCTGAGAATTATAGCGAGGGAAAGGGGAAAAAAGAAAAAAAGAAGTTCAATCAAATAGAAACAACATTAAGCCCGAGGAGATTTTCTCTTTGCTTGTAAAGAGAAGGTCTCAATGACTTAATATAAATTGTTTGTAGGATCTTGAGATGATAAGGAGAGTGCGACTTACTAAGAATGGAGAATAAGTCGACACTGAATTTAGAGGCACAGGTGCGGTTATTTATGAGATGTTGACCTATCGACGAACCATAAGTATTATTCAAAACGTCAGTTGGTAAATAATTTGCATTGTGAATTTTTGTGGGCACGTGTTGTTTGACGGGATGTCCAATCTTTGTGACGTCATCTCAACGTAGTGCATACTGTAACTACATTTAAATAAATAAATAATGGAATTATTATGATGTGGGGGAAGGACATATTTTCGAATAGAAGTCAAGATTGGTCGAGAGGAAAAAACAACTCGTGTATTCGCAGCAAAATAACATTGTTGTACAGATAAAGATATTTGTTTGGCGAACCTATCACTAATGTTACCAAGCCAAGGTAGGGGAAGGTAAATAGGGCATCTGTCTACAGAAGCTGGTTTGCTTTTGTAAAAATGTAATATTTTTGTTTTAATCGTAGATTGTACAATGTCTAAAGGATAGCCATTGTTACATAGGGTCTTAGTGATAAATTTAATTTCTTCATCCAGCTTGATCTTCGAACACATCTTTAAGGCCTCTAAATTCAGTGTCGACTTATTCTCCATTCTTAGTAAGTCGCACTCTCCTTATCATCTCAAATCCTAGAAACAATTTATATTAAGTCCTTGAGACCTTCTCTTTGCAAGCAAAGAGAAAATCTCCTCGGGCTTAATGTTGTTTCTATTTGATTGAACTTCTTTTTTCCCCTTTCCCTCGCTATAATTCTCATCGCATCTTTTTTATATTTTTTATACATTACCTCGATATTTGGCTCTGTTGAGCGAGGCACGAAACCGGTCAGCTGCCCTTTCATCTTTTTAATTTCTTAATTCATTATGAGTAATAAATATTGTCTCTTCAATGCCATTTTAAAGTTTTGTACGAGAAAGAAAATGAGCATTCCAATTACTAAAGGAACAATCAATCCACAATTATACTTTTCATTCATTCTTTCAATTTCTTAATCTTCATATATTTTTTATACAATTTTTTTGAAAATCATGTGCCATGTTTGGTCAGTCATTGAGCTAGTGGTAGATTTTTTGAATCAAAAAATGGTGAGTTTACAAGACAATTTAAATTGAAGAAGATAAAAGCACAACATATTAAATTATTCTGTTTTTGCGTCTGTCTATCTTTCTCTCTCTCTCTTTTTCTCTCTCTCTCTCTCTCTCTCTCTATATATATATATATATACATATATATAATTTGATATATCTATATAATAATACGTTCACACTATTTAACCATTGTACGTACGTAATCAAACTCTAATATCCTTTTTAAAAATGAGATCGTCTGATCGCCAAACATTCAATGCAAAAAAGATTTTTATGTTCATTTCATCTGATGACACAGTTTTGTACAATCTGAACTTCGAACTAAAATACACTTTCTTGGTCTTTTAATTTCTGATCTGGCCAAAGATGGTAGAATAATATTTTTGGATTAGTGTTCCCGCCGGACGTTCACAGAATGGAAATGTCACTCCTACAAGGGTTTTGCAAAAAGACCTCCCGCATATCCAGATATATTCTGAAACTACATTAACCATAGTACTTACTTTGATAAGTATGTTCCAGTTTGAATAAAATGGATACAATAATAGTGTAGGGTGCACTCGCGCCAGACATCATACATTGGAAATATCTTTAAGCATAGCAGCAATATCTAACAGATGAAGGGTCTCTTCTTAAGATTATGTTGATGATGTAAGGGAGATAACCTTACTTTGTCAGTTCTAATAAAACCTGAAAAGTAACAGAGATTCCTGTTTAATGTAAAAACATTTTTAAAGGAAACTTTTTTATTGGCAAGAGAAATAATGATAACTTTTAATTGGCTATTGGAATTTTATATTTCGTGATTTTCATATATCAAAACACAATGTCAAACTTAAAACATCCTCACACGTATTAAGAATATATTGTGGGCCATATACTCACTATAATCGAATTAAACGATTGCAACTCGACTTTTGCTTCGTTTGCATCAAAGCTAATGCAAATTGAACTCAATCTCGCAACATCACTTTTAAGGTTGTTTCTTTCTCATGTTTTTTTAATTAATGAAATTGTAAATAAAAATCTAATATAGTTTGATAAATATTCGTTACAAGTATGAAATTGAGAGAAGTATCTCCCTTATATCATCAACATAATCTAAAGATGAAGGATTCAACTGTAGAATTTCCACGTGTCCCGGTAGTATATATAGAGAGAAAGTTTTTTTTTTTGGAATGTAAGGCATTTGGCTATGGGTACGTAAGTGTAAAGAGATATAGTATCTAAACTAGCCATGATGAGTTTTTTCATGATGATGTGCTAAACTTTTTGTATAACACAACCAGCACAAATAACACTGAGAGGATTGACAAAAATCAATCTAACATATTTCTCCGCAATGATCGTATATCTATTCCCTTACTAAAACAAATCCGATTTGACATTAATATTGTAACATCAACTACTATAACAATTAAGGATTTACAGCAAAGTCCGTTCCTCACCTCCCCAAAGACACACACACACACACATATATATATATATATATATATATATATATATATATTTATATATATATATATATGAGAAAATTAGGATGAGAGTAATACGACGTAATGGGAAATGAAAAAGGAAAAACCAAGATATATTTTTTTTATATATATTCAACGTTTCGTCTTCATTTGTAAAACTTACTCAGGATGATAATTTTAAGAAAAATATCATGCAAGTACATCAAAATATTGGGTTGACATGATGGGTTGATAGAAAAAATAGTAGCCGTGGCTACTGAGAGCGCTGGACCAAGGTCTTGTATCTTAAAAAATCGGTAATAGTAACTCAAAGAATCTATACAGAATTTCTAAATGAACTTTTTATTTTATCCACGGGATAGATTGTTTTCGTTCTGTTAACCATTATTGGGTTAAAGTAATAATTTTCATGTTATTCTCAGTATCCCCTGTAATGAGGATTGAACGTTATCATTCATAAGACTGTCATTAGAACTAATTATTTGCTTTACAACTATATCCGTTGTGCTGTCCAAATTCCGCTACAATATGCACCGACTAAGCACTGGCCGCCCGGCGATAAGCAATCGATTCATAGTTTAGAATATGGGAAGGAAAGTCTCAGTTATACATCTAAATAAGTAGGGGGTCATTGCTGGTAAACAAATAGTTAACGGACAGGTGTAGTGAAAACAGATAGATGTTTATAGTATAGATTAACTTATATTTATATGAAGTTGGGGATATATATATATATATATATATATATATATATATATATATATATATATATATATATATATCAAGGGAAACGCGAGAGCCCTCTATCCCTTAATAGACTTCACGAATTGTCTTTGATGGAAATCTCATTTCTTTGATCAATCATAACTCAAAAACCAATAAACCAAATTAGTTCAAACTTTACACAAAATGTTCATTTGATAGGTACTATAAGTGTGTAGAATTTCAGCGTCATTAGTTAAGGCAACCCAGAGATCTAGGAAGTTCAATCATGAAATCATGTTATCTGTTTGTACGTACGTACGTATGTGCCACCCTGTATCTCATCAACTATTTGATGGATTCAGTTGATTTTTGGCAGGAGTAGAGGTTCTAGGGTCTAGTTGATGGCATTTTAATTTCAGTTTATCATATATCTTAGTTTTCAAGAAAATTCCAAAAAACTTAAACATGACCATTGTATTGAGGCGTACCCTTTACAAAAGTAGTGACATTCCATGACAAATGCCAGTATACTGAAATCATATGCCCTTGATAGGGTTAAGATGAAAGTTCATATACACTAAATGTACAAAAGCAAAGAAATTCCCAAATTTTTACACTTTTATTTTCATTAAGGGTATGCGAGCACAACAGGGCTATGTATGTTACTGGTAGGAATTTTGTCTTCAGCGCACCTCACACACTTCATCCACTCATGCATAAAGATTTATAATGTAGTGATGTGATAATGAAATGGTTTGGTTGATATGTAGTCATACCCTTAATGACAATATCAAAAGTGTCAAAATTTTGGAATTTCCTTGCTTTTGGACATTTAGTGTATATGAATTTTCATCTTAACCCTATTGAGGGCATATGATTTCAGTATACTGGCAATTTTCATGGAATATATATATATATATATATATATATATATATATATATATATATATATATATATATATGCACAGAATTCACTCCTAAATCAATTAACCGATTATTATTTATTTTGGATCAGAGCTGCTAGGCCTAAGAGGTCGTAATGTGGGCTATATTTAGTGTAATTTAATTTTATGCTGAAGGGTACAAATGGAAAGGAAACTTTTCGTGAAAATTCAAATAACTCCGATTTGGGGGAAATTTTAGCAATGACTATTAGACATCAATTAATAAATATTCTCAAAATTTCAGTTTCTTCACATTACAGATGTGTATTAAACTTTTACAATAGTAATTAGACACCAAGTACGAAAGATCCCTGAATTTCAATTTTTTCTTTAGACCCTTTGAGCTTAAACCTTAACCCTCAAATGCTTTTTGTTACAAATATGACACATTCTAACACAATACCTTTTTAATATAACGTTCAACGAAAATGGGTCAAACTGCAACTTGTTTCACATTTGCAATGAGCCTATTGGCAAGTGTGAGTAGGTATTAGTAAGATGTTGAATCAGCACACCCGCTTAATAGATAATCAGTATCTTAAATATCACGCGCAAGTGTCATCGGTGTTTAATTCTAGAGCCTAAACTTTTAAATCTGGTCATTATAATGATAAGTAAAAATTATTTTCATGATTACAATATATGCACTACAATATATGCATCTAAATAATCATAATACACTAGTATTATAATTATTTAGATGCATATTTTGTAGTGTTTTGTTATACATGTGAACTTTTATGCCGTTTGTTGCATATTCGTAACATGATTTTAATTTTTCAATACATATATATTTTTTACAAAAATCACTTTAAAAAAAAACATTTTTAGGTAAAATTTTAGACATTTTCTAGAATCAACGTCATATAATTGATTTTTATCAAAATTAGAATAAGGGTGCTAGATATAATGTTTATCATTATATATGGATTTTATTCTTCGTAAGAGGGCATAAAAATGGTGCAATACTGTTCTGTTCGGAGAACTAAGTTTGCCCGTCCTGGGACCGGTCTTCTTCTTGTATAAGTATATACCTATATTCACATCAGCGTTGTTGTAAACAATATCACATGTTCTTGTATTATTTTTGTTATTTCTTGCATAAGGTCAGTGAATGCGTTATTAATAATGTTATTATCAATGGGTCGGTTTACTTTATATCAGTTGCATCGACTGAAGCCGAATTTTTGGACTTGTTTAACCCCGGTAATCTTCAAAGGGCGCCATCACATCTCATGCGAATGAACAAACAATTATTAAAACGCTGTAGCCTCTCGACCCAGTCCTTCCATCCCCGCCCACCAGTTGCACCGACTGAACCCGAACAGATACGTCGGAACTTCGTTTACAAATCTTTTGAATTATTCCGCTATATCCTCCCCTTTCCTGCGGTTATTCACCTGATCTTCTGTCAGTGGGGAAAAGGGGTAAAAACGGAAAGAGGAAAAGAAACAAAAGAGCTGCAATACTAAAGAAAAACATTTAGTTGAAAGTATCAGAGGAACACGCTAACTGTATTGGACTGTGGAGAATTGCTGTTATTTGTGGGAATTGGTGGCAGCATAACGTGACTTTAATAATTCATTTCAAATGATTCCGACTTCTGCTTTCGCTGTATTTGCATGCTAACAACCCCTTGTCCGCCTTCGTCGAAAATTCATAAATGCATTAAGTTTATGAATCGACTTATTATTAACGTTCGGATGCTTTGATGCCTTTTCTAAGTATCATGGCAGACCAAGGAATATTTAACTTATGACACGAAGAAAAAGAAAACGTCCAGCTCTAAACTCGGTAGTCGTAGCGGTTCGATGTAGCTTAAACAGAAACAGGAAGTATTATCAGCTTGGAAAATCGGATCAGTTAAGACCCTTCGAGGACAGACTGACTCACGGTGTTTTGGGAATATTGGACGTTTTCGCCGATAGATGTTTCGACACGGGTGTTTTTTTTTCGCCAACAAATATTTCGACCTAAGCATTTTTTCGTCAACCGACGTTTCGATCCGATCGTTTATTTCGAAAACTGACGTTTTCTTTTTTTCTTTTTTTTTACAAATGAGTAACCGCTTATGAAAGCTCAATGGGCACTTGAGGATAAAGGTTAATGATTGTGTCAGGTGAACAGTGAGACAACACTTTGAGGATTGGAGACGAAGATTGAAACTTGAGCAAACTCTAATTATTCAAGAGGATAGCTTGACAAGAATTTGTTAACATTGGACTTGAAAACGAACATTTTGTAGTCAACTAAGATATAGTTCCGTGGTATTTTGTTCCACAGACGAATAGTTCTTGGAAAAAACTTTGCTAATGGAAGATTTTGTTAGGTTTAGGTACAGAGAGGAAGAATATGTAAATTATTTACAGTGGTTGTAGAGAGACGAGTTTTTGCTAGGAATGATTTACAAGAGGGGGACTAGGGATTGGAGCTCATTCGAGCACCTACCATGAAAATAACGATAAAATAAAGAAAGACTATGAACGTATCTTTTGTGAGAAAGAGGATGTAGGGAATTGAAGAGGACATCCGACGAGATTTCGAAGTCGATTTTGTACTCTGTCAAGGCAGGAAATATGCTCTGAGCGCCACCTCTTGATGTGTGGCAACAGCCCTCTATCTTAGGACATATCTTTCTCTTTTACATGTAGAACCATTATGATAAAATAATATTTGATAACAGAATAATAATTATTGATAATAATAAAAATGAATCTTCACACGAATATGAAACTTCATTTTTTTGTATTGATAATTACAATTATCATAATAACATTTTAACCAAAGCGTTTTTTTAAACGAACGTTTCGAATCGACCGTTTTTTTTTCGTCAAAAAACGTTTTGACCCGTGCGTTTTTTTTTTTGTTTTTTGTTTTTTTTTGTCACGGCCATTTAACCCGATCATTTTTCTCGGACACGGATGTTATGACGGCCGTTTCCATCTGAGTGCTTTTCCGCTGACTTTCAACCCGATCTTCTCAGCGACTTCTAATGCAAAAACAAATTTAGCGACGGTGTCCTTGTTAGCCCTCAGCACCTAACCAAACCATGTGAGCCGGCATTTTAATTTGCCCTCAATCGGTGCGATGCTCGAGCGCCTTCGAATATCCTCATTGCAGACAGACGTGATCGAGAAGTGTAATTCAAGACATCCAGCAGGGCATTTTTGTATTCATAACGGCGAATTTTCGCTATATATAAGACACTTATTCAGAGAGTTTTCCAACATTTCAGCTTTTTCGGACTATATTAGGGGCGAAACAGGAGTGGGGGCAGTATAAACAAAAAAGGTAATATAGTGTTATGAGAATAGTGAAAAATGTACAATCAAACTCGAGCAAAGTCAAGTCTCTATGTTTATATTTATTAAAGTAAAAAAAAAGATTTTAATTAGTACAAATGTCCGCAACAAATACAAGCCCATCAAACGGAAACATGAACCCATTACTAGTACACCTAATCCGAACTTACAAGTAGCAGTCGTATTAGAATGTTCTTGTTTATCTGCACTGCCTGCTTGGTTATCTCGTAGAACACGCTATTTGAATGGACGTGGCGGTCATTTCATTGTAGCACAGACTTAATTTAACTATTTAACTAAATAGGAAAGTAGATAATAACAGTACAGTTATTTTTTATGTTATTGATTACTTATAAATATCCATCTATAATATGTATTAAAATGAAAAACAAACTATTTAAAACACTATTGTTAATGGTAATGTATACACATGTTAAATATTGGGCGGGTATAATTTTTGTTAGCTGGGAATAACATAAAATAGGGTTCAGCTTAATGTACTCGGAATTCAGCTCGACATCCTGTGTGTTGGACACGGATGTGACGTCAGATAACCCAATGAAGTAAAGTGAGGTAAAAGAATTCGTCAGTCCGCTTGGAAGAACACACGTCTAAACTTGTGATTTTTAGAGATGTCTAAATAAAATGTGCTCATAGATATTTATAAGCAGTAATTATCGACCTCTCTATATCTATCTCTGCCCCATTAGTTAGTGTGTAAGAACAGAGGTTCTAGACGAAGAAACATCTTCTTTTTCTCTAACTGATGTCTCTTCTTGGTCCTTATTTTGGGTGTATGAAGGAATTGTTTGCAAGCGTGGTTGTCTTCGGTCGGGCAAGCTCACAAAGGAACGAACAACCAACAGGGTATGTTGTAAACGTTCATGTATTTAATTGATTGTGACTTGTAGGAACTGAAAACCTAACCTAAAAGTGAAGTATATATAACCGACGTATGAGTTTAAGAACATCTATAAGAGGCTCTGTCGGTCGGTCTGTTATTCTTAACTTTGAAATATAATTTTCTCTAGTCTGTGTTGCTTATTATTTAAATAGCATGTTTACATTTGCCTAACCATGTCTATAATCAGTTGTGTCTGTCAGTCGTACTGTTGATCGGTCACGTTTAATCTTTAAATAGCATCATCAACGCTGAACACTTAGATAGAACAGACTTATCTTATGAATAAATGATGATGCGGTCTTAAAAAGTTGCATGTAGATTATTCAAGATCTTCTACCGAAAAAAAGGTTTTATTTCTGATTTTATTTCATCTCTTTCATGGACCTTAATCAACGGTCCACCGACTGAAGTCAAAGAAAAACTTCCTCAGCCATGTCGATCCCATAACAGCATCTCATGAAAAGACGCGACTACAGCTGTAGACCAGAGAAAAAAAGCATTTCTCTCGTCTTACTGAAATAGAAATCCTCCATTCTGAGGTCCTCTCTCGTGGCACAGAGGACCCTGGGACCAGTGAAGAAACACTCAACCGCTCAAGACCGGTAATGGGTGATCACAAGTAGCTATGACCAGATGGGGCTACACAACCGACTTAATCATTGTCGAGTGTGGAGAGGGGAACTATACAATGCAACACTGCTTTTATCTTCTCTAGTGTCCAACTAGTACAGCTTGTCAGATCCTGCGGAGTACAACAATAATGCAAAAACTGCTTAACATGTGTGAAACTGTCGTATTACCACATGCTTCAAAGATACGCAAAAAAAAGTAGAAAAGCATGAAATTTAATCCAAGGACAAATAATATTGATCTCTGCAGATACCGAAAATGTGGAAACAATTAAATAATTTCCAATCGCTCAATGCGTAACTAATTCCACGACATTAAAACTTTTATCAGCCCATGAATAATGCCCGTTTACACATATGTTTTCACAAATTAAGTATGTTTTAAGATTGTTGTGATGAATTACTATACCTGGCTCTCTTGAACGGTATACGAGGAGAGACATTTCTGGAATCAATCAGGTTTTATTTAGAGATGTTTCTTGTTCAAATAAAAGCCAACTATTACAAATCATTGTAATGTGCTTATTATAGAGACGTATCTTCTTTTAGATACCTTTAAGTATTTCTGCTAGAGGTTCTGTAGGTCTGTTAGGATAATGGCTAGACTGTTCCTTATTTAGCCTAAATGCCGAGGTTCTATACTCGGTTGAGTCATGAAAAAAACTAGAACAATGGTACTTGATGATACCTTGTTAAACAGTCATCATTATAAGGTAAAGAATCCGGGGAAAGTGGAATAATCCAGAGAAAGGAGTGGTGCCTTTCCTTACATCTCGGTATAGTAGCCAATTAGAAGGAGACTTCGGTACGCCCTCGACTGTAGGCCAATTTACTTTTTTATTACCTGAATACATATATATGGAATGATTTAAAACGTGAAGTACACATTTTGCAAAACGTATGTTTTCAAATCGAATTTCACTTCACTTGTCAAACTGTTTAAAATAATATTTTTGTAGAATTTTCAATTTTTAACTTTAGTTTTCACACCCAACATCTAGCCATATAGATCCTTAGCATTATAGCCATAGTCATTAGTGCTGCTATTGTTGACACGCACCACTAGATAATAATAATAATAATAATAATAATAATAATAATAATAATGACGACAACGACAACGACAACGACAACGACAACGACAACGACAACGACAACGACAACGACAACGACGACGACAACGACAACGATGATGATGATGATGATGATGATGATGATGATGATGATGATGATGATGATGATGATGATGATGATGATAATTATAATTATAATAATAATAATAATAATAATAATAATAGGAACTTGCCAGAGAACTCTAAGCAATACTGAACATTAAAAAAATTTCCATAATATCAATAGGTTTAGAAGCACTATGTACAGTCCCGAAAACAAATAAGCGAAATTTGGATAAAATAGAAGATTGAAACCTTGCAATAAACGGCAATGATGAAAACAGCCGAAATCTCCAGGGAAATCTTTGATTATTTAAACCATGAGTCAAAAGGAAGTGAAAACTGCTAGAAATCTATTAAACTGCCTCCCTCTCAAAACATGAGCCATGCACATATGCATATGATAATACTAGCCACGGATATTACCACGCAAAACTATCGTGAATGGACTAAGACGATGAAGAGACCGAGGATGGAGAGCACGGACCAAACCTCAACTGGAATTGTACGAAGTACTAGAACTTTGGAGAGGCTTAATTCCACTTAAATTCCAGAGAAGACCAACGGTAGTTGCTAGCGGTAAATCAATGGTAAACAGATGTTGTGATAAAGCAAAATGATTATCACTGTTTATCGAAAAGAGGTTAAGAGTGGTGGAAACCCTGGGAGACTTGTTGTCACTCAGACTCAAAGGAACACAATTGATTATTATCAGTCCAATCACTGATGTTGACCTGTGAAGAAAAATTAAGTATTATTATTATCTTAAGGAAGCTTATTGTTACTCAAATTCAAGAGAAAACACCGGTCGTTATCAGCACGAAATTACCTATAAACGATTGGTACGAAACACCAAGTAAGTTACAATATTGATTAAAACACGTGGCGAATAATCGAAATCAAGGAAGATTTGCTGTCGCTTAGTCTCCATGGAAAAATCATATGATCTTAGCAGTGATAGAACGCTGGTAACAGCTGGTGTGAGAAGTCCTGTTTAGTAGAAAATAACAATGGAATTCAAATTGATCAGGAGGAGAACATTTCCCAAGGACCATAATAAAAAAAACCTCCATATATTGCATGGAAAGTCAGTTACTGACTACTGCATTTCTTTCAGCGAAAAGAGCTAAGCTCTATTAGAAGCAGTGGATAATCTATTATAATTTAAACATAATTGAATATTCCGTAGATCGTTACACTACCTCCCCTCTAAAGGAGAGCTTTAATGTTTTGTATGCCAGGATCAAATAAAATATTATTTGTTATCGTATGAAAATCAACAAATCGTAACAGTAGAATTAAATTATACCTCGTGTCTTTACGCTCAAACCAGCGGTCTTCCGCGACTGAGACACATCATCCACGATCGTCTCTCTGGGGGTGCATGCTCTCTCTGGAATTATAGCTGCCATGACACAATAGGAAAGAAGAATATTCCGAATTTTGAAGAAGAACCATTTATTACACTGTTGACGTTGTCTTCTTCTCTGCCAGCGGCGAGATGTGGAATATATCGGGATCGCCGATTTCTTGGGCCTGGCAACTTCGTTTATAATCGATTCTTAAGTCATTTTTTCACGCGTCTTGTCACTTCAAACATCCTACCGAAACTGGCTACTTACCATACCCATTTCCTCCTTTGAGTCATGTGACGTCACATCCGTTTCTGGTATACAGTAGATCCAATTAGTCCCTTAGTGCATAAGTTGACCCCGACTGAACCTAATTTCCTGTTTACGTGCCTACGTTTACCTGAAAACTTAAATTAAAAAATATATACAAGCGAACGTACCCTTACAATTTAATAAATTTATTCGTACATAATTCTGTGGTAATCATGTCAACAAAAAAGTATTTTAGTCTTACACTTTAATTTCTATTTCCTTTGCAAAAGGCGAGAAATGCAGATCAGTGGGTGGCTAGTCTGCAGTTCGTACGAAGTCACTAACGACAAGAAGATTATTGCCCCATAAAACTGTGATGATCCTTGGGTCTGTTTCCACCGAAAGTCACGTCATGCCGGCTCACATTTTAGAAAATTGACTCAGACTCAATTCTGATTACTATTTTGAGTTTATGTCCTCTGTTGACAAGCGTTGGTTGGAGAGCGCGGACACAGGAAGGCTATAGGAGTGGCAGCAGGACTCAACTCTGTGTCACACCTCCGGGAAAATCCAGAAGTCAATAGTTGAAAACTTCTCAACGACTTCACCAGTCCCAACATCCACCCACCGCCGGCTCCCCTAATTGCATTAGTATGTGTGGGCCGCAGTTAATAAAGACATCAACCGTACCGCCTGCAACGATAAGGGCGAGCTGATTGCCAGAATTAAGTTGGCGTTCAGGCGTCTTTTAGAGGACATCGTAAATACCGCGTTCTCGTAGTTTAGTTCCACTTAGAGGCCGTGTGATTTCTAATTAGAGTGAGCTGTATTCGGCAACAGATCTTCTAAGTTTGAGAATACACAAATTATTGGCCAAAATATGACTTTTCTTTCTTAAAAAGTGCTAAAATTCTCTCGAACACTCATAGGTAAAAAGCTGCTTCAGAAGAAAGGTACTTTCAGGAGTGATTAAATAATACAGCAATTTTCCAGCAACCTTTGCAACTGATTGGGTGTATACCTTCGATTTTAGATCTGGACTGAATATCAGTCCTGGAAGCTGAGCAATGGTTATACTTTACGATATTAATTTAATCGTATTTAAAGTTTTGTCATAAAACCTGACTAATTCTTCCGTTATCTTATTCCAACTGTGTTTTTATCCATAAGAAGTAATTCTGGCAAACAGCACATGACTTCATGTTTAGTGAAATGTATTATATTTCGAAACCGTTTGTACGGCTTCTTTCTGCCAGTGTGGAAACTTCAAGATGATACAGTGCTCGTCATTGCATTGAATAAATCTGAAGATTCTAACCAAGATAAAAACTTACTAAAAATAGTCAAATATAGGAAAATGGTTTGACGTCAAAAATCTAGACACGTGTTTTTTTATCTATTTTGCCTAAGCTGTGTTAAACAAAGCAAGAATAAATCAGTCTATTGTCAATGAAATACGAATAAGAATGCATTTAAATCTGTTTAAACATCAAGAGCATAATAGATTTCAAAAGATTACTTGCAGGACTTTAGGCTTTATGAAGATAACATGAACTGGTCAATCTCAAGCATCTATAAATTATTCTAGTCCCTGTGCCATCTTATTGGAGGGGGCGGAATTCTAGTCATGTAGAAAGATATAGTGTTTTAGTACAGATATTTTGTTTAAAAAAGTGTAAGTTTGTTATCCTATTTTTAAAATTATATACAAGCTAACACCAAGTAAAAAAATTCATAAACATTGTTTCCCGCTGATAGATTTTTCTTTTTATGGAGAAGACATACCTTGGCTTTCTGGCTAGGAGCATCATATTAAGCTCCCTGTCACAACAGAAGATGTTGCACAAGGACGAAAAGTGAGCATAAAAAGGCCTGCTCACTAAGTCTTGTGCACTCTTGCTCCACAAAAAATGCCTGAGCAGCGCCTCGTAATCCTACTGTATCTATAAAAATAAGAAATGAAAGCGTGTTAAGAACATCGCCAGGGGAAAATTTGAGATTATGTCACGGAATGTTTTATTGTGTCAACGTAATAAGACTTGAACTTTTAACCTGCAAACATATTAAACCTAGCACTTTTATCCGTTGCGCCACTGGTCTACGTTGAAGTTGATCATTCAATCTTTAGTGCAGACGAAACTAAGATTATAATTGGGAATAACTGTCACCTCAGATCTTTCTCGTCAAACTTGAAAATCTTAATGTTAAAATCAGGAATCTTTACGGAATTTTAAACGGTATTCTTTTATTTAATCCACCTGGGTAGACGTTTCCCGTTTCGTCAGCTATTACCAGGTAGAAGTCTTAAGTACTTCTTAATATATATTCGTTTTGAGGGTGTAAAGTTGAATCCTCAGAACAGGTGATAGAAAGGATATAATTAAACATTTCTTAGGACTTCTACCCAGTTATGGCTGACGAAACGAGAGCAGTTTACACTCGTTAGTTTAATAAAGAGTAACGTTCGAAATTCCGAACAGATTATCGAGTTAGACAAAACGTCTTTCTACCGGAGAATGCCGACGGGGATGCTCAGGCATTTTTGCAAGTCGGAGTGCACTTCATCTGATCTTTTGTTTGGCCTCCTGCAGAGGAGGTAAATAAATATACTCATATACAATTAGTTTCCAGATTCATTTCATTTGTAGAAGTATATTTTATTAATAAATAAATTTATCAATAATTATATTGTAAACAATACATTGTATTTACCTCATAGATGGAACCCTGAGAGGTATACGACTCCGAGTTAGAGAGAACCTGGGGGTAATATAAACATAGCCCGACAGATAAAAGGTCACCGAAATGACCCAGTTTCTGCCGGACTGATTGTCGACAACAAATCCTCGACTGGTATATTCCAGTCAAGAGTCTCTACGCAATAGAAGACGCCCCGAGCCGGCGTCGAGACTTCGTCGTAATCTCTTCTATACATTGTGTATAGAATGTGTCCATATATTCCCGAAATAGAGTAGATAAATATAACACTTGTTGATATTACTATGTACGGTTTCTTTGTATATGACATTAGCTGTTAGAGATTTATTAATTAGTAGGCAATTATTTTTAATCAACAATTACACAAGTCGTTATTATTACTAGCACTAATAGCAGTAATAATACAGTTACTGTTAGTATTTTTAATTATTTTATTGTGTCTTCTCATAGATGAGACTTAAAGAGATATTACTACCCCGAATCAGAGTTGACCTGGGAGTAGTAGTAACTAAGGGGTCATTAAACATTCTAAAATTTTCCAAATTGGCATGTAATAACTGAATGAATCTTAAAGATGTTTTTGTTTCGTCGTAACTGATAAAATGGGTGTTTAAGAAAGATTTGGATATATTAGGTTCAATAATATTTTCTATTTTCTAACGTTGTTAGTAATTAACATTGTATATACATTGCGAGTAGCGGCTTGACTGAATTGCTACTGGTTTGTAGTGGTTGTCAGGTTGGTAATAGTGACGGATACTGAACGCGGATTCATGTTAGCTGACAGAATGGAATCCCAATGACATTACAGCACACGTTACATGATTACAGAAAGGCTAGTATTACTGTAAGAGAGGGATTTACATCCTATTGTAATAAGTATATCAGTCTATTTGTGTGTGGAAGAAGGCTTTTGCCATTGATACTCAGCTAGTAGAAGATTATCTGTTCTCTTTCATGTAGACCCTACTCTCACAGAAGATACGTTGCTAGTCTTTTTCTACTCGATAAGTACGTCAATGGTATGTTCTCGTATTGAAGCTTTTGACCCCCTCCCTGTAAACCCTTCTTATGGAGAACTCGTCGCTTTACTAAAACACCAAATAACTCCTTTCTTCCTATGTGTACCTAAAATAACGTAGAACCTCCATAAACGCAATTTCCTTCCACGAACTTCGTACCTGTGGAAGACATTATCGCGAGAATGTTTCCCTACAGACTACAACATGGTTGTTTTTAAGTCAAAAGTGAATAAAAATCAGTCATAGTGTTCAATCTTTTCAGAGAAAACCTCACGAGACCTTATCCTCGAGTGGCTTTTGGCATTGATAATTAGTGAAGCACTAGTATAAAATAGCTTAAACAAGGTCCTCATCAATGTATTATACACTTTGATGATTGGTGTTACGTAACTCCTAAATTCCGGTGTTAATTAGAGCATTTATATTGATTTATTCAGTTTTAAGTCTCTTTATAGGTTTTTAACGACATTCTGTGGAAACGAAATTACCACTAGTGGCCATTGGAGATATCGTTTCTATATTCAAAGGATTGGATCTTAAAGTGTTGGAATGCTTTTGCTGTCTAAGCTTTTCACGTCTGATGCACCTACTGTTTCGGGCCTGACATGAACGAAATCGTTATCGGCTTGTTGCAAAAGAACACAATTTATGCTTTACCTAAATTGCGGTAATGGGTTGTTCATAGAACGAATCTCAAGGCGCTAAAGAAACAAAATGCGTTTCTTGGACAGTGCCAACCATTTTGAACTTAAATAAAGTAAATAAAACATACGTTTTATGGCCAAGTTTAAAGGTATAGGTCTATTCGTAGGTAAAGTATTTTACTTTTAGTATTTTTTTGCCTCATCTGCTTATTCTGCAATAATAAAACACTCACGAAGTGTTCGTCTATGAACACCTTCGCATTCATTCACATAAAAGAACACTCTTAGCTCACTAATTAGCTCTTAGATTATCCTTCAGATTTCAAATATTTTCATCATTGTCGTCTGTTGTATAGTATCAGCATTTCTTTTTTATTCTAATTTTTCCCAGTCTTTTTCCGGATTTTCGGGACTGTTCCTAGTGCTTCTATGATTATTGGTGTTATATTGACTTTCTTCATGTTACATGCCCTTTTCAGTTTTCTGGTGTGTTCTGTGTACTTGCTTCATTTTTCTGTATCCTCTATCTTCAGCTTGTGAACTGCTGGGACAGTACACTCTTCGATTTAGCAGTTTTCTCCTTCTTGTTGACTATTATGACACCCGGTCTCCTTGATTGGATGACTGTATCTGTTTGTAACTTCATGTCGCAGATAATTTTTGTGATTTTTGTTTTACAGTGCTGTCCCCGGTTTGTGTCTGCACTACTTATCTGCATGTTTAAAATACAGTTATTGCATAGTTCCTAGTATACTGCCTTCCCCACACAGTTGTGTCTATTCTTGTATTCTTTTGGGGCTAGTTTGGTGCATTGACTTATGCGATTTACCGTTTCGTCTCTTTGTCTACTTAGTCTGCATTTACTGTAATCCTGCATTTTGTTTATTTTAGCTTTATATAGTTAGTCCTTTGCAGCTCCCAGTAGCGATTCTGTTTCTCTGTTCCAATGTCCTTTTCGTAACCATGTACAGGTGTTTTCGTGCGGCTTTTCTCTTGTCATTCTTATGAATCGTCTATGTAGCTGTTTTTCTTCTCACTTTTTATTCTCGTTTTACTCCCCCTGTCTTGTTCAAGTTGACAGTGTCTTTGGCTGCGGTGACCAGCCTTTCTGTGTTCTGGGTTATGTATTTTTCCAATTGGTTTTGTGTGTCATCCATACGCTCTTCTATACTTACCAATTCTCTTCTAATTTCTCTCCTTTTCATGTAGAGTCGGTCAATATCATATTTTGGATGTAGTGCATTGCGCATGGTCATTAGCTTTCTAGTCTTCTTGTCAAGATACCTAACTTTTTATTTTGTTCGGCCTATAAATTGATCACAATACCTTACTTGTTATACTGTAATGTAGGGTCAATCTAAAGCACATGTAGGCTTGGCCATCTGATTCTTACCTATGTTCTCTAGTCATGGGGAGGGTGTTCTTCGCAGATGTTAATTCCTTAAGTAGATTTCTACTATATGATTAAATTTCTAAGAGTGTTCTTGTTCTTCTCAAGTATAATTTTCCAATTTTCTTCTCTATTTCTGTTCATTTGATTGTGTCTGCTTCCAGAACTCCCAAATATTCTATGAGCGATGTTTCTGACAAAGGGGGAATAATTGCTGTTATCGTTGGCTAGAGTTTAACCTTAAAGTAGTATTTTTTTAGCTCCTTACATCAAGTGACTTCATGCCTTGTCTGGAGTGAGTAATGAAAAAAATACTCTATATTTCTATAAAGCCACCATTCGAATTGTTTCTACATCTGGTCTGGTACATCAAACACTCGCCTCTCCCTCTTAGACAGGGTTAAATATATAACCTATAACATATAATAGTCCCCGCACTGCCTGCTAAGCTTCAACCCATCTCGCATTACCGCAGAGTTACATCCCTGTGCCTGTTCTCAAGTACTTTAACGGAGTATGCTCCGTTGAACTCTCTGAACTTGTACCTTCCAACGTAAATACGACCTCACTAGCAGCAAAATTTCACCCTTCACTTTAGAGGCCCATGTATGCCGGAATATTTTCTGTCCTGATCACTTTTTTACTGCGACGGTTGCGTTTTAATTTCCTTCTGTGCTTCCGGTTTCCCCGACCAACATGCAGAAATGTAAATGTAATACAAACAAACATCTTGCTGCCCAGCTCCCCACCAAGGCTGTCCCTCAAATCTGACCTCTATTACAGAAGCCACTTACGCTTTCGTGTCAATGTGTCTTGTTTTGAGTAAATACAAGTAAACACATGTAATATCCAGCTCTCGTAGACAGGCAAGTAAATGACAATTAAAGTTTTAATAATATACTAGTAGGAATAATCTATGTTGCCCAGAATCGAATTAAGAATACCATGTCATTTTATCTCAGCCCATAACACTATAATATAATTTTATTCTATTGTTTTACATTTGATAATATTCAATTTATGAGTTAGGCCGAAGGATGCACTCAGCATTTATTGGGCCGGAGGCTGTTTAACTGAATTGGAATCTATTTAAATAATTTCTGGCAAATAGTCTTTAACGCCTTCAAGGCACGCGAGGCGTTTACCGGGGTCAATGCGGAC
>OY744516.1:187622713-187657713 GCA_963556195.1 Sepiola atlantica | reverse complement strand
TAAATACTTCCACAGAATGTTTCCCGGTGAACTTACAGCAACTGTACCCCCTAAATGATAATATCCCGGACTCACCCAATTAGCAGCAAAATTCCCTCTACACAGTTGAAATCCGTAGATGCCAGAAAATTGTGCTGTAAATGTTTTACTGAGGGTGAGCGTCTAGCATATATAATGTATATATATGCATTTATATATATACATATATATATAGGTGTAATCAGTCAACAAAAAATCATAAGCACACAGGTTGAAAAAGAAGTATAATAATAGTGAATAAAAAACTGAGAATTAAGAAAAAATAAATAAACGTGCAACTAACAATTTCGTGGCGAATTAATTAGACGATTTAAGAAGCAAAGTATAGTAAATTCCTTCTATGAGGTGTGAACAGAGTTTTTTGAAAATGGCGAACTAAAACTAATGTTATTTTTTAATTATTTCAAAAACTGGCCACCATGGGTCGCCTTTCAATGTCATATATGGGGGTTCTTGTTGTCTGTTTTGTTTCTGGTACACATTTATCGGGAAGGAGAAAAATAGGGAATAAGGAAAGAGGGAAGTTGTTATGTTAAAACTGTCTGCTCGGTGTGGGTGGGTGGTATCTTCTTTAAACTTCGGGGGTTGGTCTGTCTGACACACATCCGGAAGAAGGAGAAAAGCAAGAGACAGGGGAACGAAAAAATAACAGAGAAGAAAAGAGAGAAACTTATGTCCACAGGATTTATAAAATTATCTGCTGATTTAAGTCCATCTGATAGGCAATATGTTTTGGGGTTTCAGTGCCGACTATTGGTAGGACGTCGTTGAAATTTGTAAACAGAGTTCACCAAAACCAGTAAAATTAGGAATAGAACCTACCGTTCAACCGAGGTTCAAAAATACATACAGGTCTTCAATCACGTGAGAGTTTTTATTCATTTATCGATCAAAGACAGGAAATAAAACACCGGAATAGTGCTACTGTATAAACAAAATAGTCAATTTTATTAATTATATTAAAAATATTTTGGATTAAATATAAAAACATGTTTTAAATAAGTATTATATTTTATTTATATCTTATCCAATTATTATATTTTATTTACATCTTATCTTATTCAATTGAGGATATTGTAATCAAGAATTGGTATGATAGTTTACTATCGGTAAGCTCAATGCATGATACATAATGCAAATAAAAAGAACCTATAACACAGATATTCTAATAAAATACCGTTGAAAATTTAATGAGAGATATACAAGAAAAATACAATTTACATATTATAGCATTATTATACACTATATTATAATAAAGACAAAATCATAGATCTAGTTAATTATTAGACGGTTCGAACGGATAGGTCAGTTTACTTCCTGTTGTCCGGAGAAACGGAAGTTGGCAACGGGACTACTAATTTATAGTATATGACAATTATAGACTTCGAAGAAAAAGCGTGTAAAAATAAGGAAAAATTAATATTAAAAACGTTGATGAAAAGAGAAAAAGAGCTCAGACCAACAAAAAAACACAGTTAATTAAAACATTTATTTATATTTTTGTGATTCGGGATGAATATCTAAGTCAATGACGAATGATGTAAAAAACCTAACACCGAGAAACGCACCTGGCACGTTCATGTTACAACGTGGGCCTACGGGAGAGTACTGCTCCATTTTTATAAATGAAAAATGAGAACGAATTGTAATCCAGGTTTTACGTGCCTGGAAAATGTTTTTATTTTCTTTTTGTATACGAGCACTCCAAGAAATAAATGCATTAGATACAGGAACATTTTATAAATATATTGATCGTAGGGCAAAATAATTGTATGCTAGTAATAAAAAATAGATGTTTAGTGAGATTGTGTGAGTGGTTTAAATTAAAATAAAATATTCTTCTACCATAACTCTAGCCTCACACTATTTAGCTATTGCAATTGTATTATGTCATCAAATTTATATTTTAAATGTTACAATTTAAAATGTATATTTAGATATATTGGTTATTGAAAGTTTAATAAAATATATGTAAACGAAGTGTATTTTAAGCACTATTATTTCTTTTATATCTGCTGGCGGATTTGTTTACGTCAGTTAGAAATTGTGCTGTGTCGCTGATCACATTTAGGTGTGACCAGTCGTTTGGGTTTCGAATCTCAGCGTGGATACAAGTTTACAAAATATAATAAATCGTAGACGAGGAAACAATCGTATGTGTATAACTATCTCTATATCAATCTCTCTATCTATCTATCTATCTATATATATATAAACATTGTTAAAGACAACAGAATTCGTCTGTTTAATTATACGTTTTTATTTTTTCAATTTTCATTATGGTATGTTTTGTATTAAAATCAAAACAAATAAATGTTCCATAGGATTCACGAACGTTTTCAAATCTTCATCGAATCATCCTCATATATATAATGGAGAATATGTGTTTGATATTATTTATACTGTTGCTTTTATGTATATCATACTAATACTACTCCTAAGTACTTTACATATGCAATTATTTTTATATAATTAACTAAATGTTTATTAGCGGTCTGAATAAGATGGCTTATTTATTAGTGATTTTTAAAAAGCTGCTTTTCCTAATAAATTGTTTGGTTTAATTATTTTCTTGTTATATTTGTATAAATATTATGCACACTTCTGTTGATGTATATATATATATATATATATATATATATATATATATATATATATATATATATCATGAAAATGCTCTTTACGTAGTTATTTTTATCAAATTCTCATTTGGTTAAATCGGCTTTATTCTACACTGAAAGGTGGATTGTTCCATATTGCAGTAAACAATAATGAGATGTTAGAAATCCCACTGTTTGTCTTCTGGGTCGTGAAAGAACGTAATGTGACGAAGGATTCTATTATGGTTACTTCCGGTGCATCTTCTTGCTATGTAATATAGTGCAGGGCGATATAGGATACGGTTTGTCCGTAGTCCATTTCGTCGACAGAACCAGTTGGTCGTCTCTTTGTAATCGCAGTGGTGGTGTGCAAGCCGAAGTTTCTAACTTTCTCCCTCTACTAGTAGCTGCAGCAATTTATAACATAAAATAACAAAAAATGTTGTTCAATTGTTCCTGTTCCTTGATGTCGTATTCTCTCACAGCACTGTAGTATTACACGTAAGCTTCTCATCACCCGAAAATTAAAATAGAAATAAAGATAGAACTTAAAGAACTTTGAAGGAACTTAATCAACTCATATGCCAAAAATAAGGAGTTTCAATATTCCTTACTACCAGCTGTTTCGGACTTCCTCCCATGATGCAACTTTCTGTACACGTAGCTCTAGTTCTATTCATAATTTCTAATGGAATTTTCAATTCTCTTACTTAATTTTAAACTCATGTGGAAAATTTCATGTTCTTTATTACGTACATTTAAATATTGTTAGAGTTTGCCATTGACAACGAGTGAATACACCTTCGTTCAGCAGCCTTCATAGATAAAGAGAGATGGGCACGGAAAGAGCGATGAATGTCAAATGAAACTGACAAAGCTATCGCAGACAAATCAAATCTTCCAATGCGAGAAATTCTATTGAATATCTTAAATATTTCAGTAAGATTGTCTTATTTGCGACTGATTTTTCTTTTATTTGTTTTAAAAGTAACCAGTCTTTACATAATTGATAGGAGATTTTATTTATAAATATCACATTTGTCTATTTCTGTCTCTCCATTTTACTTAATAAATATCAACACAGACACACACACATATATATATATATATATATATATATATATATATATATATATATATATATATATATATATATATATTATGAATATATTTATATATATTATATGAAGATTAAAATACAGGATATATCATAGAAAGAAAGCGTGAAGACAAAATACAGAGTGTTCCGAAAGTCTTGGGAACATTTCAATTCTTCATATCTGCTAGACTATAAATGGAAGTAATATGAAACTTGTACCATTTTAAATCTAAATTAATTAGGATTTTTGTAATGCTAGTGTTTTTCATATTTCTTCAGGCCCAGTAATGGCGTTCACTTAACCAGAAAAGGCGTTTTGTGTCCTTGAATTTTCAATAACAGAATCATGGACACAGGTGCAACGTGCATTTCGCACAAAATTCCGAAAAGAGGCCATGTCCAACAAAGCTGTCTGCGGACCATTCATCTTTGAAAAGGCAGCAGTCAATAGTGACACGTATTTCGACATGATAGAAAAATGGTTAATGGATAAGTTGAGTAAGTTAGAGTCTGACGACTTTGTTTTCCAACAGGACGGAGCGCCATCGCACTGGAGCCTCAGCGTAAGACAGTATCTGAATACAACACTGTAAGGTAGATGGATTGGACGGTTAGGCGAAATGATCGCGTTCTTATGGCCTGGCCTCCCAGGTCTCCAGATCTCACACCCTGCGATTTATTTATGTGCTTCTCCTATCTTAGCGTTAATCATCGTTCGTTCTTTTGTTGCTCCTTCCAAGACGAATAGGCCGTAGAAAGTTTTCTTGGGCATGGTCTCTTTTCGAAATTTTGTACAAAATGCACATTGAACACGTGCTCATGATTCAGTTTTTTAAAAATTCAAGGACGCAAAACTCATTTTCATGGTTGAGTGAACGCCATCACTGGGCCTGAAAAGATATGACAACTTAACGAATTTAGCTGTAAAATGGTACCAGTTTCATCTTACGATCATTCATAGCCCAGCAGATATGAGGACTTGAAATGTGGCCAACACTTTTGGAACACTCTTTATATAAAAAATAGAAAGGAAAAACAATTAAACACAGGAAGAAATAATGAAGAAACCAGAGATTTGCCCGCTTTTTTTCGGATCAACAAACGTCTTCAATTTTAACTTTGCAAACTGCACCCTCCTCAAGACCGAATCCCTTTTCTTCCGTCGCAAGTGCATCGAGAATGATATCATCCTTCTCCTATCACTATTTAACGTAAACTTTAGGCTTGACTCTTATTCCTTAACCAAACATATGCAACAATCGCACTCAAACAATGCAATATACCCCGCCACTGAATTATCAACTCCGACCCCGGCTGAGTACTACTTACTTCTATTGCTATTCATACTTGTTTACATTTTTTTCTTTCCTTTTTTTAGTGAACGTCCTTTTTGCACGCGCTGCATATTTTCTAAATAGATCCCTACATGCACAAAGCATCCCGTTTCGCGTCTTCTTTCCTATGTATTTATAATTTATATTATTTGGATTATTCGAACTACTATTCTCATCTTGGTTGTTATTTTAACACCGGTTCGGCTGATGTTACTTCCGATATTCTTTTATGTGCACATTTCCGAACTTAGGAATGTTTATACCGAACCTATAGTTTCAACTTTCATATAAGTTCCCGAGTGTTATATAAAAGTTCCCAAGTTCGAAGGATTGGCATAAAGATAATCGAAGGTCACATCGGTCATAATGTTGTGAAAATAACAGCCAAGATTAGAATAGTAATCCGAATAATCAAAATAATATATATATATATATATATATATATATATATATATATATATATATATATATATATATATATATATATTTAAAGATGTAATAGTCTTGCAAGTAGAGCGTTGAACACTGTTAACAGTAATAACGCTCTCCCTGCTTCCCCGGGTAAGTGTATCTTAATTTCAATGACTGTATGTGCTGATTGACGGTAGCTGCGTGGTCCTGAGCGTTTGTCTCGTAATTCGATCCCATGCGACTTCCCGCAAACACCACTAATGAGGGTAAAAAGCCCGAAACTATATCGTCTGTAGGTAAAATAAACATATTAATATTTAATAACAAATATTTATAGTATATATACACACACACACACACATATATATATATATATATATATATATATATATATATATATATATATATATATATATATATATATATTAGTAGGGTTTCCCTGACGTGCCCCGAGTTAGTGTGTGGGATACCATCATATGCAACATCACTTCAAGGTAAGTTTACTTTAACAGCAACGTTGATGCAGTGGCGGGTATATTGTAGTTTCGCTATATGTTTTGTTAAGAAATAAGAGCCAAGCTTCAGGTTTACGTTAGATGGTAATAAGAAAGAGAAGAATGAGAGCGTTTTCGATGCACTTGCGGCCTGAAGGAAATGAATCAGTCTTAAGGAGGCTGCTATTTATGGTCGAAATTGTGAGTAAATGTGTTCTTGTATACGATTAGTGCGTTAATGGGATTGTTATGTTATAGATCTGTTCATGCTCACAACTACGGGATTTGATTTTTTTTGCAGTATCACTATGTAACATCGTACATTTTTTTAATCGGGGGTAGATTCGAAACTGCTCACTCGATGTTTTAAGTCTAATACTTTCTCAACTAAACGATACAGACATTCGTTAAGTCGATGTTTAAAATATCACTCATGAGAAACATCAAACATATGTATTAAAAGTTTAAGAGGGTTATGACCCTATTGGTAACTTAGAGGCGGTAGAGCGTAGATATTCGGCACATCGAGGGTAACGTAGAGATTCAGGACAACTTGTATTGTCGTCCCCGGAGAATTTTAGACATATTATATAAATTTCATCAAAATATGATACATTTAAAGTTTTAAAGGATGTTTGTTCTGCATGACTCCCTTGGATTAGGAAGCCTCTTAGAGATTTGAGGTTACTTCTATTGTCTTCTTCAGAAAGTTTTGTATATACAATTTAAATTTCATAAAAATAAGATATACTTAAAGTGTTAAGCGGGTAATGCCTTCATCATGTATATATATATATATATATATATATATAATATTTTAATAAATAAGAGACATCGATGTTTCATGCTAACGTAATCTTCAGTCTAGGAACCGGTAGGCGCGAACCCCGAACACAAATCGCCACTGATTCGTAGTCGGTGATCTTATCCAAACGGCCATCGTCAATTAGTTAGTAAGTATAGAGTAACTTAAACTGTAAATAGCGACAAGCAGCTGCTATTTACCAGGCAGCTAGAGTGATCTTACGAAACGGTGTTCGGATCGCGCATATAGCTATTTGTACTGCTTGTTATTAAAGCCACTCGAAAGTGCCCAGCCTTGTGGGGAGGGGGGGGGGGCTGATAAACAATAATATTTTAATAAATAAATATTAATTATTTAAATACCTAGAGACATCGAAATTGTGAGTAATATATATATATATATATATATATATATATATATATATATATATATATATATATATATATATATACAGGAAACTTGTCATAAAACGGAAAGGAAATACTAGGAACCGCTCCGAAAAACATATGGGAAATTGGAATTAAGGAGAGATTTAAGGCACAAAATGCATGGCAATTGTGAGAACGGTCGAAATCTTCGAATGCCGACAGAAACCCAGATAATCAACGAATACTAACCAGCCATAAGTAAGTTAAAAGCAAAATAAAACAAAAGAGATAGAAAGAGCATCACATGAGCCTCAGGGAATAGACACTGTCAGAAATCTTATAAACTGCCTTCCCCTCTTTAAAAAATACGCGTGTGGTAGTACAAGCTTCGGCTAATTCTACAGAAAATGCTCACGAAGGGTCAGGGAGGATGGAAAGTCCGAGAAGGGAGAGCACAGCAGACCTCAATTGGAAGGGTGCAGACAGTGCTGGAAACTTGGGGATACTTATTTTAACTCCAATTCTAGAGAAGACCAATGGTGCTTGCTAGCGAGAAATCAAACGACCAACGGCTGTTGCGATAACGCAAAATGATGTACAACAGTTATCGAAAGAGGAGTTGAGTGCTTGAAATCTGGAAAGAGTTGCTGTTACCCAGACTCCAGAGAAAACTACTAGTTCTTGGCAGTGAAAAATCACTGATAATGACTTGCATTAAAATTCTCAGTGGGTAAAAAATAATAACACTCCTAGAACATGTCAACGTTAATCTTTAATTCGATATAACAAATCTTGTGCTTAATAACTGCCGTAAAATTTGGCGCTGCAGATTTGTTTACTTTATCTAAATGGCAGCCTAAAGTGCTCACTGTTGATGTGAAAGGTCTTGTTTGTAGCTTCGTTCAACTTGTTCCATGTGTCGGAATTTAATAGATTATGGTCAGTTTAACTAGAGGAAAATTAGCCAAATTGATCTGGCAGAATATTTTAACTTTCCTTGTTTTATGGCAAGGCGAACAATTACGTGTCCACACGTATTTATCTCCGGATTATGCTTTTTTGCCATTTATTAGCATAAACGTGCACCTCTACCCTGAAAATATATGTAAGACACTATTTGCCGTATGTCACTACGCCAGATTACTACATGAACTGGTGCTTAATTCTGTAAGTTCAGTGTACATCAAATTTAGACTGCGTCGGATCCCGCGGTTCGAAACGGTGTCATTTTCAACAGAGAAAACGTTCACTGTGAACCTGTTAGTCCTTATTTACTTGCCTTCCCACAAGTGCGTATTCTTTTACGTGGCGGATATCCTGAACCAAAAAAGTTTATTCTGAATGGGACAAAAATAAAAATGTCACCAACCAAGAAAGGCCTCACCTCCTCTAACCATGGACCGGAGAAATACTACACTTTGATTTTGGTATTTATCTACCCCCAGAGCGGTAGGATATGACACAAGATTGAGAAAGTTGGATTTGATAAGTCAGCGACCTAGGGTAAGAAGAGCGCTCTAATTGTCAGAAAATGCTTGGACAGCCACGTTGGCATTCCCCGATAGGGGCGCCTCAGGCGATTAGCAATCAACTAACCCTTTCTTAAAGGGTGAGAAGGCAAAACCTGGGAGAGTGGACCTCTTATAACTGCACAGGGTAGTACCTCAGACAGGCGGAATCAAGGCCAAGACGGTACCGGTCTACAGAGTGCAGCATCCAACAGAACAGATACTACACTGCGATCTTAGTCCGAGTCATATATATATTAATAATTAAATTGTTTTTTAACGCAAATACGGAGTTAAAGCAAATTGTTGTGTTAAAGCAAATTGTTTTGAATTGTTAAAATTATTTCCGACGCTATTGATAATGTTTACCCATTCATTCATTTTTCTATGTTGAATGTTGGAATTCATGTTTTGAAACATAATGTTGATCATAAATTTACGACGTCACGTCAAACCTGTAATTATTTGGTTATGGAAATGTTTTAAGCAAGTTTAAATAGATCTGTTGGTTTCCGTTTCGGTTTTCGGTCATAGCACCGCTTTATTTATTGGGAATTTATTATTTACTATTAATGTAATATTTTCCATTTCTAAAAGTAGTTAATATCTCTGATATATCAAAATGTGACACATTCCGTAATGTATTTATTACGTTTACAAAAATTTTGACTGACAGAAATTATATAAGATAAATCAATTTGTGTGTGTGGAGTATTTTTGATTACACGTTTGATTCAAATATTCAATCACACACATACATATATATATATATATATATATATATATATATATATATATATATATATATATATATATATATAAAACAAATTTATTTGAATGATGAATTGTTCAGATTCTTACATTTTAACAAACATCGTACAATTGTCATAGGTTGCGTTTTAATCGACTTCTTCCTTGCATGTAACGAAGAATAAGGGACACATCTATCATTTGTCATTCGTTGATTTATTTATGTTTAAGTTTTCGACTCGCATAAATCATGCCCAGCCATGCAACATTTGAAGGCCTATTTCATGTATCTATTTGTATTTTAGTTTTGTTTCAAATGTGGATGCCAATTCACACGAAAACTACGGAATAAGAAAATGACACATTGTTACTTACGTGATTATTTGAAGAGATACATTTTAGTTATGGATTGATAATTTGAATTATTGTAGTTATTCGGACTACTATTCTCATTTCGGATGCTATTCTCACAATGTAACGATGTAAACGCTGATTTTCTTTAGGTGCATCTTTTCGAACTCAGGAATTTTCATGTTGAACTGAGGAGTCTATACGGAATTTCGAACAGAAACCTTTATTAAATATACGAGGGTGAAAATTGTTATCTTTCCATCAGATCGTGTAGAAGTGTTAAATAATTAAATTTAGTGTGCACGTAACGCAACGTGTGGCTTTATCCTTGTTATGTTCTTAACAATAAGTTCAAGTGAAAGAAAGCTGGAGGTTGAAAGTTCAATTCTTACTATAGGCGATCCTAACTAAGAATAAAATAAAATTTACATTCTTAACACTTATACTAGGTAATGGCTGACAGACGCCACTTACATATATTGCAACTGTCATAGTGCCCTCCATGCAGTATAGGCCTGAGCAGTCACAGCAGTCGTTTCAACTCGGCAACAGATGGAATGAGACGCAGAACTTGTTTGTCTCTAGAAACAGGCGGATGCCAACAATTTAAAACATATTTATTTATAATCATGAGCCTAACCTTGATTCTAACTTCAACTTCATTTACTATAAAATATATATTAGTACTCTAAAATAAAAATAATCCATTCCTTTAAAGTAATACTCAATGATATCCAGATATGTTATGCGCAGTGTTATCAACAGTGCGTGTACGCTATCAGTCCACACTAGCTACACTAGATAAATACTGCTGGATTACAATATTAATCTTGGATGTTATTCTCACAACGTTTCGGCCGATGTAACCAACGACTTTCTTCAGGTACATCTTTACAATTTCGAGAATCTTTATGTTGAACTCAAGAATCTAGAGAGAATATCGGCACGTGACACAACTGATAACTGTGTTAAGTACAATCAGGTACAGTCTTCTGGGGGTTTAATATCCAATCATCACTACGAGCGATACGAGCTAAGAATAAAATAAAATGGGTGTAAATTCTTCTACCCAATCATGGCTGACGGAACGAGAACAATCTACGTCCGTGTATTAAATAAAGGGTTTAGTTTCAGATAGGTTACGCACAATGTTTTCGACATTGATCATACGCTATCAGTCCACACTACCAACGCAAGATAGCATTGCCGATATCTAATATATAAAGTAGAGACGATTTTCCCCTGTGCCTTCTCGGAGTATAGGAAAATAACCACATGCATCACAGGCTACTAAACTCACCACTATACTACACTTATTCACTCGAGCGTGTGTTAGTACATTTGCTATTATTTTTTCCTACCTAACACTAAATATTACATTTGGCCCACCATCAACGTCTCTCCGAAAAAAACAACTCCATATAGGTGGTAGCAAAAACTTTTCTCCCTAACAATTATGTACTGTTACTTTACTCATCGACACCGCAAACTAATACACACAGTTTAATTTTCACAAAACACCGGTTCTTATTTATCATTTGCCTGGTATTAATTTACTACATTATTTAAAGCAATACGCAAAGACTTAATGACCGCTCCCGTTCACTCCGATGATTTTCTACGAATATCAGATTACGTTATTTGTAATACTACCTATGACTTCTACATTTATATTCATTCCGGAATTAAGCGAATGAAATTACCGAACACAGTTCCTGTAACATTTATTCATTCAACATTTCTTGATCGAATCGACATCCTATTTAATTCAATAAGCGCTAAGATACTGGTAGACCCGGATACATTTACATTTTCAAAATTATACACCTTTAACACGCATATTATAGAAAACTTGCCCAAATCCAGTCATTTTCATCAACTTAAAATGACCTAAACCGTGTCATTGCTGAATCTTAACATAACACGCATGCCCATAATCAAGTTTAGCTTAATTGAACTATTTTCACATGTATTTTTAACTCGAAACCGTGGCGCAGTGGATAGGAAGGCAGGTTTCATGATCGCCAGTTTCAGCGTTCTATCCCATTCTACTCTACCACTTTTTCTTTTTTTTAATTTATAACATTCGCCAACACGGTAGAAGTGGGAGGAGAAACAACAATATGCCCTTTCTTTTTTTATTCGACGTCATGCAATAGGTAGTACTTTCTCTCGTGCAACGCCGGCCGACGGGTTCCGCTAGTATATAATAACGGTCGAGTTTTTCCCTTTTCCATCAGTCATTATAAGTCTGTAAACATAAACGATATATAGAATTCCGCTACGGTCACGTTTTATGTCAAAGATTGATCATTGTTTTCGGAGAATATGCATCCGTTTCGTACGTTTTCAGTAATGTCTACATTTTTTTCGGCTTGCCTGTCGCTCCTAAAATAGTTATAGATACACGGAGTCGGAGTGATTTTCACTTCCCCGCTGAAATCTACTTCCACTTCGACCAGCTTACGTCGGGGACTATTCTTCATAGGATAAACTGATTGTAATTATTTAATTTGTTCATTTCTCGCTCTTGTCTTTTACCTATTATACTTTTAATTACAAAATGCAAAGTACAGGTCGCTATCTACAACTTACGCTTTCTGATTTCACAGTGTTTTGATTGAATAACCGGATAAAATTGACAAACACTAAACAAACAAAATTAAAACATGGCGTCTCATATTAATCTATTCAGTGAAATCAATTATTACAACGAACTATGCTATTTCGGTCCAGCGACGTTTTCTCTCCCTCTTTCTTTTTGTTTACTTTCCTACATTCACAGGTTGCCTTTTGTTTGCGTTAAAACAATTAACATTTAATATAAGTTAAGCCTTTTAAGTTAGGATAAATATCGATTCGGAGGAAAGCAGCCATATTTGTTTGCGTTTTTACCTGACTAAACAAAGATGGATACTTTGCTCAGAATCGGTATTTACGCGGACTTAAATGGCTTATAACTTCTATAAAATATTAAATTCGTAGTTAAAGATAAATGAATATTTCTTTCAATTATTTCACTATTATACAATAATTAAGTGCATTTCCTTTAAGTTAATTTATGATCGTAATAGTAATGGTTACACAGAAGAAAATATTATTTGCAATATAAAAAATAAATAAACATTAACACAGTGCACAAAATAAATGTATTATTTTGTCCCGTTACTGCTTGCAAAGTAAGACTAAACTAATGGCTAAAATTTGCAAGCCATTATTTGTTTAATTGAAAACAATGAATACGTATTTCTGGCGGGGGGGGAGGGGGGCTACTATTCAAAAGTTTTCGGTAGGGAGCATATTTACTTATTCATAAAAATATTTTCATCTTAATAAAAACATAGCTAAATCTTACTTTAATTCCTTGAATTACTTACAATGAAATGGGGTATTTACTGATTTTTTTTTAATTTATACTCTAATATTTGTTTTTAAGTTAAATTATTATTTGTTGTTCCCGGGCAATGCTGAAAGACGTATCCTGCTAGTTCTTAATAAAATACTAAATTATGAATGTTTTCAACGTAGTTAAATTGTTGAATTATCTCGTCAATATTTTTCTAAACGATGTGAATTTCATATGTTTTGAGAATATAGATATATATATATATATATATATATATATATATATATATATATATATATATATATATATATATACATATATATATATATATATATATATATAGTCTTGGAAGTTTTTCAATCATATATGAAAAAAAAACACTTTTAGTCCCAAGTCCTTCGGTTCAAAATTAATTTGCATGTAAGGCAATTGTATTTATACAGCCACTATATTAGTTTGCTTCCAAGAATTTACGCTAGTCTTAACATTATTTAAGGGATCATCAGTTGTTTACCATGAAAAACTGTTTCGGGAATTTAAAAATAAAACAGTATTTTATCTCATTGCTTCCCAGTAGAGTTGATCAGACACCACTTCGCTTAAAAAAAACAAGAACAAAAACATTCCTTATATTAGATGTAAGTTTTGTTTTAGATTAATGCTTTGCTTACTTATTTTGTTATTAAAAAATGTCCTACTTACCTGTGTTGTTCGTCTGTGTCTTTAAAAAATGTGTCGTATGTTATAGTGTTTGGGCGAATCAATTACACTACTTATTAGGTTATTTATAGTTTTATGTATTTCTATTATTATATTATATTTAGTTTCATGTTAAAAATATTTAAAAATGTAATACATATATACATGTATTTTTCTCTTTTTATTCTTCTTTTTAAATTATAATATATATATATATATATATATATATATATATATATATACACTATATGTGTTATATATACGTTTATACATATTTTAATGAATTTCGTAGATAGTTGTGGATGTGTTACTATCAATCTACTTTGATTAATTTGATATGACTTAAAAGCGTCCGGATGGTGAATAATTGCCTTATTTAATTGTCTAAATATGTTATTTTGATCGCCACTTTTTTTAATCATTCTTATTATTAGCGAAGAAATTGGGTGTATAAAATCTATTAATCTTAAGGTAACACAAGCAATTCTCAGCAATTCGGACATAATGCTCCCGTAAAAAATATACACAGGACAGAGAATATTTTCTGCGGCAAAATTCTTCTCCTCAGAGGAGAAGAATTTTGTTTGAAAACTCATGAGTTAAGGACTTTAAGGTACTTTGCCTGAACATTGAATTCTAATAAAATTTGATTCGCATTTTATTTTATTATTTCATTTCATATTATGCTATATTTATATATATATATATATATATATATATATATATATATATATATTCAAGTCTATGTAGATCGGGATTTGCCCCAAATGGTGCAGGATCTAAACCCATTGAAATGCCTATAGTTTGGAGTAGTACTTTATTTCCTATTTGAACGTAACTCTCTTTTATAAGGTGACGTATAACCATTGCCAGACCAGCTTTGGAAACACTAGTCTTACCATTTTTAGTTTTACACAAGAAGGCTTTAAATTTGGAAACGTAAATGTATGTACCTTCTCCTGCTGCAAAAGCTAAATCTATAGTCTTATATAATTCTTTAATAAGTTCTTTATGTGATGTTTTTGTATATAAAGTACTGAAATCATATGTTGAGATTGATTTAGCCTTTTTACGAGAATTTATACAATCTAATTTTTCTTTTACTAGATCTGAATTATTTACCACCAAAAATAGGTGTATATTACTATAGAATTTACTTTTTTATGGAAATTGTTTATTTGATTCATAATTAATTTAAAAACTGTAAGTATAGCTTTACGTAAGGGTTTTGTGATGCACATCTTAGAGGCAACAATACAATGGGAACAAACTGTTTTTGTGTATTTTACATACATGGAAGTTTTTGTACTTTTCCTCTAATTTCAGTCCTATTTTGTCACATTTAACAGTAGTGTTTAAGATAATATCGATTTCACTATTACTAAATTTATAAGTATCTGAAACCTAACTTATTATTCCAACTTCTAACAATAAGTGTTGTATATAATATCTTTTACAGATAACAGCTATATTATTTGGCACCGTATCAATAAAAAGTATTATAAGCCTAGTTTGAAGCATTTTAATGGTTTATAATTATTTGTGGATTTTTAAGGAGGCTATTCCTTTTTAAGGTGTTTATAGTCTTTTAGACCTTTTTTTATTTACGAATCTAAGTACATTATTTTTTCATGCGGCAAACGTAGCATGTAATAATTTATGTTTTTTTGTCATGGATGCAATGAAATTATCTAACGCTTTACTTATTTCCTTAAGACAGGTCATATAATTTAAACATTTAGGTTATCTATAGTTTGGGCCATTACTAAGGAGTTTTCTTAATTTAGAACTTTCAACTATCGCTAGATTACCGGTTATTATATGCCCTATGTCAGTATTACATAAAGGAAGGATTTACATTTATATTTACATTTTAGGTTTGATTTTATTTTATCATTATCATTTATATTTAAATTTTCTACAGTTTTTTTATAGTTAAAAACCTTATTACACAACGAGCTTCGTTAACAACTGAAGCACAAGATCAAGCGACACCATGTCGTTTAAAAAAACAAGGAAGAAAAAATATTGTCTATTACCCTGATGAAGATTCCTGTGTGAATCGAAAATTTGAATTAAAATAAATAATGTTTATTTAAAAAATGCCTCTGCATTTTATGGTTTCAGAAACCGTTTCAAATTATTATGTTTTTATTTTAACTAATAATTTAAACTACGTAAACATGACTGTCTATTGAGTAAAGCGGAGAAAGTTCTAGTAAGTAAAATAAAATTAAAATGATTAATTAGTCACGTGGTTGGAGGGGGAGAGAGTTTTCTGTATTTAATAAGTTCCGATAGTATAGGAAACCCGAACTAGTTTACCGAAGAGATGTCATGACGGTATGGTGCTTTCTTAAAAATGTTATTAACATTTTATTTTTTATTTTAACTAATAATTTAATCTACTTAAACATGACTGTCAATTGAGTAAAGGAGAGAAATTTCTAGAAAGTAAAAAAAAAATGTTTAATGATTAATTAGTCACGTGATGGGAGAGGGGGGGTCTGCATTAATCAAGGCTTCAATTGATCAGGCAAACATGGGAGGGGAATCTATCATTATTTTAGTACATTTAGCGTATCCTAGAAAATGTATACTAAGTAATTAGGTAACTTTATATATATATATATATATATATATATATATATATATATATATATATATATATATATATATTGTTATGTATGTGTGGTAGTGCACCTTACTCTTCTGCTAAATGAGGGACACGCTATCCATGTGACAGGATCACAGGTAAACTAAGCCTGGGACTGTTGTTGCCACAAACACCAAACTTTAAAAGGCACAAAAAGGCAGGAATGAAAAGAGGAAACCTGAAAGACATGGAAAGAAATGGACCACAAAAGAGAACAGACTAGTAATTGAATTCAATATCAAAGGCCGCTACCTCACTGAAAGAGGATACCGAAAACGAATGAAATATCTATGGGACCTTTCTACTGACTACCACGCAACAGAACAGAGGATTGCAGATTAATCAAGGCAGATACTGAAGAGAGCGTGGTTCTCTGAGATGGAATTAACGAAATCAAACGAAAGATTACTGGCGTGAGAGATCAAGAAACCCCACCCGACTAAACCACCAAGGAGGAAGAGGGGCACAAGATAAACACTGAAACTGAAGATGGCGAAGATTATTAAACCACAGAACTCACTGAGCAGTAGAAGTGGAAAATATCAAACGAATCATGTCCGAGGAAAAAAACAAAACTCCCATTCCTAAGGAACAAAGATTTGAAGAAGTTAAAAGTTGAACCAAAGATGGTAAACAAAATACTCGCATACATTTCTACAGACACAGACCTTAACAACTTGATATATGCAGGGGCAAAATCAGTAAGTATGAAACTAAAAAGAGCAAAAAAGACTGGCAAAATGAATGGACTGACAATGCCCGGATGGGAAGTCAGACTAGAAACACAGATCACCAAACTTCGAGAAAAAGCTAAAACCATGAACAGAATGAATGAGAATAGGAAAGGATGAAAAACCAGAAATCTGGTTCACAAGGAAAGACTGAATAAGAAACGTAAAGAATTCAAACAAAAGATAGCAGCAATAGAAGGAAGACTGAGACGATATAGATACGAATCGGACCAGTACAAACATAATAGGACCTTTAAAAACAATGGAAGCCAGTTTTACAAAATCGTAAACGGAGAAAGAACAACAACATAATAACCGGACCGGACAGAAACAAAACATTTCTGGAGCAAGATATAGAAAAAGGCTGAAGATCACAACAAAAATGCTAAATGGCTGAAAGATATGAAAGATGAACTAATAAAAATGTAAAAAGAAACGGAAACCGAAATTAATGAAGTAACTATTAAGACAACACTAAAGAAAATGGCAAACTGAAAAGCGCCAGGTCACGATGGAATACATGCGTACTGGTTCAAAAAATTCAGGACCCTACATGAAAGGCTAGCGCAGAAAGTGAGTGGATGCATCCATAAAATAGAAGTACCAGAGTGGATAACTAAAGATTCGACACCGCTCATACAAAAAGACGCCAAGAAAGGGAACGACCCCAAGCAATTACAGACCAATAACCTATTTCCCAGCAATGTGGAAATCCTAACGGCACAACTGAGAGAGCAAATTTACTATTCCTTAAACAGCCGTGGACTACTTCCCGAGGAACTAAAAGGATGCCAGAAAGGTAATAGAGGGTCGCATGATCTGTTAAACATAGATCAAAAGAGCTTGAAGGAAGTTAAAAGCAAGAAAAAGAACATATCTATGACATGGATTGACTACAAAAGTGTACAACAGAATCCCTCAAGCATGTATAATTGAATGCTTAAAAATGTACAAGATAATCCAAGGAGATTCACATGGAATTCGGAATAGAAAAGTGTGCATTTCTAGAGATTAAAAAAAGCTTGAGACGACTGAGGGCATGGAACTACCCAACCATTTTTAAGTGATGAGAGAGTTTTCTTTTAATACAAAGCAAAAATAATGCCAGAAAGGGAAAAGAAGAACGCATGATCTGTTATACATAGATCAAAATATCCTTAAAGATGTTAAAAAAAGAAAAAAGAACATATCTATGGCATGGATTGAGTACAGTAAAGCGTACGACGGAATTCTTCAAGTAATTGAATGTTTAAAAATGTACAAGATACCCGACAAGATTATCTCATCAAGAAAGCAATGGAAACATGAAGATTAAAACTGACAGCTGGAGAAATATATAAACCAGAACACAGAAGGATGATCACCGCAGCAAGAGACACTGTCCCAACAAACAACGCAGGGAGCATCGAAACCAGACACAAACGGACAAGAAAGGTGGGAAGAAAAACAACTACATGGACGCTTCATAAGACACACAAGAGAAGAAACCAACGAAAATAGCTGGGCATGGCTGAGAAAAGGAAACTTGAACAGAGAAACGGAATCCTTACTGATGACTGCACAAAACAATGCGATTAGGACAAACTACATTAAAGCTAAAATAGACAACCCCCAAGGAAACAGTATATGCAGACTATGTGGACAAAGACCGAAACAGTAAATCATATAAGTGAATGTACCAAACTTGCCCCAAAACAATACAAGAACAGACATGACTGTGTGGGGAAAGCAATACATTGAGAACTGTGCAAACAATTAAATTTCGAATACGCAGACAAATCGTACAAATATAAACCAGAAACAGTATTGGAAAACGAAAATCACAAAATCCTCTGGGATATATATATATATATATATATATATATATATATATATATATATATATACAAACAGATAAACTCACATAAGCAACGAGACCCGATATTATAATCGACAAGAAGGAAAGATCTTGTAAAAGCGTAGATTCCGCCATTCCAGCAGACACAGAGTGAAGATCAAAGTCACGGAAAAACGAAGCAAATACACAGAACAAGCATGAGAACTGAAAAGTACATGGAGCATGAAGAAAGTCAGTATAATACAAATAATCATAGGAGCACTAGGAACAAACCCAAAAAACCTGGAGAAAAAACTGGGACAAATTGGAACCAAAGGGACCATCGAAACCATACAAAAGAACGACAATGGTTAAAACAGCTGGCCTTTTAAGGGAAATCATTGAATGCGGATAAGCTACAAATGGTAACCAGAAAACAAAAGCACATGAAGAACAGCACAACACGAACCAAGGTACAGAAACTGCAAGAAATATCACTTCATAATCTCCCCCTACCAATAAATTACACCGGCCTCAGCTAACACCACAGAAAAATGAACCAAGGAACAGAAATTACAAGAAACACTATAAGTTCTCCCCCTTCCTTCCCCACCCCACACCCCAGAAAATAAAAATAAAAAATTAATTAAAAAATGGTGCCGGCTGTAACCAGACAAAATATTTGTAGAGGGTCGAGGAGGATGACGAGACTGGTGAAGGACAGCAGAAACGAGTCCTCCACTTGAAAAGTGCGGAGAATGTTGGGACCTTGGGGAGGATTATTGCCACCTAAATCTCAGAGAATATCAATGGTAAGTGGATGTGGCGATACCGCAAGGTGGTTTGCGGTGGTTATCAAAAAGAAGTGAAGACTACTGGAAATCTGAGGAGGCTTGTTGTTACTCAGACTCCAGGAAATACCACTAGTTATAGTCGATGATCAATCAATAACGATGATCTGTGAGAACTCCTAGTGAGTAAAAAGTATTATTATTATCATTATTATTAGTATTATTATTATAAACCTTAGAAAAAAGACTGGGAGAAATTGGAATCAAAGGGATCATTGAGACTATACAAACAATGGCAATGATGAAATAAGGAAAGTTCTCGAATGCGGAAACTAACCAGTATAAGCTACAAACGTAACCAGACTCATGGAAGTTACAATAGAAAGTAAACAAAAACAAAGGAAGAACACAACATGAACCCAAGGAACAGAAACTGCAAGAAATTTCATAAACTGCCTCACACCTCCACCCCAAAACATTATTGCAGCAGCCTCGACTGATACCACACGGTATGACACGGTGGACTGGAAGACCGAGGAGAGAGAGCACTAACCAGACCTCTACTGGAAGAGTACGGAAAGTACTGGGATCTTGTGGAAGTGTATTTCCACCCAAATCGCAGAGGAGACCAATGGACGTTACCAGCTAGAAATCAAGGGTAAGCGGTTGTTGCGATACCGCAAAGTTATTTGTAATGGTTATCAAGAAAAAGTAAAGAGTACTAAAAATCTGGGGAAGCTTGTTGTCATTCAGACTTCAGGGAACACCACCGGTTATTATCAGTGAGTAATCACTGACGATTACTTGTGTGAGAACACTTAGTGAGTACAAATAATAATAATAATAATAATAATAATAATAATAATAATAATAATAATAATAATAATAATAATAATAATAATAATATAAGATAACAAATATTAAATGATGGTTCAATAATCAGTACATAAATAAAATCAATCAATGCGACGTGGCTAAAGTGGTGCACGACCACTGGCATATTCTATGACCGCAAGATCAGCGACCGTCTAAAGTCGAAAGTGTACTGGACTCTTGTGAGACCCGTCGTTTTATTCAGCTCCTAGTGCTCACAGACAACGAGGAAGGCAAAGGTGAGATTCGTTGTAATAGAAACCAAAATGATTCGCTGGATATCTTGAATTACACTACTCGACAACGTCTACAATAAGGGCATCCGAAAGCGCTACAATATCCTACCTATTTAGGGCAAGATGAGGGAATGGCGGTTTAGATGGTTTGGACATGTATTGAAGAAGTCGCTTGGAAGCGACAGGAAAGAAGGCCGATAATGAGATGGGCAGAGGCCGTGCACAAAGATCTCTAAAACCTTCCTTAACCCGAACCAATCCTGTGATAGTGTCATGTTATGACAAACATTCATCATTACAGACATCGTTGTAGCTCGCGATTTCGTAATAGATGAAGAAGACGCCCTCCATCAAAAATGACGAAAAAAATATATTTCGCCAGTGGTCGCTCTAATATTTGTATTCATATAAAATAACGTCTGAATCGATGAAGTTAAAATTATGAATAAAAAGTGAAAGAAAGAACAACTGTCAAACTGGAAAGCAGAAAGACTAAAAAATAATCTCATTATTGAAAAAGATTGAATTTGGGCGTTGTCTGACCTTTTTAATGTTTTCTCAATTCTCCATAAATACTTGAAATGGCTTCTATCGGCACTTTTTACACGCTATACTTTGTGTAATAAGATATATATATATATATATATATATATATATATATATATATATATATATACAAATAAATACACATTGTTTTTTATCATTGATTGAAGAGTATTTGACGACATTTAGAACTTGTAGCATACATCTTTTTACCAAAATAACTGGATTCTGTATTAGATAATTCAAAAAGAGTTAATATACCATAGAGCTTAATAAGAAAAACAATGAAAAAGTAATCGTTCATGATACGCATTTGGCGTTGCATTAAATGATACAATAGTAATCGACATGCCGTGAAACAAACAGGCAAGCAAAACGAAACGATCTACGAGATTCTCATAAACGGCTGATATTTATTTCTCTTGTCAGCTTCCATACAAATCAACTGATAAATGCACGTGTGTTTAAATATGCATCGCTTAGATGGAAAGAGAAGACAGCGGATTACGAATGGGCGAAGGAGGTGATTGATTGTGTTGGACGTTAGAAGGGAATTCAATTAATAGAGACAGGAAACAAATACAATCCTATTATGGGAGCACGAAGAGAGCAACAAAACGATTAAACTAAATAAACGGACAGTTTTTCCTACTTGATTTATTAGTTCTTGTGTCAATGAAAAATGAACTGAAGAGAATTAACTTAACACCCATGGAGTCACTACACATGATTTATTAGGCACTTAGCATGAACGATGTTCTACTATTCAAAAGGAATTTGTGTATTCTTTCAACACATTTCGATGTATTTAATGCTAAATCCAGTCATTTTGCTAAAACAAGTTTTTATGCTACAAGTTCTTAATATGTTCAAATATGTGTGAACGTGTGTTTATGTGTTCGAAGTTCTTGATATGTTCTAATATGTGTGAACGTGTGTTTATATGTTTCAATTTCTTAATATGTTCAAATATGTGTGAACGTGTGTTTATGTGCTTCAAGTTCTTAATATGTTCAAATATATGTGAACGTGTGTTTATGTGTTTGAAGTTCTTGATATGTTCTAATATGTGTGAACGTGTGTTTATATGTTTCAATTTCTTAATATGTTCAAATATGTGTGAACGTGTGTTTGTGTGCTTCTAGTTCTTAATATGTTCAAATATGTGTGAACGTGTGTATCTGTGCGTTCAAGTTCTTAATATGTTCAAATATGTATGAACGTGTTTATGCGTTTGAAGTTCTTTATATGTTCAAATATGTGTGAACGTTTGTTTATGTGCTTCAAGTTCTTAATATGTTCAAATACATGTGAACGTGTGTTTATCGGCATCAAGATCTTAATATGTTCAAATATGTATGAACGTGTGTTTATGTGTTTGAAGTTCTTAATATGTTCAAATATGTGTGAACGTATGTTTATATTTATCGATGCACAGGTCGTAATCGTCCGCTTTTAGTATTCCTCTGAGTGTTACGTTTGATTTCGACACTGGCAAAGGTTTAAATCACGTTGTCTCGGTCACTGCTGTAACAAAACGGATCTTTCTTCCAAAATATAACAACTCTGAGTTGTAAAACAAGTCACAATGTTTTTGAGAGGTTAAAATACTCGACGACAGACTTGCAGTTGAAACAACGGTATTTATGCAGATTAAGACCCAAACTAAAATTGACTTATGCGGCATAATATTTCCTGGGAACATTCTTGAGTGGTATTATGGCTATGATAAATAGTAGTCGTGTTAGAGAGTTTCTTTGGGATATGTATTCTAATCTCATTCATGTGTTGTTTCTCCAACTGTCAGTTCCACTCTCCATGTTCCCATTGATTGGTAATTTTGTCGGGTATTTTTTACATCTTGAAGCACTCAATTAAGGCTTCTATCGTAGGCTTTCTTGTAGTCAATCCATGCCATGGCTATATTCTTTTTTCGGCTTTTTACTTCCTTCTGGATCTTTTAATCTACGTAAAACTCATTATACGCTAATCGTTAAGGTTAGTGTTATTGTTAGCTTGGGTCGTAATCTGCATAAGTACCAAAACAACATACCGTCTGCTTAAAATCCTGAAGTATTCTGATCGCGATAGAATCAAATTTTCGTCAAACCGAACACAAACAGCCTGTCAGTAGGACCGAAATATCCATCCGTCTCTTAGACTTACAGAAACCAAATGTCGCTACTCTTTGTATTTCTCCGAATCATTTAGTCCACACAGAGATTGATATAAAATCACACTGACTAGCAGGGTGTCTACTAGTCGACATAACTATGCAATCTCGAGCGGTTTGCCTGCTCAGCGTGTTCTACTGATTTAAGAAGCGATTACTTTTTCCAAGTAGAGAAATGAAATACCGGGAAAGATATTTTTCTGTTGCAGACCTGTCATTTAAAACATGCATCTATGCTCCCTTACTTAAAATGCGTCAGATTATATTTAATGAAGAGATTTGACCTTGACTGTTTCTACCACTACAGGTCAGGGTGGATATCCTGAGTACTAACAACATAATGGCGACTCCACACTATGCAAAGCTTCAGAATTGGGGTTTCAAACCGGAAATAGTTTCATGTCATAACTAGGAGACACGGGATGAATTTTCAGATTCAGTGTAACTGCAATAAAGAGAATTGGCGGTAGTACGATGATTAGTGGCAGGGTCATTGCATCACTCTCATTGTGATGTTTGTAATGTTCACGTAAACCTTTTTGTGAGCATATTATATATATATATATATATATATATATATATATATATATATATATATATATATGTGCGTGTGTGTGCGTGTGTGTGTATAAAGCAAAGTTCTCTGTATGTGGGCATGTGTGTAACGGCTTAAACAATGTATCTAAAAGTCAAATCAATCGCAGCTTTGGAATCAACGAGTTTACCATGATGTCCTTATCGATTTATGAAGTTCTTGAAGCTTTTTGAATTTATTATTCGAAATAAAAAGTACGTATAATAATATTAACAACATTTTTAGCGTTCCCTTTCCAGTTTAATATTTTCTATTATAAACCAACCGAACAATATACTTTCAATAATCTGTACGTTTTTACTACCAGTAAGAAAAAACAATAAATTTATAAAAATAACAGTACGTATTTTACATACTTTTACATACTTTTTTTTATTAAAAGTGTAATTTTTTATAAGTTTTTCTTTTATTATAGACAATCGAACTAAAATAGATCAACGCGAAGATGAAAATATGGATTGTTTGATTTTTACTGTTTACGTAAGTGAAAACAATGAAATATGTTGTTTGGTTATTTGCTGTGTAGATAGAGCTTTCGTCTTCAGTTCCAATAGGTTATTCCATTTTACAGAGTTCGAAAATTTTGTATTATTTTTTGCTATAGGTTTAAGTTATTTCTCTAGCCGACATTAATCTTAATTATCATCAATTAATCATAAATTAAGCCCTTGCTTATAAGTAATAATTTGTTATTCTAATGATTAAAAAGTTGTTGTTTTATTATTAAGTTATTTCGATTTGAAGTTAAAAAGAATTTAACCTAAACTGATGTACGGAAGCGAAAGGTTTGAGAATCCGGTGTTGACGGATTCTTCAGCTAGTATATATATATATATATATATATATATATATATATATATATATATATATATATATATATATATATATGATACGAAATGTGAGTTAATCAATGTTAGTTTCCCTAAGATTTTTTCTGATGTTCTGGGATTGAGTTATGTTTGAAAATAATCTATTTTCATTTTTCTAATCAGCTAAATAAACTGAATAAGTCATTATGTTGATTTGCCCACTCTGTAATGTTTCATAATGTCTCTGTGAGTATATAATTTACTTACGTGCGCTCGTACACACCACAAACACGTATGTCAATTAAATGGCAAAATAAGAAGTCGTGTTAGTCCTATGTAAAAATAATACAGAGTAATAATATAAACAATACTATGGATACTATAACAGTGAAGAGACATATAACTTCTATTTATAGAAGAAATATATCTCAGCAGATGTAACAACGTGTCACGGGTACCCCAGCATATATATATATATATATATATATATATATATATATATATATATATATATATATATATGTGTGGGGGGCGTGTGTGTGCGTGAAATGAAAAAATAGAAGGCCAAAAACTATGTGATTTATGTATTCATCAACGCTTCGTCTTTATTGAAAGACTTTCCTATGATGAAGAAAACAATGTAGAAAAAGCATGCAGAATATAAATTTTGATTTGTCAGAAAGTTTCCGAACTTCGGCATGGTTAGTGACGTGTGAATAAACAGAGAATGAAACTCATGATTTTGGTTATAGCGTTATAAGCAGTGGCCTGTCTCCTTCTAAGGACGCGAAACGAATGTGAGTCATGGCTTCGGCTTATTAGTTTATGTCTATTTTAGCTAAGAAGTTTGTGTGAATAGAAATATGTCACAGCCAAGCTTGGCTGGCAGTGGATGTGCGGGACGGGGGCGGAAGTTTGAATCCGCGGTTTATTCTAAACTGAAAAGAGGGAAAAAAAATAGAAAGAAGAAAAGGAGGGGAAGAAAAACAAAGATGATAAGAAGTAGAAACGTGGAGATTTTTTAAACTAATTTTGAAACGCAAATTATAATTAAGAATAACGGTTTGCACATAAAAGAGAAAAGGACATCATACTTATTGGTTTAAATATTTAAAGTGGGTGTATTAATGTAATCCTATTTATTCAATTGTTTTATTTGTGTCTCATTATTAATACATAAATCACACAGTTGGTAGCTTCCTTATTACATTTTACACACACTCACACACACACGTATATATACATATATATATATATATATATATATATATATATATATATATATATATATTAAAGTAAATATTAAATTATTTCGTTTTAATTTTTTAAATGTTATTCATTTATTTTATATATATATATATATATATATATATATATATATATATATATATAAGAATTTAAAAAATAAAAAATATTAAGAAGAAATAATTTAATATTTACTGTATATATTGTATATATATACATATATATATATATATATATATATATATGTATGTACATATGCACATATATATAATTATAATGATGTGTTTTTATTATTTCATTTTTATCCCTATACACATGTGTTTCATCCACATTACAGTATCTTTCGTGAGACGAGTAAATTCTTGAATAAAGAGGCCACAGTATTTGAACATTAAATTAAATTTGATTTATTTACTAACTGAAGCTCCAATTATTTAACTAGGACTATATATAGAGAAAGTACTAACGACCTCTATTTTCTGAGGCCTTACGCGACTGTAGCTGCACTGAAGTTATGTCAACCACTTCATTAAAGTTCCAGCTTAAGATCCAATCTACATCACATTGTTAAGATACCGAATCAACTCTCTACTTTTATCTAGGGTTTTAGCTGACGCTACAGTCATTTCCTGTAAATAATCTTGGATACACAAATGTTTAGTCAAAGTTACAGGGGGAAACGACTTTATTTTATACATAAAATTAGCTTCAGAAAGATCTTACCAATATCTCTCTGAAGGTAATAATTAAAGATTTCCTTGGCTCCACTCTACTATACAAGTATTTTAGCAAAAATATTTTATATATATATGACAGAAAACTCAAGTTAAGTTTTGTATTTCTATAGATTGTGTAAGTGAATTAAATGTAGACATATTCTTGTATGTAACACGCTCATAGTATCTTCGGCTTTAAAAAAAAGTACAATTCATTATGTTTTCAAATAATATCAAAATTTGTGAGGAATTTTTGAAGTCGCAATCTTTATTCAAATTTTAATGATATAATATTATATAATGTTAACATTGAATAAAATATTTTGTTTCCCTTAAGCTTAAGCTTAAGTAATAAATAAATAATAAAAGTAAGGCTAAAAATTACATATGTTTATAAAACAATATGCGTAACTGACTGAAATCTTCTGCTTTTTGTGTGCGTTATGTGTCCTGATTAGCATGGCTACCGGCGTTCCCAGGGGATCGTAAAACAACATAGTGACTTTAAAAGTTTATGTAATATATTTATTTTAAAATTTCTCTATCTTTCTACTTCTATATATCTTCCTCCCTCTTTTCCCCTCCGCTATCCCCTGCCTATTTCCCGCTAATGTTTCAATGTATTTAAATTAATGATAAAAATGTATGAAATTCACCCGAGCTTTCAGTTTTAAAGTTGTTTCTACTAGGCAACGCCGAGGTTCTTATCTTAACCCTCTCTTTCCCCTTCTCTCTCTCTCTCTCTTTCTCTTTCTCTTTCTGTCTCCCCCTCTCATCTATCTTACTCGCAACACTATAATGAAACACATCTTTGTTTTAATGTATTTAAAATTAAAATTAAAATGTAAGAATTTCAAGCGAGCTTTCATTTGTAATGTTATTGCTCCCGGGTAACACCGAGTTAATTGTCTCCCTTTCTCCTCCTTAACACTATAACGAAACAAGTATTTGTTTTAATGTATTCCACGACGAGTTTATTGTTTTCTCCTATCAACTTTAACATTATAATGAGACGCACACTTTTTTAAATATATTTCTCGGAAACGTCGAGTTTTTGTCTTCTCTCTCTCTCTCTCTCTCGCTCTCTCTCTCTCTCTCTCTCTCTCTCTCTCTCTCTCTCTCTCTCTCTCTCTCTCTCTCTCTCTACATGAACACTTAAATGAAACATATTTATTTTAATGTATTTTCTGGCCACGTCAAGATATTTGTCTTCCTCTCTCCGTTAAACACTATAATGAAACATATATTTGTTTTAATGTATCTCCGAGAAACGTCGAGATGCTTGTCTTCTCCTCTTCCATTTAATGACGCATTAATTTTAATATAATCTCGAGAAACGCCGAGGTTGCATTCCTCCTCACAGCATCAAGACTATGATAATACAATATTTGTTTTAATGTACTCCCAGGCAACACCAAGTGTCTTGTCTTACCCTTTATTCGCCTTAAAACTATAATGAAATTCATATATGTTTTAATCTATTCCCAGGCAACGCCGAGTTTCTTATCTACTCCTTCTCGATCAAGCATATACAACTTACTAAGTGTACTACTGTATTATTTTACACACATGCTCTATCTAGGGTATTGAGCACCTAACGATTCACATATACCACTTAGCAACTATTATTAGATACTTGCTCTATCTACGGTATTGAGCCGTTTCCGATTCAGCAGATACCCCTTACTAAGTTTAATACGTTATCATTACTCACCTGCTGTCTAGTGTTTTAATCACATTCGGATTCATCATCTACTACTTACCGAGTGTATTTCTGTATTATTACAGACACTTGCTTTATTTAGGGTATTGATCAGTTTTGGATTCAGTATATACCACTTACCAAGTATAATACTGGATTGTTACACACACTTGCTCTATCTAATCTAGTGTATTTAGCATATTTGGATTCAGCATCTTACACTTTCTAAGTGTACTACTGTATTAATATACACACCTGCTCCATTTAGGGTATTCAGCACGTTTTCACTCAGGATATACGACTTACCAAGTGTAATACTGTAGTATTACAAACACCTGCTCTATATAGTGCATTGAGAACTTTCGGATCAAACATATGCTACTTACCAAGTGTTCTACTGCATTATTTCCGATACCTGTCCTATCTCGGGTATTGAACACTTTCCTAGTAAGCATCCACCACTTACCAAGTCTAATACTGTATTATTCAACGTAACTACTCTATCAAGAGTGTGGAGCACTTTTTGATTATGTATATACCCCTTTTCCAGTGTGATATTGTATTATTACACACCCATTTGCTCTATAAAGGTATAGAGCACTTTCGGGTTTAGCATATACCACTTAACAAGCGTACACTGTATTATTAAACACATATGCTCTATCTATGGTATTGGGCACTTTCGGATTTAGTATATACCACTTAACAACTGTAATAATGTGTTATTAAACACACTTGCTTCATTTAAGTTATTGAGCACTTTTACATTAAGCATATACTACTTGCCAAATGTAATACCGTATTATTTCTATTATTGCTGCCGGGCAACGCCAGATTTATTTCTATTTTACAACATTATAGCGAAACACATTGAAGTTATTGCATCACAGTAACAGGCATTTAAGCACACCAACTCGGTATAGGTTATTCAACACTTTTTATACACATATACCACTTCCTAAATGTAATATTGTATTATTACTATTATTGTTCCAGGACTACGCTGAGATTATTTCTAGTATACAACACTATAATGAAACACATTGAATTTATTTATCTCGGTCGACGCGGTGTTTAAACACACCTGCTCTATCTAAGGTATTAAACACTTTTGTAGTTAACATATACCACTTATCAAATGTAATGTTTATTACTGTTATTGTTTCCGGGCAACGCTGAGTTTCTTTGGTTCATATCTCACCACTCCACACAATAATCTGAAGAGAAAGTATGTTGAGGAGAACAATATTCCGAAGAGAAACGCTAATCTCTCGGTTGTTATTTAACGTTTCCTAAATACTTGGGGAATGTTAATTGTCCGGCAATCTGTTACTAAATTACTACGTTATAACATTTAAAAGTTGTTCTAAATTTTGATTCCCCTGACTAATTCTGTTTTAGTTGTCCTCTAAAGCATGGATATTTTTAAAGATGACATCACTTATCAACATAACTTTTAGTATAACGGTTAATGAGATGGATAGATTGTCAGTAGCGTGATGATGAAGTTTATGAGAGAATTTAAAATATTAAATGAGAACGGTTTATGAGTCTCTAGTGTTTATTGAAATTGGATGTGAAAATGACCATGCTGTAGCTTTCATGAAAGTAATATCGTAGGAACTTGTTGCTCAGATGGGAAGTTCATCGAAAAAAATCTTTATTCATGAAAACCCATTTTGATGTTAAGTACATACGGGAAGAATGGAAAAGTATTTACAGTTGTGATAGGAAGATGAGTTTTTGCTGCGAGAACTTTGCAAATAAAAAACAGAGATTGTATCGATATGTAAGGAATATTGTACTTTGTGTATTCAATTTTCAAAATTAATATCTATATTATTAAAACTAGCAAATATATGCTCCATCCGGTCGCGTATTTTTATTAGTTGTTTTATTTCATTGATCAGTAAAATGTGTTTGTTTGTTTTTTACAAAAAAGAATGAAAATCACCCCATCTTTTATTTTAATAAATAAAACACAGAATAATAAAAACAGTTTTGAAACAAAATTTACCCTTTACCTCGTAAAATGTAAAAAAAATCCAAAACCAAGGTCATAAAAAGATAATAATATTTAAAGTTTTTCAAATCGAACAAAAGGTGTACCTAAAATAAAATCAACAATTAAAAAAGTAAAATACAGTAATGTTATTGATCAGTAAAATGTGTTTGTCTTTTCTTACAAATAAAAATAGTAATTTTTAATCAATTATTTTGTTTAATTAAATAGTTTGATTCAATAAATTTGTGCTTTAAAATATAATTTCTAATAATATTAAAAAAACTAAAACGTTTTAATAAAAATCAAAGTAAATATATCAGTTTTGAATTGAGCATTTAAAGATGGTGCATTAGTCTAAAATAATATATACTATACTATTTCATAATAAGTACAATAGTCTTAAATAGTATAGTTTTGGCTTCAGACAGACAGACAGACACATAATTTCTATTATTAATAGATATCTTACGAACATATGTTCTTTTTACATTCTCTACTATTTGAATAAGTTAATCTCTAAATCAATCGTTTGAATTATTGTACGAACACATCATTTGCTTTGCGTTATAACTATTTAATGTCAGATGTGTTGTGTCCATCTATTAATGTACTGAATGTAAATGCTTCAACGTTTTTTATTCGAAGTTTTTTTCCTCATGAACTTTAATAACACATAATACATTCTAAAGTATTTTTTCTGGAATTAACTAATGTTTGAAACCATTTGTTATAATTGTTTTAATTTTCAGTAATTTATAAGTAACTGAACTCGCCATCTGAACTATCTGTGTAGTTCTCCAACCTCTCACTTTATGTTGATTTAACAACTATTCTAAAGCTGTCTGCGAGAATTTAGGGAAAGAGTGACTCTATTTTTTATTAGCGTTGCTGCACACACATCAAACACGTATGTAAAAATGAGTCTTTTTATAATAATAATAATAATAATAATAACAATAAAAAAAGAAGAACAAGAATAAAATGAACCAATGAACAGAATAATAATAATAATAATAATAATAATAATAATAATAATAATAATAATAATAATAATAATAATAAGAAGAAGAAGAAGAAGAAGAAGAAGAAGAAGAAGAAGAAAATGAACCCATGAACAGAAATAGCAAGCTCCACACACACCCAAATAAAAAATGGTACTAGCCTAGGCTGACACCACACAAAATATTTGCAGAGGATCAAGGAGGATGAGAAAATCGAGGAGGGACAGCACCAACCAGACTTCCACTAGAAGTGAATAGAGTGCTGGGAACTTGGGGATGCTTATTTTCAACAAAATCCTAGAGAAGACTAATAATCCTTACCAGCGAGATTCAGGAGGTGTTTGGAGAAGATGCGATGGGTGTAACACAAATTAAGGAGTGGTTCAACCGATTCAAAAATGATCGCACATCAGCGGAGAGTGATCAGCGTTATTGCAGGCCCCAAACTGCTCTGAGTGCAGGTGTTGTTGAGAGTGTGCGAAATTTAGTGATGGAAGATCGTCGTTCAACCGTGCGCGAGATCGCCCAAGAGGTCGGAGTGAGTAAAGATTCCGCACATGCAATTGTGCGTGATGATTTGAACATGCACAGAGTGGCTGCGAAATTTGTGCCCAAGTTGTTGTCGCAAGAAAAAAAGGACCTCCGTTTTAAAGTTGCACAAAACCTTCTGAAAACATCCAACACTGATCCTGTGTTTCTGAACACCGTAAGAACTGAAGATGAGTCATGGATGTACGGGTACGACTCAGAAACAAAAATACAGCCGTCGCAATGGAAGCATCCCGAGTCTCCAAGGCCAAAAAACGCGCGACAGGTGCGAAGCAAAATCAAGGTGATGCCGACTCTCTTCTTTGATATCGGTAGAATTGTGCATCACGAATACGCACCGGAAGGACAAACAGTGAAAAAGGAATACTATCTAGATGTTCTCTGACGTCTCTGTGACGCAGTTCGGCGAAAAAGACAAGACATGTGGACATGCGAAAAACTGGCAATTGCATCACGACAACGCCCCCGCACATTCATCCCAATTAATCCAACATTTCTTAGCCAAACATAGAATTTCAGTCGTTCGTCAACCTCCCTAATCTCTAGACATGACTCCTTGCGACTCCTGGTTGTTTCGAAAATTGAAGACGCCACTGAAAGTTTCCCGTTTTGAGATTAGAGAAGAGATAAGTCGGAACGCGACGGAGGAGATGAACACATCCCAAGAGAAGACTTCCAGGGGTGTTTCCGGCAGTGGATGGATCGGTGGGTTAAGTGTGCGCAAGCACAAGGGGCCTACTTTGAAGGGTATTAGGGTCCCAACCCCGTCAGGTATTTGACATTTTTGGGGGGCCTAAGGTCGGATACTTTTTAGATAGGCCTCGTATTCCACGCAATAAAACTTCATCAATATTTTTCTCAAACTAAAATTATGAAAAAGTTCTATATTTTATATTAACGGAATCTAATCAAGATGAGACTCCAATCATTTGAGAGTTGTTCTCAATGAAGACTCAAGTTGGATCAACAGAATATCAAATAGTGAGATGGCCGATAGAGCACGAAGAGAGAGAAATCTGATAATCGCTCTCATGAGACGAAAGGTGTGGTTTGTTTACTAATAGTACGAATATGTTAACGGAAAATGTTTTCCTTTTCAACCAGTCAACCTAACGCGTATGAATATGATGTAGATATATTTATCACGTATTTATTGGGCGCATATGATTTTCAATAGTCCGTGTATGTTAATCAGGACTCATTTATATTAAGAATCGGCGAGTAAATATGTTTTAGTGTGGCAGCGTCTATTCAAGATTAAGCAACAGATATTTCGGAAGTTTTTAGATGATGATTTCATAATTTGTATTATTTGGATTATTCGCACTACTGTTGTCACCTTGGATGTTACTTTCACAACGCTACAGCCGATGTAATCTCCGACCTTCTTCGGGTGCGTCTTGTCGAACTCGGGAATCTTAATGTCGGACTCGGGAATCTGTACAAAGACCCGTGGCGCAACGGATAAACGTGCTAAGTTACTCAGTACTAAGTGGCAGTCTTCTGGAAGTTACAAGTTTAATAATGCAAAGAATACAATTACGATTTCTATCCGGTCATGCCTGAAAGAACGAGAAAGTCTACCCTCGTTGATTAAATAAAAGCTACCATTCAAAGTTCTGTACAGATATTCGATTCGACATAAGGTTTCCTGAGTTCAATCGACCGAAACGTTATGAGAATAACACCCAAGATGAGAACAGTAGTCCGAATAATCAAAAAAATACAAATTATCAGGTGGGTCCTCTGTTGTGGTTCAGTTCTTATTTGAATGGGATTAACATATTTATTTTAACGCCTGAACAGTTTATATATGATATATCGAATTCTGCAGTTTGTTGAGAAAACGTCCGATGATACGTATGCATAATGTCAATCGGCGAAACTCACGATGATCGGTAATATTGTGAAACTGCAGTGACGTGTTCCATCTCAGTAGATTTTATTATGATTAATTATTGATAATTAATAGGAGATTGAGCTCATTATTTGTTTAAGATCACTTGTTTTAATTCGATTTTGTTGCAAATATGAGTGTTTCCTTCATATATATATATATATATATATATATATATATGTATATATATATATCAATATATATATATATATATATATAATAAGAGAAAGAGAAACAAGTAAAAGATGAGAATAAAGATTATAAAAATAGAATATCTATTAAATATAAGATCACTAAGGTAAAAATTCAAAGTCTAGAATATGAAATGGTTTCAGAAATCAAAAATATTAAGAACGTAATAATATGACTCACAAAAATAATTATATATATATATATATATATATATAAAGAGGGAGAGAGAGGGAGAGAGAGGGAGAGAGATTTTAGGGAATGAAAAAATAAATGCCTCCATTGCTAATTAAATGATTCCCTGGAAGAACGAAAAATATGAAAAGAGTTGTCCAACGGAAAAAATGAAATCAAATAATTCAGAATCTAAATCTAATTTAAACAACATATATATATATATATATATATATATATATATATATATATATATATATATATATATATATATATATATATATATATATATATATGGGGTAAGGTACACGATAATTCATGAAAATAAAATATCGTGATAGACAAAATGTGTGAAAAAAATGACAAACGGAAAACAAGTTAAAATGCAGGAGAAAAAAATGTTTTCCTAAGAGGACATGAAAGTGGTACCAAACTGTCCTATTCGGGGAATTAATTCTACCTTTTACGAGACGGCAATTCTTTTTGTATATATAT
>OY744516.1:187567713-187615213 GCA_963556195.1 Sepiola atlantica | reverse complement strand
TAACGTGAGGAGCATGCGCTGATCGATAAGGTGGATTAGAATCGAGTAGAGATGGTAAAGTCATTAGAATGTCATAAGGATAAGGTGTATCAGTATAAACGTTATCGATTTAAAAATAAATAATAATTTGTACTGTTCAGGGTTCATAGAAAGTAAAACAACGTTTAAGAACTATACGAGAAGTTGGAATTATCATTGATATTAGCGAGGATATATATCTTCATATACGGCACAAGAACGTTGACACACCAGTTACTGTTAGATAAACGAAGTTAAACAGCATTGAGCGTAGTCACTACTAAACGGATGACAATTTGGGAACATCAGGTGCTGTATGTGGGAGGGTTCTTTGCTTATCCTGGCATTGTTTCCAATCGTGTTGAACTTCTCCTTTCCACAAAATTCAAGAATTGCCGGTTCAGGAGAGATGCGGTCGAAGATGGCGCAACCGTTGCTATGCAATAGACTTCCCTCACAGACACTATCACCTTTAGCACCCAGTGCCTCTCGAGACTGACCGGGGGCATCTTCTTAAATATTTCTATATAGACGGTTCAATAGTGAAGTCCACTTTTTTTCTATCAGACCACGTCAACAGCAATAATACTGTGTTATGGAAATCTCAAGCAGTAAGTAAAGTCGTGCAGAGGTCATTTCATTCTGTGAAGTCCACCGTGTGGGTCACCATCTTGAAATATAATAACATATTGAATAATCGGACTGTTTTGGTTTCAGAATAATGTTGGGAGACCGTGGTGTTCAATAAGTTATGCCATAAATACTGAAGCGCACATTAAGCACGTCTTATGAAATTTTAATTTTATAACAAGATGCTGAATAGTTATTTTGATTGTTATTATCTCATCTCATAGAAAATTCAAAGTTTTCTTGTCTTTCCTGTATGGTAAATAAGTTATAAGCGTATAGATGGGTCACGCTTATACTGAGACACCTGATACTGACGATAAATAAAAATAAAACAAAATGTGTTTAGTCTCCTTCTTTACAAAGATGTACCACATACCCCTACATAGGAAAGAATTACAGAAAAACTATTCAACCTTGTCCTAAGAGAAAGGTAAGCGGACAAAACAACATAACCCCCGAAGGAAGGGTAACTAGCATTGGCAGGTGTCATACCAGATTATGGCTTTGTAATTTCGTTTATGCGGTTAGCCGTCCCGACGTTTTCCTTCAAGGTTCGCCGGCTTCAGTTGAGATTAACACTAAGACGTCCCCAGACAGCGCTACCCAACATTATTAAAGGTGGCGCGAAAACATTGTTGGAAAAACAAAATAATCTATCGACGATATGTCATGGAGACGGTATTGTTATTTAAATTATTTACACGTTTCGGACTGCTTTTCTTTATCTTGGCTGCTATGATTTTTATTGTTTCGACTGGTTTCTTCAGATGCGTTTTTTTTTTAGTAAATAGATTTTCTGTGAATTTCGAAATAAATAATTTATTACATCCATTAAAAATATTGTACTGATTCTGTGAAATAGCATTGAGTGCCGAATGAGAATAATATATTCTAGTTATTAAAAGTGCCAAGTTCAAAAATCATAGAAAGTTATCGACTAAAAGAAAAACACTTGAAGAAGGTATGAAATTACAATGCTCAAAACGCTGTGAGAATGGAAGCAACTAGGATAAATAAAAACAGTTGGAAACATCAATAATTTGAATAAAAAATTATTTAGGAATGTTATTCTATGTATGTATGTATGTATGTATGTATGTATGCATGCATGCATGCATGCATGTATGTATGTATGTATGTATGTATGTATGTATGTATGTATGTATGTATGTATGTATGTATGCGTTACACCTTTACTTGGCGATGGGTGGGTAAACCATTATACGCCCGTGTCGTCGTCGTGAACCCAGGTTCCTTTCATCTACTGATAAACCAACTCGGACGCCGATGTTTATAAAAAAGGGTTTTATTCATAAAGACATTGAAGTTTAAACATCAGAGAGACAGGTTACTTGTATACGCGTGATAGAGAAAAAACAGATAGATAGAGTGATAGCTCTTCTCGAAAACACCCCGTAACACTATGCGTGCTGAACCATCACCCTCATTCAAAACAGAACCAAGACACGTCTTTTACGCTTGAAGTCTCAAACGCCAAAGAAAATAGAAAGCCTCCGACTGGAAGTCGCGTGGTATCATCGACTTTCGGTCTGAGGTCACCTCTAACAATTAAGGTGTCACTCAAACATTTCTATTCAAACACATCCCTCGTTATGTCACATTTGTTTGCATAGAACAACGAACATAAAATAAAAATACATTGGTTGGTATTATCATACTAATGTAGTACACTCTCCGTAAAAAAATTATGCTTCGCCAATGTCCGCACTAATAAAATCATAAAACTATGCCAATAATTTTAATTATATAAATAATTATACTTATTTTGATAGCCTAAAGAAAACACGGCAACAATTAAGTTTTTGTTTAGAGTGGATAGGTTTTTTTTCGAATTCATTTCAGGCAGCTGTGTATTTTCTTTTACTTTCTATTTGCTTTGTCGCTTCTCTTCGCCACTTGAAATTGTTTCATTCGGAGACGAAGAAAAACTCGCTAATTTTTCTGTGACTTGACAGATTTCTATTTATTTATATATAATAAATTAACATTAGTTTTTATTATATGGGAGGATTCGTTTGTCCGGCAATTCATGGCCGTTTTGGAAGGACCTAATTAGACAATCTTTTTTCATTACAATAATTTGCACTGAGTTCATATACCATGGACAGCCAGCAGTAAATGGGTACCTGACTAAAACTCAGGGAAGGTTCAAGGCAGGGGAAGGAGAGGGATGGGCTCCGCTTTCCATATGCTGTGCCCTAGACACGGTGATTCTTAAAAAATCACCGCCGCTACGGCCATGGGCAGTGTGCGATGTCGGCAACGACACTCGTGCGCGTCCAGTCTATGCGACCTTTACCATTACACTATACTATACTTTTTTCTTAGCTCCTAACATAGCTGCAAGCTCTCTAATTAGTATGTATATATAGACTTTTATGTTAACCTTCAAAACGTCCTCGTCCAATACTGAAGGGCTTCTAGAATATTGTAAAGATACTGACGAATACCAAAGGCTTGATTAGTCGAGCAAAATTACGTGCAACGAGAGAGGGACATATTTAGAATGTTGAACATTTAAGTATTTAGTTCGTAAAGGACTACTGTAAGCATCTGCTTGGATTTGAGGATTCTCATAAACAACTGGTAAAGGGAAATATTCATTTAAAGTTCATAGGAATTTAGATGCAATTACTCCCCCGACAAGGTATATCTTCTTTCAGAAAAGTCGGGCGAATTTCTACTCTCTCACTCATATCTACTTCCACTGATACCCATATACACCGGGAAGACTATTTTACAGGCACCGATTTATATTTCGATCTTGCTATTGTATGCTAGGTGCTCTACATTATCAACCTAAATGAGGAACACTCCCTTTATCTACAATATTATTTTATCTAAGAAACATTTTGATTAGCTACTTTAAATAATTTCTTTTAAATCATTGTTTGCTAAAATAATAGAGTGGTTTCCGTATTTTGCGATGCGCAAGGTATTTTGTTCATCGATTACATTGAAAAAGAAAAAAAACATAAGTAGAGAATATTTTATAACATTATTGGTGCGTTTAAAGGGGAAAATCGGCAGAAAACGGTCACAGATCAGGAAAAAACAGGTTTTTTCACCGAGAAAATGCACAATATTCTATGTCACAAATCAATCGTAACGATGATAAAACTACATGAACTGAACTTCGAATAGCTTCCGCACCTACTCTTCAGATCTGGCCCCCGGCGACTATTGGCTGTTCACGAGCCTAAAAATAATTATTTAGGGAAAGAGATTTTGCTCCAATGAAGAAATGGTATCGGAAACTAAGGCGTATTCTGAAGCCAAAGAAAAATCGTTCGACAGGAAAGGCATTGAATTGTTAGATTATCCATGTATCACCCTAGAAGGAGACTATGTTGATGAATAAAGTCAGACTTTACCTAGAAGTTGTTTTATTAGTTACATCCGGGACTTAAAATTACGAAAAATACTTACTTTGCCTTCTCTACGATTCAATAACTTATTTTTGATCGTTATTGCATAATTATCTTCTTCCATACAAAAAAATGGCGACTCCGTTTAAAACACGTCCTGACTCATCTAGAATGTTCATCTGTTATTATTCTGTAGTTTATTTTTCCATTTTAGAGTAACTGACGTTGCGCGTGAGTGGGTGCCCCTAGCATAGGCACGCTACACAGTAGCCGGTCCTCGTGATTACTAGTGTCACTATGGCAATATTACTCCGGTATCGCTTCCCACTACGCTTCTTATTCATATTTTTATTTCCGTGCTTCTTCAATCAGCGCATGATCTTACATAAGTAAACACAAAATAGCAGCAATTACGCTGTCTTTTCACAATAGGCGTTCATGGGTGAGTCAAACAGAATACTTACTTACATTATTAGGTCTTTTTTTCTGATCGAAGCTTGCGAGTAACTTTAGACGGTATATCTGCCTTATCTTTTCCTATCAATGCTGGTGTTTCTCAGGGCTCTATTCTAAATCCAACCTTCTTTCCTCTCTATATGAATGATCTTCCAGAGAATATTATTCAGAAAATTTACATTTATGCTGATGATACCACTTCATATTCTGGTGTTGCTTCTCGCTCATCTCCGTCGGATCAGTCGAAAAATGTGGCTGATCTAGAAGTTGACCTGGGTTCAGTTGTTGATGTTAGTACGAAATGGATTGTTTTGTTTAATCCTATTAAGACTCCACTCGTGTCTTTCAATCGTAGGCGTGTCCCTTTTCTTCCTGAGATTCTCATGTATGAGGAGAAATCGACTCTGAAACTTCTTGGTCTTTCTTTCTCATCAAATCTTTCTTGGAGTTCATACATCAGATCCATTGCTTTTTTGCTTCTCGTAAAGTCGGGTCTCTCTAACGCTCCAAACATGTCTCACACATGAGGCTATTCTCTATCTATACAAATCTACTATCAAACCATGTATGGAATGCTGTTGTCATATTTGGGCTGGTGAATCTCTGTCCCATTTGAGGGTTATTGATAAGGTGCAGAAACGTATCTGCAATTTGATTGGCCCTACCTTTATTTTTCTCTACGCCCTCTCTTTCTCTCTCTCTCTCTCTCTCTCTCTCTCTCTCACACAGATGTGATGTTGCTCTTCTTTTTTTCTATAAATACTATTATGGCATGTGTTTTTCAGAGTTATGTGATCTATTCCCCACTTCCTTTGTTCCAGCTCGTTTGACTCGTTCGACTCGTGGTCTGCATCTATTCGCTGTTTTGATACATCATTGTAATACAGCTTCCTATTCCAGTAGCCCTTTTTCAAGAACTGCAAGATTGTGGAACTCGTTTCTTGCTAACTGTCTTCCTCCTACCTATAGCCTTGTTATTTTTTCAAGACTAAAGCCAATAAGCATCACCTGTCTTTGCGATAAACATATTTCGTTCTTAGTAGCTCCTTACATCAAGTGACTTCATGCCTTGTCTGTGCTATATCTATGGAACTATTTATTAAGATGATTATTTCACTATAGAGTATCTCTTTTTCTTATAAAAGATGTCAGCCATTTCAAGGATTTATTTCATATAATGAAATTCGTATTTAGAAAAAATAAAGTATATTAAAAAATTTGTTAGTGATTTAATAACATCTACTAGAATGCATTTTGGTTCATTTATACAACATATATTATTCACCCCTAAAATACTTATTCAATAAAATCAGCTAGAATTCATTTCGGTTTTATGGCAAATAAGTAAAACATTTAATGAATTACTCTGTGCGATTAAAATCATATTGGAAACAATTATATATTTACATAAAATATTTTTTGATAACAGTAGATATATTATCATGTATTTTTATGCATTAAATGCATTTGGTTTCTTATGTAGAACCATGCTGTCGCTCTCAACGACCCCCAACCACAACGCTGTGTGGCTGTGGCTGTGGCCTTTTTCTTGTCTTCGTCGTCATTCTAGCCGAGTCGTCTATCCACTGACGAATCGTTGAGGGCACATCACTGGTTTACAAGTTTACAAAACAAATAAAAGCGACGCAGCCTACGGGAAAGATAACACCAACGCATATACAATGTGTTTCAAACAGTTGTACTCTGGTGATGAAATACCGAAATGGAACTCAAACGTTAACATCCACATGTTAGTGGACAGAGATTAAATTGTCTTTCGAGGCCAGCACCGTCGCTCGGTTGATCAGTTCATCTCATTGTTTGCTCGGCTCGATCTGATCTCGTCCGAAGTGGAATCCAAACTTAATTTATTCCCTCTGAGCCCCAACTCCTCAACTGTTGTGCCGCAAACCGTTGCCTTCCGTAAAACTTATTTATCATCGTCAAAATTGTCGGAAAACCCTACCACTCTTAAATATCTTATCTCCGATCTTAGTCACCTCTAAACAATAGAAATGGACCACTCCTTCTTGATTGTCCACCCATTTTTTTAAACATAGTTCACCCCAAACAAGGCAGGCCGCCACTGTAGACGTAAGGGGCTACTAAGAAAAATGGTGAAAGTTTTTTTTAGGGGTTAACCTAAATTGGGAGCTGCGCAGCGAGAAGTCAGTTTACATTAATTTTAGATTTCTTCATGTCAGTACCGTTAGGAAAACAGAGAGCAGGGAGAGATTTCCAGAGTCCAGCAGCACAAGGAAAGAAGCTTTTGGAGTAGAAAGATTTTCGGCATCTGGGGACCTTCACAGTTAATGAATGGGATTTGGCAGATTGTCGGGTTGGTCTAATGAATTTACGTCGTGGGGGTACCAGAACAGCAAGTTCATCAGAGCACAATCCATTGAAGTACTTGTAAAACAGACACAAGGAAGCAACATTGCGACGATGGGACAGTGGCTGGAGCTTGGTGGCTAGTGAGGGACCTATTAAGTTGGGGACTCTTTTTTAGATTGTGCTTAAGAGGGAGAGACTAGTGGACGATGCCCCAGACAGATGTGGCAACAATACTTCATGCATGGACGGATGGTGGCTTTGTAGAGATATAGGATAATGTCAGGTGTGAGAAGTTTACTAGCACGGTAGAAGGAGCCAACCTTCTTTGCGGCAGCCCTGGCAATGTCTTTTTCCAATCGTTTTTGTATGAGTTAGTGAATCATATAGCCCCACCGTGTAGGAATTCGCCCCCTAGTCTATAGTATCACACTTATATAACACTACAGCCTTTTCAATAAGTTACTTTGTTAAAAAATCGTATTTTGAAACGATAATTTTTCATAAAAACTCGTCTCTACGTATTCGCGTTGATGTGAGTATGTTCGTATTTTTGTTAATACAAACGTTTAAATCTTCATTTTTATTCATAAATTACATTTCTATTAATTTTATTATTTCAATTCAAATTTAGTTTAGATTTTACTTATTCAAATCTGGAGCCGGTTTTTGCACACAATATTTATTTATTCTTATAATTAAACGATGATCTCCTTAAAATAATATTTAGAAAAAAGAACTTAATTTACAAATAGATGTAATCCTACAAAATAGTAACTTTCTTCCAATGTTTGTGTATATACATTATTATTTAAGATTCCCCACTCCAAAAAATGTAAATCACAACATGTCATCGCCTCTACGTACGTACGTTGCTGCGAGGATGATCCTCGCTAGTTATAAAATAATAAGAATTTTAAATGTTCATCTTTATTATGTATGACTTTAATAATTAAATGACTCAATAATGTATACTTGTAGATAGTTAAACATTCAATCAAAATACTTATATGGGTCCAGAAGTGAGAGCAAGTGTGTCATGGTTTCTGAAATTTTCCTGGGAAACACCTGTGCACAGATCCAGTTCGTTATGCTATATTTTCATTAGAGAAAAGTTTTTAGATGAAAGTTTTCTGTTTTCCTTTAACAGTGTACATAATTAAGCTTAATTGTTGTGAATTGACTTTAAGGAAAACAAACCGAGCCATACGTGCCAAAATGCAATAGTTTATCAACCATTTGTCCTTAATAAGGTAATTAACACAAGTGATATACTAACTTACGATTTAAGACGCAACCAATATGTTACTCCGCAGTTGATGGAAAAATATCAAGCGTAACAACATGGCAGCTGTTCTATTATTGTGGAACCTCTATTTCAGCAAGAGTAGCAAAAGCAACAACAGCAGAAGGGAAACGATCTTTGTAAAACATTCGAAGTTTATTCATTGAAATACTTAATACGTATTGGTCAATTGTAGCAAAATACTCAATTTCGATTAATTTATCATACCAGACTTCAAACAATCAGAAAGAGTTCTCCCTGGGAGCCAAGCACCTTTTGACGTGTTGTACATAATCAAGAACCAACCACGGTCACAGAGTGAGAAACTCAATGGGCGAACCGAACGTATGTCAGCCACAGCAAGGTGCATCAATCCATAACAGCTTGACTACTAGCATTTCGGCACACGAGACAACTCACAGTAATGATCTAAGAAAATATACCGGCAACTTATACATTGTTTCAGAGACTCACTCACACAGAAGTCTATACACATGTGAATAAAAACAACACGTCTCCGTCTCGACTCTTTGAGTTCTACGTAACTCTTTTTTTTTACTCTTTACTTTGAGTTGTTCCATCTAATCGTAAATAAAGTTGATATATTCTGTATGGATAGATTTTGTCATTACAAAAAGAGCATGCTTCTTTCCACTTCAATATAAAGCGTTTAAGTTATGTTGATATATAACTGTCGAAACCGCTTAGAACTTTCCGGTCAATCCAGTATTTCTCCGGCAGTTACTAAATATAAGGCTGTCTGATATTTTAGATGAGGCAATCATGCGTTTCGCTTCAATTAAATGTTATCATATTAAACACACTTAATGATAATCAATTGGTCGATTTAGAAATTGTCAAGATAGCATAATTGCAGACCGGGCGGTATATTTAGACTCGCGATCGTTCTGACCGATTATTGACTTCGTGACATTGCCGCTTAGCTGGATTAAATGTTGCATGACACATGTCAGGAGATAAGCTGAAGGGTTCGACACTGATGACCTCGCATTTAACCTTTCTGACCAGCATTATACATTGGCGGAAATTCCGGATGATACCATCAAGAAGGGATTAGCAGGCTATAATAAACTCCACTGCCAGGTTCTATTCCTATCAAGTTGAAAATAATGCTGTAAAAGGAATAAACGTTTTCTTTGGCAGTGGACTTGTTTAAACCTACTAACCATTTATCTACTGTTTCTATGATGTTAACTGAGTCTAAATGCATTCGCCATCAATCATACTGTAAAATACATTGCACCGTATCATCACATATACACACCATCCGTAAAGCGCTTGCTTATACCGTTTATGAAACTGGGTTTAGGTCGACATAAAAAGTTGCAATGCTTCTCATCAAAAACGTTAGGAAGTAGGGGTAATGAATCGAATAACGGCGTGGACCAACGGCGCGTATGTCGTGTTCGATACCAGTCTATTTCATAGCACCACTTTCATTAGAGATGTTAGCAACCTTTATGTGATCCCTTCCGTGAGTATTTGACTATATCGACGTGATATCGTTGACATACCGATTCTCGTTAGATCACCGAAGTTAAGCGACGGGCAGTACCACATGGGTGACCATTTGCCAATACCACGTACTGGGAAATTTGGATAAACCTATTCAGGCTGAATGCCGCACCAAATACCATGTATATCGGGGGAAAACTATAGCCAACAAAATAGATTCCAGTGATTCAAATATAGTAACTTCTAATGGATTTCGTTTAAGTGAGATTATGTCGACGAACGTGTCATGCTAGATAAAAACTTTGTAATTTCGGTAACAGAATACGGTTATAAAGTTAAATAGTATAGGCGAGGAGGCGTGAGTTGTCCACCGGACACCGTGAAAGGAGCCAGTCAGGTGACCCGTTTTTCAATGAGCTCACTTTTTTTGGGTTGGGGATTTCTTCCAGTTCGGACGTCTGTCAGCCAGAAGCTGATGTATAATCAGCTGGCGCCCCCACCCTTCTGCTACACTTAAAACCAATCACGGTTCACGAAGATTGAAATTTCCAGAATAGGCAATACACTGTGTGAATCTATTCGTGCCGCCCTGTGGTTTGTTTTCGGACAGTTTTTCCTTTTACAACGTGATCGACAAGTATCCATTCGAATTTAAGATGGCGGTCAGGTAAGCAAACAACCAGTCGCCGTCGACAGACATAAATTGAGTCCGGTTAAAGCATGGGACGACCAAAAATACGGTCCTGGTGCTTAACATTACTTGGTCAAGTCCCACCATCTCTAGTTGGGATCCACACTCGCCAGTCTTTAGGTCGCGCTTCACAATTTTATTACGCGTGGATTATAAGAAAATTAATTAACGTTTAAGATTATTATTACTTCATTTAATTGTAGCGGTTTTAACTTTCTTCTTATCTTTTCAATAATTTAACTCAACATATTATTTTTTATCATATGTTTTATCATTATTTTTTATCATATTTTTTATCATATTTTTATCATATTTTCATCATATTATTTTTTATCATATTTTTTATCATATTTTTTTATCTCTATAAGATGCCTTTTCTGTCGGTCTGTCAACCTTGAGTTAGAAATCGCATTGACTAACAACGCATAAATTTCAGGGATGCATTTTATTTAAAATACGTCCAAACATTTCTAAATAAGGGTCTGTCCATCGATTTTTGTGACGCTGAAATTTAATATAGCATTTGTCATGTTAAATTTGTAAATATAATTCCATTGGCCTGTCACGATTAAGATTGAAATAATATTTTAGTGGATTATGACGTTTGAAATAACATTTTTATTGTTCAGTCACGGTTGAATTTTACATAACATACTTGTGCATTGGATAGCGTAAATTTGAAATATAATTTTTATTGGGCTGTCATTGTTAAGTTTAAAATAACATATTTATGGATTGGAAAGCGTAAATTTGAAATAGCATTTTTATTAGCCTGTCACGGTTAAGTTTGTAATATCTGTTTTGTGGATTACTGGACGCGAATTTGAAATAACATTTATTGGTCTCTCACGGTTAAAGTTTAAATGTCTTTTTTGTAGATTGTCAGACCTACAGTTGAAATAGCATTTGCATTAGTCGATCACGATTAAGTAAAAGAAAACATAATTGTAGATTCGAAAGCTTAAATTTAAAATATAGTTTCAATAGTCTGTCACGGGTTAGTTTGAAATATCTGTTTTGTAGATTACAGGACGTAAATTAGAATAGGCATTTTTATTGGTCTGTCAAGATTAATGTTTTAATTTCATTTTGTATCATGTCGCACATCATTTTGGAATAAGTCAGTCACGGTTAAGTTTGAAATAACATATTTGTGTATTGAAAAGCGTAAATTAAAAATAGTATTTTTTATTGATTTGTAACGGTTAGGTGTGAAATATCATATCTGTTGATTAGAAGGCGTAAATTTGAAATAGAATGTTTACTGGCCTGTCACTGTTAAGTTTGAAATAACATATTAGTGTATTGTAAAGCGTAAATTTGAAATAGCAGTTTGATTAGTCTCACGGTTAAAGTTTAAATATCTTTTTTGTAGATTGTCGCACTTAAATTGTAAATAGCATTTGTATTGGTCAATCACGGCTGAGTTAAAACAAAAAAGCATAATTGTGGATTCGAAAGCGTAAATTTGAAATATGATTTTATTAGTCTGTCACGGGTTAATTTGAAATATTTTTTTTGTATATCACTGGACGTAAATTTGAATTGCCATTTTTATATGTCTGTCACAATTAAGGTTGTAATTTCATTTTGTATATCGTCGGACATTATTTTGAAATAAGTCAGTCACGGTTAAGTTTCAAATAACATATTTGTGGATTGAAAAGCGTAAATTTGAAATAGCATTTTTATTATCCGTTACGGTTAAGTTTTAAATAATTTTCTTGTGGATGACTGGACGTAAATCTGAAATAGCATTTCTATTTATCTCTCACGATATAGGTGTAAATGTCTTTTTGTAGATTGCGAGACATAAATTTAAAATAACATTTTTATTGTTCAGACACTGTTAAGATTGAAATAAAATATTTGTGTATTGAAAAGCGTAAATTTGAAATAGCATTTTTATTAGTCTGTCACCGTTAAGTTTTAAATATTTTTGTGGATTACTGGACGTAAAATTGAAATAACATTTTATTGGTGTGTCACAGTTAAGTTTGAAATTACTTTTTTGTTGATTACAGAGCGTAAATTTGAAATAGCATTTTTATTGGGCAGTCACGATTTAGGTTAAAATATATGTTTTTTGTGGATTACTGGGCGTAAAATTGAAATAACATTTTATTGGTGTGTCACAGTTAAGTTTGAAATTACTTTTTTGTTGATTGCAGAGCGTAAATTTGAAATAGCATTTTTATTGGGCAGTCACGATTTAGGTTAAAATATATGTTTTTTGTGGATTACTGGACGTAAATCTGAAATAACATTTCCATTGGTCTCTCACGTTCAAGTTTTAAAAATGTGTGTAGATTGTCGGATATAAATTCAAAATCACATTTTCATTGGTCAGTCACAGTTAAGTTTTAAATAACATATTTGTGTATTGGGAAGCGTAAACTTCAAATAGGATTTCTTTAGTTTGTCACAGGTTATTTTGAAATATCTTTTTTGTAGATTACTGGACGTAAATTTTAAATAGCGTTTTTATTCGTCTCTCACGATTTAGGTTGAAATATATTTTTGGTAGAACGTCGAATATAAATTTGGAATAGCATTTTTCTTATTCATTCACAGTTAAGATTGAAATAACAAATTTGTAGATTGTAAATCGCAAATTTAAAATATCATTTTAATTAATTCTGTCACCGTTAAGTTTGACATATAGTGTTTGTGAATTACTGGATGTTAATTTGAAAAATTATTTTATTTGCCTCTCAGGAATAAGGTTTAAATGTCATTTTTGTATAGTGTATATCTTTTGCGGATTACTGGACGTAAATAAAAAATAGCATTTTTATTGTTTTCTCACGGTTTAAATGCATTTTTGGTAGATTTTCGGACATAAATTTGAAATAGTATTTTTATTGGTCAGTCATGGTTAAGTTTGAAATAACATATTTGTGAATTGGAAGGTTTAAAATAGCATATTTGTTAATTGGGAAGTTTAAAATAGCATATTTGTGAATTGCAAGGTTTAAAATGGAATATTTGTGAATTGGAAATCGTAAATTATAAATAGAATTTTTATTAGTCTGCAACGGTTAAGTTACAAATATCTTTTTGTGGATTGTCGGACATGAATTTGAAGTAGCATATATATTGATACGATTAGGTATGAAATCACATCTTGTGGATTGGCATACGTAAATATTAAATAGCATTTACAATGTTGTATCACAGTTAAGTGTGAAACTATAGTTTAGAGATTGTCACATGTACATTTTAAATCGTATTTTTACTTGTCAGTCATGGTTAAGTTTGAAATAATATTTTCCAGGATTTTCACATGTAAATTGAAATAGCATTTACATTGTTGTGACACGATTCAGTTTGAAATAACATTTTTGTTAATCATACCGTGTGAATTTGAAATTGTGCCCACGCATTTTCACGTATAAAATATCATTCTCATCGCTACACGCGGAGATTGAATTGACACGTTTTAAGAATACCACTTCTTTTTTTTTGTTGTTCTTCATAATTTTGGATTTTACTCCATTAATTTAATTCTATTGATTTCTCATGGATTGGATATATCTGAGATGTATGTATTACCGACAAATAAGCAAATCTTTCTTCCATCAAAAGCCGCAGAGAGATAACATTGAAAGTAAAGAATGTGCACATCCAAAAGCCGATTTCCCACCGCAACGAAAAGATTTCAAAATATTTTTTAATACCTTTTAGAAATATATGTACGTGTTCTAAAATTGAAATTGTTGTTTCTAAGCAAAGTAAACACTTTTTATTCTGCTATATTTATTTTGTTTTCCGATTGTTTCTCGTTGCTGTATTGCATTCTTATCCTTTACATTTTCATGATATATATCGCTATTTATATAAAGTTCGGTATGTGCATATGTTCATATATTTGTACGTGCAGGATTAACTCCTAAACTAATTGGCATATCGTTACGAATTTTGGAACACAGCTACTAGGCGTAATGGGTTATAAGTTGGGTTCTACTTAGTTTAATTAAGTTTTATCAAAAACGGGATGAATTGTCACAAAAGTTTTCCATAGTATTTTTAAATACTATGGAAAACTCTTGTGACAATTCATCCCGTTTTTGGTGAAACTTTAGCAATAGGTATTAAACATCAGATTATAAATAGGAAAGTAGATAGTGAACGTTGGGTTCATTTTCGGCAGGCTCGTCACTCTCTCTCTCATATTTCATGAGCGATGTTCCTGACAAAAGGGGCAAGAATTGCTGTTTTCTGGGTCGGAATCTATCCATCTAGCACTTATCGTTGGCTAGTTTTTTTACTTTGAAGTATTTTCTTAGCTCCTTACATAAAGTAGCTTCATGCTTTGTCTGAAGCGATTTAATGTAATAAATATTCCATAATTCATAGCGATAATTTCAATAGTTTAAGATGTTACGAAGCACTTACATATGATTGACGCTCACACACGCGCACGGGTCCTTTTAAAAATGCATTACTTAATATAACTCAAAATTTGATGCACAACAATTATTTTTTCTATTAATCTTTTTTGTATCTAATTTATTTTAAAGTTTTGGGAGGTGGGAGGAATTCGAGTTTAGGGGGGGGGCGCACTCCATTAATGGTTGAGTTAAAACAAATCATGTGCCCATGTTACTCAACTGAGACGATACATTTCGAAATTAATAATGATCAGTTCATTATTTTACGAGTTTATTCTGTACAACGAAATATATATGAACGCGATAAATATTAAGATTTACAAAACTAAAATAATGTGCTTTATTACTCATCGTGTTACCCAAGATATGTATCTCAAAGTTCATAATTATCCGTTCATTAGTGTAGTATATTTCCTGTACATAAATAAATAAATAAATATATATATATATATATATATATATATATATATATATATATATATATATATATATATATATATATATATACATACCTAACTTTATATATGCTAGCATCGTATACATGTTTAAATCCACAATGCGCCCGTGCATGGAGTAGTGTTACCAAATCTGGGCTGGTGAACCAACAACTAGCCTCTCTATCTTGGACAGGGGGCACAAATAAATTTCTAACGTAATAGGACTTGCACTGTTTTCCAACCTCCAGCCCCTTTCGCATCGCCACAGTGTTGCAGCCCTATGTTTGTTTTACAAGTACTTCCACGAAATTACTTGCTTTACGTTCATCCCTCAACGTAAATATTTCCGACCTACACGACTATCAGCAAAATCCCACTCCTTCAGTGTAGAGATCGCTAGAAACCGTAATATTCTCTACTATACAAGCCTATTGAATCCCCCGTTTCTCTGACCGTACTAACATGCAGAAATTTAAATGTAATGAGAACAAACTCACCACACAGGTTGCTCTCTATAAATCTGACCAGCTGTTCCTTGCATTTCAGTAACAATATGCTGTGTTTAAGGCGTACATTTTTTTTTAATTAAATGCAACTCATTTTTATTATAATTATATAGACAAAAACTTACGGCCAAGATTTACAGAAATTAAGGATAGCTTCAAGTGTAACATAGTACGGGTGTTCTTCAATCCCATAATGCAACAAAACATGTCTGGCCGGCGTCCTGTCTGGAGTTCTGTTTAGTCGATACGTCGCAAATTGAGATGTGGATATTTACGTTTCTCAGTTTCTTCTTCTATTTTTGTAGCTGTAATAATGGGAGGAATTTAAAACAAATAAATAAGCAAGTATTTACACCTGGGGTTTAGTTTATACTTTTTTTCCCATCTATATACAGCAATTTACATAAATATGAGCTGAACTTTCCCGAGCTACTCCGTAAAAGTTTGGCTAAGATCAAAGTGTAGTATTTGTTCCGATGGATACTGCACCCCATAGACTGGTTTTGTCTTGGCCTTCGACGCTTGATTTACGCCGGTCTATGGGGCTGTCCTGTGCAATTCTAGGAGGTCCACCCTCCCAGGCTTCGCCTCTCCTCTTTGGGGAGGAGTAAGTGTATTGCATACTGCCTGAGGCGCCCCTACCGGGGAATGCTGACGAGGCTGCCCAGGCAATTTTTAATGGCCAGAGTGCTAACCTCTCGGGCGCTGGCTTTTCAAACCCCACTTTCCCGACCCGCCCTTGGATCACATCTTATTTGTGGGAGTAAGATAAAACTGGTCTTGTGCCTAACTCCTGGATAGGAGTAAATAAATACTCCGTAAAAGACATCTGGTTACTATACTTATGACGTAGAATCGATCTCGCTTCTCTAACACGCACTTCCTCCCATGACGTCATATCCAGCGACGTAGTCATAACTCTTTTCTGTTAACTTCTAATGGAATCCCCCACAATTCTAACGTTATGCTTACTCTAATCTTATGTAGAAAAACCACCGTTTTCAAATTCATCCCTACACGCCCGCCTCTAATCTGGCTACAAAAGAACTCCGCATTTTTTTAGAAACGCAGCATTTTCACAGGAAATGAAATTTACTTTCCTTTTGCTTGGCGTTTTTGATCAGTTTACATGCAATTTTGCGCATGACATGACTTTTAGATAAAGCCGCTCAGCTGGAACTCCAGATTGATATGCGAATTCCCAAGGCTGAACAAACAAAAATTTAAAATATATATGTTTTTATATTACAAATCGGCATAATATATTATTATATAATGCATACGGAAATTAAACGTACACACAGACATATATTTACCTCACTTCACTAGCGCATAAATAATCTATACGAATAAATTCGAATTTCTGTGAATAGCCTATCATCAGTTATGACAGCAACCTGGCTCGCATCATGGTTAGTCTATTTTATACTTTTTGTCTTTTGTTTAATTGATTATTTGTAACTCTTGACTTTTTGGCTAGGAACAAAGTGTAGTATCTGCTATGCTACTACCATTAATATCTTCTGTTCTCGGAGAGAAAAGGGCGAGGGATACACTGGGGCAATTTTTATTTTCGTTTGACTCCAAAGTGCTCCGTTTTTAGCGAGCTGGATCTTCTCCACAAAACTGGCCTTGTGTCTAACTTTGCCCTCGTTACGATGCAACTAAAATCGGAACTGCTTATTAAACATTTAAGGTTATTTGATGCTGGAGTCGGTAATTTAAAACAAACTGGGTACTTCTCCAGCCTAGGGTCCATATCGTCCCGAATGGTTCCTATTGTGATTTATGGACAGTCAATTAATATCGACATTTTTTCCTCCATTCTCTTAAGAATGGGCAAAATAATTTTCTGTAAATCTTTAAGTGAATAAACTGTATTTTATTTTACATGTTTACGAAGTTTTTCAGCTTTATTATTTTTGGGGACTATAAAATCCACCTCACTGTTAGTAGCCTCTACGAGCAATGTCTTACATTTTTATTTATCGATTAAATACGATGAGGTAAAGATATAATTTTACAAAAGGGTACATTTGTGTTGCAATTTTATAATGTTAGCCATTAAACTGTTTGTTTTTGGCTGAATGTTATTAGTTCTTCGGGTGAAAAAAGCAGATGTTGTCACCGAAGATAAATTCGTTTTAGTTGTTCAGTCGTCTGCTTCAGTGTCGTCTGCTTTTTTTTACATTTTTTCGCAATCGGAAACATTCTGGATAAGTTCCAAAATGTGATGTACTTCTAAGTTCTAAATATCTTCCAATATTGATAGATTAATTCATTTACGTGTAAATAAATAGCCTACAAACAGTATATTATACCTTTTTTACTTTGTTCACCTTTAAAAACGGCATATTGCCACTGAAGCGTAAGAGGCTACTGTGATAGAAGCAAAATATTTTTTCATATTCGCATTATATTTAAACTTCTGTATGTTAGTACAGTCGGGAAATAAGGGGATAAAAAGAATTCATAAGGCAACTAGTCCGAGGAAATAAGCTATTACAGTAGAAATACTTCCAAACCTCTAAGAAAAATGGGTGCGATTTTGCTGCTAATCAACTGAGTTGTGGTATTTATGTTGAAGAGGAACAAGTTCAGTAAAGTCATCGAGGCACATTCCATGGAAGTACTTATAAAATAAGCACGGAGGTGTAACACTACAGCGATGCAACCGGTGCTTATCAGGTTAGGGTTGTTTTTGCACCTAGTTCAATGGGGAGAGGCTAGTGTTTGCTACACCAGCCCAAAGGTGGCAACAATACTCCATGCACGTGCGAATGGTGGCTTTATAGAGATATAGGATACTAGCAGGTGTGAGAAGTATTCTAGCACGATAGAGGAAGCCTACCTTCTTTGTGGCAGACTTTTACTCATTCCACTTTATGTTGCCTGAAAATGTAGGACCCTGGCAGCTACTACAACTCAGAGTGAACCTAGAACTAAGGACGACTCCAACTAACCAAAGCTTCCAAACCAGGATCTAAAATCCGGATGCAGTGTCTCATACAAAGGATTGCGTATGAGTAGACAGACCTGTACTAGATAGGTTGATATAGTTTGATCAGATAGGTTGATATAGTTTGATCAGATAGGTTGATATAGTTTGATCAGATAGGTTGATATAGTTTGATCAGATAGGTTGATATAGTTTGATCAGATAGGTTGATATAGTTTGATCAGATAGGTTGATAGAGTTTGATCAAATAGGTTGATATAGTTTGATCAGATAGATTGATAGAGTTTGATCAGATAGATTGATAGAGTTTGATCAGATAGGTTGGTAGAGTTTGATCAGATAGATTGATAGAGTTTGATCAGATAGGTTGATATAGTTTGATCAGATAGGTTGATATAGTTTGATCAGATAGGTTGATATAGTTTGATCAGATAGGTTGATAGAGTTTGATCAGATAGGTTGATAGAGTTTGATCAGATAGATTGATAGAGTTTGATCAGATAGATTGATAGAGTTTGATCAGATAGGTTGATAGAGTTTGATCAGATAGATTGATAGAGTTTGATCAGATAGGTTGATAGAGTTTGATCAGATAGATTGATAGAGTTTGATCAGATAGATTGATAGAGTTTGATCAGATAGATTGATAGAGTTTGATCAGATAGATTGATAGAGTTTGATCAGATAGGTTGATAGAGTTTGATCAGATAGATTGATAGAGTTTGATCAGATAGGTTGATAGAGTTTGATCAGATAGATTGATAGAGTTTGATCAGATAGATTGATAGAGTTTGATCAGATAGGTTGATAGAGTTTGATCAGATAGATTGATAGAGTTTTATCAGATAGATTGATAGTTTGATTGGATAGATTGAAAGAGTTTGAAAATAAGTATTAAACAGTGTAGTAAGCGCTGGGAAAGCTTGGTTTTAATAGTGGTTGTGGAGATCAAACATGTTGCGCAAGGACACCTGAAGCAGTTTAGTGTGGCTCCTCAGACTGTCACCCATCATGTTCAATAGTTAATAAAATACTCGCACAACTTTATCTATATTACTGTCCATAGTTCAATAAAGTTTACAGTTTGAACACCGTATGTTTACACTTTTATTTTTATTGTTTTTTTTTTATATTTGTAAAACTAGAATCACATTTTGAAATTGTTCTATTTTTGTTAACTTAACTAGCAAAAGTATGCTCTCTTTGGTTGCACATTTTTGCTAGTCTATATAACGATCGAACATATACTACACTACCGCACGAAGTAGGAGGTAATACCTGGGATGATGGTATCATGATGAGCAAACATACTACACAACCCCCTAGAGGAGGATGCACTACCTCTGAGCATGATCTAATTACGAAAGAATAGGTACTATATTACTACTCCGCAAAATGAAGAGGTAATGCTTGGGAGGAATGTATCATGAATACAGAACAGACACTGCACTCCTCTTCTGAATTGAGTATTTAAAGATAGTATATTAGATTGAAATACGATAGTAAACTGAATTGAGCATTAAAATATATATTATTATAGTTAAGGTTTCATATATATAAGTAATAGTATAGTCTCAACTTCATTCATTTACCAAATCTCCATTAGTAATTAATATGACACTACGCGATGCATGACGCTCTAAATTAATAAAGGAAGTTAGAGTATCCTCGATTTAATTATTGGTTAAAAGTAGATAAGTGACTGACGCTCATTTCCCGCTGATCTACGCTCCATTTGGAACTGATTTCTATGTAAGTCAGAGAGATCAGTATTTCGAAAGATAATCCATCCACCTTTATTTGAATCTATTTCAGCCAGGGAAAGTCCTACGTTCCGGACTTGTAACACAAAGAACATAAATCTTGCTTGAGAGATTGGTAGAATGTTCAGTGCTAAAACTGACTAGGAAACATAGTTGAATTTCAGTGTCGATTTCTAGTAGAATTTTAAGTGTATTCGTACATAAACTGAGCGATTGCGTTGATATTTTTTCTGATTTATTCCTTGTCTGTGACAATTGGATTCCTTAAGCCCCAACCTCGTTCGACGACTTACAGTTTCCGTACTCAAAGAACACAAAGTTTGACGAGGAAATCTGATTCGGATTTCTCATGAACACGATTTAACGATGGACTATCGATGAGGACTGGCGCATGGAGGTCTGAAAGGTTACATTCAAATATTAGATACTTTTGGAGCAATTTTGTTTCAGTTAACATTTTTTACTTCCTATACAGTGTACAGTAATTTCTTTAAGTTAAAAAGTAAAACCAAAATGCTTTTGATATAGTTGTAGATTAAAACCGCTCGCTTAATATCACGTAAAAAAGATTCTACTTCTTTTAAACTATTATGTTATTTTATTATTTTAGAGTTAGAGTAGGGGATCAGTTTTATTTGTATACAAATTTAAAGTGAAATGGTTTCTCTATGTCGGGGTCATTCTAGCGTGTTAAAGCAGTTGAACTTTTTTACTACTAACCTCATGTCTGAGTGGCTGGCAGTTAGGTTTATGTTAGGGTTAGGTTTCAGTTTTTTTGTCATAAGCATTTTAAGAATTTTTTTTAAAGCAATTTATTGAAAACATGTTTTCAAAAATGATTTATTGGAAAGTTTTGAAAAATAATTTATTCGCGAAAAATAATTTAGTGGAATGTGTTCACAAAATAATTTATTGGATTATTTTTACCAAAATAATTTATTGGGAAAAAATGTTTCGAAAAAACTATTGTGGAGGGTGACATGCAGCCATATCATTGCAAATGAAAGAACGAGTTAATACCGACTTATCGTCGGTAACTGAAAAACTGAAAATAAGTGAAATGATATTTCTCGTACCAATAAAGCCCAATAACACAAAAACAAAAGTACGGAAAAAATGTTTAAATAGTTATTTTTAAAAAACATTTTAACTTGATGTTTCTTATAATCTACAAGCCCAAAAATCATTTTTAGAAGAAATAGTTTTTAACTTTTTAAACGTTTAACTTTCATGATTATTGTTTTAATAATAGAAATAATTAAAATGTTCAATATTTACATTTTAACAAGAAACATTTTTAAAAGTTCTACAGTTATATTAATTTTATTTACTTTTGTTTGCCCCAAACAATGTATTTTGCATCTGAAGTGTAAAGGTCTACCGTGATATGGGGTCAGATTTAAAGACGGCAACATTAGCAAGATGTTTGTTCACATTACATTTAAATCTATGCATGTTAGTACGCGGTCCACGGAAAGAAGCTATTAGAGTAGAAAATCTTCCAGCATCTAAAGACCTCTACAAGAAGGGGTGAGATTTTGCTGCTAGTCGGGTGAGTCTGGAGTATTTTCTGTTGTAGGGATACAAGTGTAATAAGTACATCTGGAACATATTAGGTGGACTTTTTTGTATGACAAGCGCACAGGTTGCAATACTGCAGATTACAGCCTTCTGTGAACACAGAACATATTGTGAGACAGATAAATTTGAACAGTTTAAATGACCAAACCAACGTCAAGACGGAATACGGACAGTAAACCGGCTCATAGCGGCTCAAACGATAAGTTGCTAACCATTCCTTTTCTTTCTGCGTGGCTTTCACTAGTAATCTCTCATGAATAAATTCAAGACAAAATAAGATGGCGTAAAAGTCTAAACGAGAATGAAAGATAGAAAAAGGACATTAAAAAAAGATTTCTGATATTTATGTCCCTCCTTGTCGGCTTCAATCTTAATCGTTCTCTAAATGATGCATTATTCTTTGTTTTTTCTTGATGGTCATTGATATTAGTTCTTGTTGGAAACGTCGCAAAGCTGATCAGGTGGCCAATTAAAGTGCGTTAATTAGCCTTTCTTCTCTTGAGAGATAATTAGCCCTCAACTAAGCACCTGCTAAACACATTCCATTTTGCCTAATGAAGCAAGAACAATGACTAGGTTCTTAAAGACAACGAGAAGACAGCAGAGAGAGAGAGAGATAGAGTGAGAACGAGAGAGAGAGAAATACAGAGATAGTTGGAGAGATGGAGAGAGGGCAGTAATTAAGTCGAACTTTTAATCACGTCTTTCATATTTGATGATGGCAGGGAACATATAAAGCCGGCATCAGTGTTACAGGACTGTGTCAACACAAAATCAATAAATAGATGACACTCATGAATAATACGAAATTAGCAGGATAACCTGGTGTCGTCCCGGTGGAACTAAATAGTATTAAATATCATTGTAAAAAGAAAATGTATATTAATCAACAAGGTGCAATATGTCGACTTGGTCAATTTTGGTATGTTGGCTTTGCAATTTGTTTTACCAAAATTGGTCACCAATTATCAAGTTAAAAGCCACTCGAAGATAAGGGTTAATAAGTCGGAATAATTGTCAGGGCCAAGTTCGAATTCATGTGGAGACGGTTCATGGCAGAAATCCGTTGATATCTTATTTAAAGACTACTACGTAGAATCTGCAGAGAGGGGGGGAGGCAATTCTGTGGTAATGTGTTCCACAGACGGGAAGCCCTAGCATAGAAGTCCTGTTCGTGGAAATTACGCCTGACGCTTAGCACTAAGAGGAAGAAAAAAGTGTTTTGTTGTTGTGATAGTAAAGCGAGTTATTACTCTGAATGGTTTACAAAAAAACACCAGAGATTGGACTTCTTCCGATATAATCGAGTACTCGCAAGGGGAATCATGTAGAAGCCGAAATCCCACGTCAAAGTGGAGCTATGGAGCCGATATCACTCAAACACAGTATATTTATTTACCTCCTCTCTAGGAGGTTAGGCACAAGGTCAGTTGTATCTTACTCCCACAAGGTAAGGTGTGACCCAAGGTCGGGTCGGGAAAGTGGGACTTGAAAAGCCAGCACCCGAGAAGGTGAGCACTCTGGCCATTAAAAATTGGCTGGGCAGCCCCATCGGCATTCCCCGGTAGGGCCGCCTCATGCAGTAAGCAAAAAACTTACTCCTCCCCAAAGATGGGAGGCAAGGCCTGGGAGGGTGGATCTCCTAGAACTGCACAGGACAAACCCACAGACCGGCGGAATCAAGCCCCGAAGGACAAGACGACACCGGTCTATAGGGTGCAGTATCCATCGGAACAGATACTACACTTTCGTCCTAGCCAAAAGGCCAGCACTCAAACACAGTATACGCTGGTGTCAGGTCGCACAAATATATCATCAATTTCTCTGTGAGTAGTGTATGCGCGAAATAAAAGTGATTATATCTTGTAATGGAATAAGTTCGAGATCGTCCTTTTGGTTTTAGTTTTTACGGCATATCAACCCTTTTACGGTTATTTTCGAAAAAATACACGATACGAGGTATTATTTAACTAATTAATATTGTTGTAACCCTTGGACAAGATCCAAGTTATATCCCCTGAATAATACTGATTAACGGAGAATGCACTCTTATTTTCGTAAATCAAAAATATATAATTTCGCCGAGAAGTTACGGAAAATGTGATCTATGTTTAAGCGAATTCTTTGCCATTTTAACAAATAAGGATGCTACTTTAAATAGAAAATGAGAACTTAGAGCCAACTTCCGTTTGCATTCTAATCCTCTCTTCAAAGATAATTTGTGCATTGTATTTCATAAACGTTCTTAGCCAGCATAATTAAAATAATAAAATAAAATGCTTTAGTACTTGCTTTTGGTAACAATTGAGTTTTGTCTGAAACAGCATATATATATATATATATATATATATATATATATATATATATATATATATATATATATATATATATATATATATATATATATATATATATAAGTACTGTGTGGTAGGGCAGGAAAAACCAGCAGAGTGCTCGATTAATTAAGAAATCCGAGATTTCGGAGGATTAAGAGCGTAAATATTTATTTATAAAATACAGAAATTCAATGTAACATCAGTACCGTCGGTTTCAAAGCGGGAGGTTGATCCCGATTATCGTCAGCTGATAAACATATTCAGGAATGGTGGGACTTATTCGGTCACGTCTGAGATCACGTAGGACGTGATCTGTGTAAAATGGGGGGGGGGTTACATATGTGTGCATGAGGGGTTAAATTTAGATTCTAATATTTAAATTGTTAATATCTATAGAATTGTTATTAATTAAAATAAAGCAGAAGAAAAAGTTTTTTGTAATATATATAAAAAGTGTAAGAAATTCTGTAGGGTAGGGGTCGGGGTTTGGGGGCCAGGAAGTATAGGGGAAAGACGAAGTAGAGATGCAGGGTAAGACACCGAGGGGAGGGGGGAGAGAAGGGAGGGTCTAGGTGTGGTGAACATTGATAGCCGTTGGTTCTAAGGTTCGGCACCGCCGCTAGCTTTTCGACCCCATATCGTAGCATAAAGTGTAAGAGTGGGGAAGAAGGGAATAATATTACTGTTAATAATAATAGTCAAAATAATAATAATGGTGGTGGCCCGGCGAATTTAAAAGATAAAAATAAAAATAAAAATAAAACTAAACAAATAAATAAAAATAATAATAAGGATAAAAAAATAAATAAAAACCCCGCGTGGCAGGGAAAAATACTGTAGGCATAAGCGTGTTATTAAAATAGCACTGGCTATTTGGTGTAACGGTTTCCGGGTGTCAAGCGGGTCCTAAAGTGTGATACTGAGTGAAGTGTGGAGAGGTATAAGGGAATGGATTTGGGGAGCTTGAAAATTTTAAAGGTTAGGTGACTTAAAGCGGAGGTTATGGAAAGTAGAGGATATGGAAGTACTATAGAAAAATTATAGAACGATAAATGAGCCTCGGATCTAACTGACCGATTCACTATCAACAGGTTCGGCTGTTGACGGCCCGAAAGGGCCTGCTACGAATCTGTTGATAGTGGATCGGGCTCTAAGGGTGTATTAAAAAGATCAAATATTTAAGGGGTCCGGCACGGGAGAAGTCTAATGGAAATTGGATGTCTGTCTAACGGCTGTCTATGGCATTATCTAAAGTTGGTGTTTACAAAGGGGTGATGTTTACAAAACAGGTAGTTCTTCGTCGTCGAGGGGGGGGGGGAGATAATTAATCGATGAAGGTAGGTGTCTGATTCTAATAATTGGGGTTGCTTGGGGTGGATGGATAATTTAATAAGAAATATAAAAATAAAATAAAAAAATAAAATAAAAAAATAAAAAAATAAAAATATTTAAGAAAATAAAAAAATAAATATATAGAAAAATATAATAAAATAAAATAAAACAATAATAAAAAAACAATAATAAAAAAACAATAAAAAATAAAAAATAAGAAATAAAATATAAATAAAAAATGTTAAAAATATATAAAAATAGTATTAAGAAAATAAAATTTAAGAATTTAAAAATTAAAAAATTAAAAAATTAAAAAAATTAAAATTAAAAAAAATTTTTAAATAAGAGATATAAAAAAATTAGGGAATTACGTTTATATCTAGGGTTAGGTGAGGGGGTAAGGGTCATATGGGGTTGAGAAATAGAGTGGTTGGTCAAGGCAGGGTGTGCGAGATGGGTTTGTCTTAGTCATTATTGTGTCGGTCAGTCCAGTTTATGAGGAGTGCTTTGCGTCTGTGGATACAGCCTCGGAATACCTCATCTCTTGAGTTTAAGCAGGTGATATGCGGGTCCATAATGTCTCGTAATATGTGGTATTTTTCCGCATCGCACAAGGGGCACTTGTTGATGGCTGGGGAGAAAGATGGTCTTCTCTCGATGTTCTTCCATTTAATGGTGAATGGGGTCCCGTCGTCTTTCAGTTGCCATATTCGGGTTGCAAGGCTGGTGTTGGCTCTGGCTCTGTATTTGAATGTATGCCTATGTACATATAGTCTGTTTTTAAAGGGTCCTTGTGTCATTCCAATATATTTTTCTGTTAACCCGCTGGGGAGGCTTGTAACATTAGCCTCATAAATTAGGGAGCTGACTTTGCAATTCCCCTCTAAAGGGCAGTCGTTCTTGTTATGGCACGAGCATCCTGTGGGGTCTGGTGTCTTGGATTCTGTGGAGATGATTTTCCTTATGGATGGGGCGGTGGAATAGCTCACCTTGACTGTATTCCTGTTGAAGAGTTTGTGCAGGCTGTGTGTGGGAGGGAAATGCTTATCGAGTAAACGGAGGAAGGCATGGCCTACCCTTGTTCTGGTGTTTAGTGAAAAAGGAGGTGAGAACCAGATAATCGATCTCCCCCTATTACGTCTGCTTTGTGCTGGGTTTCTGGCGGGTGTGAATTTAATATCTTCTCTGAAGCCACTGTCTCTTAGTGCTCTGTTGTAGTAAGGTGCCGCTTGTGTGAAGATTTCTTGGCTGGATGACAGATTAGAAATTCTCTGGCTGATGTTATTCACCAGGTTCTTAAAAACGGTAGGGGGTGGCATGAACCTTTGTGGATATATTGCAGGGTTTCATTTGGTTTGTGGAAGGGTCTGTGGGTGTTATTGGCTAGGTTCAAGGTGGAATCCAGGAAATCCACCTGGTCCAAGTTTGTCTTGATGGTAATCTTAAAACCGAGGCTATGGAATGTCTACATATATATATATATATATATATATATATATATATATATATATATATATATATATATATATATATATATATATGTAGTGTGTGTGTGTTTTAGCCTGCAGATTCACCCCGGGGATGAAACGCGAGAGCCTCTGTGTAGCTTAATTGCCATAAATATATTTTCATAGCTTACTACCTAGCTCTACTTACGTATCGAGCACTGTTGAAGTAAATACTGACAATTGATACATACAAAATGATATCTTCTTATAAAATTGTATGTGGATACATGGAATAGTAAAAATTGTATATATATATATATATATATATATATATATATATATATATATACATCATTTGGTAAAGAAAATCAGTACAACGTCAGTATCATTGGTTTCAAGCTCAGAAGGTGTTAACGTCCTAGCTATCTTCAGCTTTGTTGTCACTTGGTAAAGAAAATGAAGGGCCTCGTATAGGCCACGATCGGATACGTTACTAGCTTTGAAGTGTTAAAGTTAAGTTATGTGTGAGAGAAATATATGTGAGATTAACAAGTGTAATAAAGTCCAAAAAAGGGGCATAAAGCTTTGAAAATAAAGATTTTACATTTTAAAATATTTTTATAAATCCTGTTAGCCAGTTTTTGCAAACGGCTATTTTCATCTGAGACGTTATTTGTTTTGAACAATTGAATTAGTTTAGTCTAAATTATCTGTTAAAGAAAGATATATCAGGTTAAATTTTTTATAAACCTAAAGGTGATAAAAAAATTAATTTAAAAAATTAAGAAATTGAAATATAAATTTTAAATTTTAAATTTTAAAATTCTAGAAATATTTGATTATTTAAAAAAATATTTTTAAATCTCATAAGTCACAGTTATTGCTAACGGTAAAATTATTTTTAAATCTCATAAGTCACAGTTATTGCTAACGGTAAAACTATTTTTAAATCTCATAAGTCACAGTTATTGCTAACGGTAAAACTATTTTTAAATCTCATAAGTCACAGTTATTGCTAACGGTAAACCAACGGTCTAAGGAGGTTGCAACTCTACAAATCGTCATTAAATTTAATATTGAACGGATAAGATGAAAAATGTAAAATATAAATTTAAAATGGAGTATTCATTTATTATGTCATTAATTAATGTTTAATCACACGTAATCGGCTACAACCCCCCCCCCCCCCAAAAAAAAAAGAAAGGTAACGAACAGAATACCTCTCCAATATCAAAAAATGGTTAACTGCTATAAAACCAAGAATAAACCGGGAGTTGAGAATCATGTTACGTTAAATTTATATGCGAAACCGTTCCTCACTTTGAATTTTAAAATAATTATGTTGTTGTTTTCTCTTTCTACCACGTTTATTCAGGGTAAAACACGTAATGTTTATCTACAATAATACTCAAACTTTTAACATTTTTATTTATACCTTAAAATAAGGTACTTAATTAGTTAGATTATTTTAAAGTTTTTTATTTAATTTTCACAAGAAATGTAAAAAAATTAAATCAATTGCTTAAAATTTAAAAAAAAATTAGTTTAAAAAGTATAAGATTAAAAAAATAAAATATGAGTAAATTTGCAGATTAATACTCTCCGTTAATTGGCGCCCCCACAAAAAAATGAGATTCTGCTTTTGGGGACGTGAACATCGTGGAAAACGGAAAGAAGGAAAAACAAATAGTCAGAATTAAGAGGGGGATCAGTTCTATATATATTTAACGTAAAATGTTCCCCAATGTTTTAGCCTTCAATCTTTTTAGGGAAGATAACAAATCTTTTGATCACTAACCCTAAGTCCGAGTTACAAGGTAAGAAAAGCACATGTAATCGCCTCGAAAAGACCCTCTTCTCCCCAATCAAAAAATTAACAAAAAATACCAAGCGGATTTAGGTCCCAAAGTAAATCAGTATTTAGTTAACTGCTCTAAACCTGTGGGGGTTTATTTCATATTTAATTTGTATACGAAAGTTTTCCCCTAATTTGACTTTTCAAATGATCGTGTTGTTTTCTTCTCTCTCTTTCAAGTTTGTGGGTGTGTTCACACGTAATCGCCTACAAAAAGAGTTGAATCTCATTTGAAGTGGATGGTAGGCGGTGAGATTTAGCGGAGGATATTTTTGTTGTAATTTAGACAGATCAGTGCTATACATCTTTGGTTTCAATTTGTCAATGAGAATAGTGAAAAGTTTTTTGTAAACATTAAACAATTATTATGTTTGTTGCTAATTTTAAAATAACGCATTTAAGTTATTCATTTATTTATTTATTTTTCACAGAAAATGTAAAAACTGCAAAAACAGGGCGATAGTGTAGTGGAAAGAGGAAGTGATCAAAACAGCCACACTCTCCCACTCCTTCCTACCTCTTTCCGTTTATGGCTGGCTCGTAGCGAGCGCTTATAGTATAAACTTAACGTGTTTTAGGATTTTACCCGATTTATTTATTAAATAATTGTAATTATTAACATCGACGAAACTATTGCATATAAATAGTGACAATAAGACAATGCAATTGCAAATATATATAATACAAAAGAATAATTAATTATTAACTGTTTACAAAATTGCTATGAAAATTAAGCATTCAAAGTGTTCTCTCTTAATCATTTATGTCATATATTTAGAGAATGTGAAAATATGATTGTGTATTTGTGATTTAAATAACAGTAACAGTTTTGATGGCAATATAGGAGTGATAAATAAAAAAATATGTCGCATTTATTCATTTATACACACACACACACATATATAAGATATAGTTCTTATTCACACTGAAGCACAATATCGGATCGTTACCCGGCTAATTCGAAAAATTGGATAAAAATAGGAACAAAAAGGAACTTTCACTTTTGTTCAATCATATATAAATATATATATATATATATATATATATATATATATATATATATATATATATAAACAATAATATTTTAATAAATAAATATTAATTATTTAAATACCTAGAGACATCGACGTTTCATGCTAACGCAATCTTCAGTCTAGGAACTAATTCCCGACAGTCGGTAGGCGCGAACCCCGAACACAAATCGCCACTGATTCGTAGTCGATGATCTTAACCAAACAGCCATCGTCAATTAGTTAGTAAATATAGAGTAACTTTAACTGTAAATAGCGACACGTGGCCGCCATTTACCAGGCAGCTAGAGTGATCTTACGAAACGGTGTTCGGATCGCGCATATAGCTATTTGTACTGCTTGTTATTAAAGCTACTCGAAAGTGCCCAGCCCTTGTGGGGATGGGGGCTGATAAACAATAATATTTTAATAAATAAATATTAATTATTTAAATACCTAGAGACATCGATGTTTCATGCTAACGCAATCTTCAGTCTAGGAACTAATTCCCGACGGTCGGTAGGCGCGAACCCCGAACACAAATCGCCACTGATTCGTAGTCGATGATCTTAACCAAACGGCCATATATATATATATATATATATTATATCAATACTTTAATTGGTAAGAGTGAATTTCTTTTCTCCGATTCATATAAGGACAATAAGTTCTCATAAAATGTTGTTTTTTATTTACCAGGGTAAAGTTGAATATCGATGTGTGTTTTTTTTCATACAGTTTTTTACTCGTAAACACCATGAAGTCACGTTATACTTTAAAACGGTATTGGTTCCGTCCGGCGTGAACGTCATAGGCATTTTTTAAGTTCTCATTAGTTTTGTGTAATCAGTTTACAATCAAGTAAATCAAATAATCTTGTACTAGACAAGACAGAACTGATGACTTGCATTTTTAGAAGAAGTAAGTGATCACGTTAGCTGAGAGTGATGTATGTTCACGTACGGGGAGATAGCATACGTGACGACTACATTAGTCACGAAATAATATGTATTTTCTGGACAGCTACATATGCTGCGAAGTTCTACCTCTCCATCGTTTTAAGCAGCCAATAATTACAAAATTACGCAACCCTATATCATATATAAAGATAAATAATAAAATCCTTTTATTTCAACGGTTTAGTCATTATGAAATTATACAACTCATATAAAGGCGATCCGTAAAGAACGACTTTTATTTTAAACACGATATAATTATGAAATTATAGAACCCATACTGTGCCGCCGAATGAGGAAAGATTTTAAACAGACATTACGAAATTACACAATGTAAGAAATAAAAATGTCTATAAAACTCCTGTGGCCGTAATCAGGTCACAATGTCTGTCCGAACTTCGAAAGGAACTACTGCTGATACAACACCGTCAAAACACTGACAAGATAACGAACGCCCAAGCTTTCTCTCAGTTGTCAAAGATGTATCTGCCCGTCTGCGTTTTATCAGATTGATTTAAATCAGTTGGCCTCAAAACATACAAATCAGTCGTTCACGCATTAAAATGTGTTCCAGCTGCTACATTTTACAACGATGGGCACAAGTTTCTTCTCTCTAGAAAATGGCTGCCCGACACTCAGAAAATCAGACACCATTTAACGCCAGTAAGTTGTATTCTATATTGTAATAGACAGCCCATATAGTTAGGTGGAAAATATTTGTATTTTAAGTAGGCCGTAATTACGAAATTATATAACCAATTTTGTGGCGACGAATAAAAAAATTGTTTTTCATTTTAAGCCGACAGTAATAACGAAATTACACAACCCATACTTTAGCGGCGAATAAAAAAAATTGTTTTTCATTTTAAGCCGACAGTAATAACGAAATTACGCAACCCATACTTTAGCGGCGAATAAAAAAAATTGTTTTTCATTTTAAGCCGACAGTAATAACGAAATTACGCAACCCATACTTTAGCGGCGAATAAAAAAAATTGTTTTTCATTTTAAGCCGACAGTAATAACGAAATTACGCAACCCATACTTTAGCGGCGAATAAAAAAAATTGTTTTTCATTTTAAGCCGACAGTAATAACGAAATTACACAACCCATACTTTAGCGGCGAATAAAAAAAATTGTTTTTCATTTTAAGCCGACAGTAATAACGAAATTACGCAACCCATACTTTAGCGGCGAATAAAAAAAATTGTTTTTCATTTTAAGCCGACAGTAATAACGAAATTATGCAACCCATACTTTAGCGGCGAATAAAAAAAATTGTTTTTCATTTTAAGCCGACAGTAATAACGAAATTACACAACCCATACTTTAGCGGCGAATAAAAAAAATTGTTTTTCATTTTAAGCCGACAGTAATAACGAAATTACACAACCCATACTTTAGCGGCGAATAAAAAAAATTGTTTTTCATTTTAAGCCGACAGTAAAAACGAAATTACACAACCCATACTTTAGCGGCGAATAAAAAAAATTGTTTTTCATTTTAAGCCGACAGTAATAACGAAATTACACAACCCATACTTTAGCGGCGAATAAAAAAAATTGTTTTTCATTTTAAGCCGACAGTAATAACGAAATTACACAACCCATACTTTAGCGGCGAATAAAAAAAATTGTTTTTCATTTTAAGCCGACAGTAATAACGAAATTACACAACCCATACTTTAGCGGCGAATAAAAAAAATTGTTTTTCATTTTAAGCCGACAGTAATAACGAAATTACACAACCCATACTTTAGCGGCGAATAAAAAAAATTGTTTTTCATTTTAAGCCGACAGTAAAAACGAAATTACACAACCCATACTTTAGCGGCGAATAAAAAAAATTGTTTTTCATTTTAAGCCGACAGTAAAAACGAAATTACACAACCCATACTTTAGCGGCGAATAAAAAAAATTGTTTTTCATTTTAAGCCGACAGTAAAAACGAAATTACACAACCCATACTTTAGCGGCGAATAAGAAATGATATTTATTTTAAGCAGACATTAATTACTAAATTACACACCTAATACTCTGGCGATGAATAAACAAGGATATTTATTTTAAGCCGACAGTAATTATGTAATTACACAACCAAATAATGATATTAATTTCAAGAAGACAGTAATAAATACATTACACTACCCATAACGTACCGATGAATAAAGAATGATATTTATTTTAAGCAAAACATAATTACTCAATTAAACTACCCATACTGTGGCGACGAATAAAGAATGATATTTATTTTAAAAGACAGAAATTACGAATTGGCACAACCCATACTGTGGCGACGAAGAAAGAATGATATTTATTTTTTTAAAGACAGAAATTACGAAATGGCACAACTCATTCTGTGGCGATGAATAAAGAATGGTATTTATTTTAAGCAGACAGTAATTACGGAATTACACAACCCATATTGTAGCGATGAATTATGAATGATTTTTAAGAAGTTAGCAATTACGAAATTAAAAACCTGTGGCGACGAATAAGGAATGATATTTTTGCTAAGCAGTCAGTAATTAACAGGACAAATAAATAATGATACTAATAATGATATTAGATTCAAGAAGACAGTAATTAAGAAATAACTCTACTCATAACGTAGCGGTGATGAAACAATTTTATTTAAAGCAGACAGTAATTACGAAATTACACAACCCATACTGTGACAACGAATAAAAGATGGTATATACTTTAAGCAGCCAGTAATTAGGAAATACCACAACCCATACTGTGGCAACCAATAAAAATGTATTAAAAGTTTAAGTAACGGGTAATTACGAACCTATACAACCCATACTGTGGCAACCAATAAAAATGTATTAATATTTTAAGCAACGGGTAATTACGAACCTATACAACCCATACTATGGCAACCAATAAAAATGTATTAATATTTTAAGCAACGGGTAATTACGAACCTATACAACCAATAAAAATGTATTAATATTTTAAGCAAAGGGTAATTACGAACCTATACAAGCCATACTGTGGCAACCAATAAAAATGTATTAATATTTTAAGTAAAGGGTAATTACGAACCTATACAACCCATACTATGGCAACCAATAAAAATGTATTAATATTTTAAGCAACGGGTAATTACGAACCTATACAAGCCATACTGTGGCAACCAATAAACATGTATTAATATTTTAAGCAACGGGTAATTACGAACCTATACAACCCATACTGTGGTAACCAATAAAAATGTATTAATATTTTAAGCAAAGGGTAATTACGAACCTATACAACCCATACTATGGCAACCAATAAAAATGTATTAATATTTTAAGCAACGGGTAATTACGAACCTATACAAGCCATACTGTGGCAACCAATAAACATGTATTAATATTTTAAGCAAAGGGTAATTACGAACCTATACAACCCATACTGTGGTAACCAATAAAAATGTATTAATATTTTAAGCAAAGGGTAATTACGAACCTATACAACCCATACTATGGCAACCAATAAAAACGTAATAATATTTTAAGCAAAGGGTAATTACGAACCTATACAACCCATACTGTGGCGAATAATAAAGAATTAAATGTATTTGAGGCAAGCAGGAATTTAGACATTGCACAACCCATACTGTAGCGACGAATAAAGAAAGATATCTATTTTAAACAGACAGTAATTACATACAAACGAGTAAAGAATATTTATTTTAAGCAAAGAGTAATTACGCAATTACAGAACTCGCAAATAAAGAATGATATTGGTTTTAGACAGACACTAATTACGAAATTACACAACCCTATTGTGGCGATGAATAAAGAATTATATTTTTTAAGCAGACAGTAATTACGAAATTACACAAACCATACTATAGCGCCGAATAAAAATATTTATTTTTTACAGACAGTAATTACGATATAACACAACTCATACTGTGGCAACCAATAAAGAAAGATATTTGTTTTAAGCAGACAGTAATTGCAAAATAATACAGCCCATATAGTGGCGATCAATAAATAATTATATTTATTTTAAGCAGACAGTAATTACAAAATTACACAACCCATACTGTGGCAAGAATAAATTAAGTTATGTATTTTAAACAGACAGTATTTGCAGAATCAAACGACTTATACTGTGGCGACGAATAAAAAGTGATATTTATATTAAGCAGACCGTAATTACAAAATTACACGACCTATACTATAGGGGCGAATAAATCATTTTTTTTTTTAAATAGGGTAATTACGAAATTACACTACCCATACCGTGGCGATAAATAAAAGATTATATTTATTTTAAGCAGACAACAATTAGGAAATTTACGACCTATATGGATCGATAAATTACGACAGACCATAATTACTAAATTTTACAACGTAATGATAAATACTAAGAGACTTGTATTTTAAGTATGAAATAGTAACGAAATTAAGCAACCAACGCAGCGGCAATCAATAATGAAATACATTTATTTCAATAAAGTAGTGTTATATGTTTCGTAATTATAGAAAAAATGAATATATCACACATGTACGTGTGTACAATGTACTTTTAATTGACATGTTTATACTTTTATTGCTTTATATAAAAAAATATAAATATATATTCCAAACAACATTTGTACATACTATAATTGTATGATAATTTTAGGTGTTCTTACATCTCCCCATATATAGTTATATATACTCCTAAATAAAATTAACTGAATTACTTGGATATGGGAGTATTACGTTCGCGACGGATGTCCATAAAACGGAAATACGTACACAAACTCGTCATATGTTTTTGAGTGTAGACCAGCATATTTGGGTGAGTAGATTTCAATTTGATTAAAAAGGTACAATAATATAGTGATTGTCTGTGTTCGAACCAGGAGTCTATACAAATAAAAGATGTCACAATCTCCTACGATTTTGAAGATGGATCTGCTTCGACAAATGTATTACCTCTGTTACCTAGATAAATATATTTACTTTTGATCAAAATGGGTAGAATGATATGTTCGCAACAGGTGTCCATTAAAATAAACTGTCACAAACTTGTCATAAAGTATTGGCGATAGACGTCTATAACTAATATATATGTATATGTGTCGGCCGAAAGGTACCTAGGGACTTAGCTTTTATTCTGTCAATTTTAGTCGATCGTTTTATTCGTTTTAAATCGACGATTAAATATTATTTAATATTTCCTCTCCTTTTTTTTCTTGCAATAGTGCCTCGTTCGCAGTATAAAATTTTGTACCACAAAAAATTTGTTCAAATATTTCAGGAGTAGCTACACAAAAGTTGTTCGAAATAACTTAAACGAACTGGTCCGCTTTAAGGGCAAGATTACATCGTTGAGAGCCAGAATGGAGTTTCTCAAGTCTTGCTTGGAGAATTATGTCGCCCCTGGCTTTATTTCTAGGCGCATTGCCAAAATAAAAGCCAGGAATACTCTCAACTTGGAACGGGCTTTCATCAAGGACAAATGCAATAATTTCGCTCGTATCCTTGATTTAATTGTTGTTAAATACAACCGTTTATGGTCTGCTGCATGGACCAGTCTTTCTTTTTTTGATAGATTAAGATTCTCAAAATATTTATCGGCTGGTGACAATTTGCGCAGCAACAAGGCCCGTTCCAAGAACCAGCTTTACCATGACGCGCTCATTCGGGCAAGGCATGGTAAGGGAATTGATGTTGATCAACATGTGTTCAACTTCTCCAACGCCACTCTCTCTCACACACGGAGAAAACTGTACTTGCCAGAGCTTTGGATGTGGGTATTCCCCCTCTTGGGATTGATAAAGAAAGTATATTTGCCGAATTTGAAATATTACAGTCTCAACTAAATCATCATGAGCCGAGGTCCAACGTTGATCTTCTTTATATGAAGGCAAGATTATCTGAACTAGCACATAAGTTCGCTAATTCTCCTATCAATTCCCGAGAGTTTGCCTGGAGTAAGATCCACTACCAGTCAGCCTAACTTCTGAAGGCAAATAAAGAGATCTACATTACCAAACCGGATAAGGGTGCCGGTGTTGTCATTCTTAATACTAACGACTACACCGATAAAATGTTGAGCATTTTAAGTGATACAACAAAATTTATAAAACTTGGTGACGTGTCAATTTATAATATTTTAAGTACTGAAGTAAAGCTTCAAAAACGTTTTCTTCAGTTACATAGAAAGAAGTTTATTGATAAGGATACCTATGACAGGATCCGTCCTGTGGGTTCTCAACGACCCAGAATGTACGGGCTACCTAAGATTCATAAGGAGGGAGTTCCATTGAGACGCATCCTGTCTATGATTGGTTCTCATCAGCATGAGCTGGCCAAATAGCTTGCTGATATCCTTGATCCTGTCTTACAGAGGTTTTCAGTTAATTGTATTGCTGATTCTTTCCGTTTCGCTTCATTTATTCGCGATTTGGAATGGGAGTCGCATAAAAACTTTCTATGTTCATTTGACGTTACCAGCTTGTTCACTAATGTACCCCTGAATGAAACCATTGAAATATGTGTTGACATGCTTTATCGTTACACATTAACCACTCCCGCCTTTCCAGAAAGCATTTTTCTGGAACTCATGGGGCTGGCCACTAAGTCGGTCAGTTTCAGTTTTGATAATATAATGTATCAGCAGATTGATGGGGTGGCGATGGGTAGTCCTTTGAGTGCTATCCTAGCTAACATTTTCCTAGGTTTTCAGGAATCCTTGTTGTTTTCTCGGGTTGCCAGACCCTTTCGTTATTGGCGTTATGTGGACAACACTTTTACCATTTTTGAGTCCCGTAACGAGGTTAGTGATTTTTTCCTGAAATTAAATACGCTCCACCCAGCACTACAGTTCACTGTGGAAGAGGAGCAGAATGGCTCTTTACCATTTCTGGACGTTTTAGTGGAAAGGACGGGGAACAAATTCACTACAACTATATATAGGAAACCGACGTTTACGGGTCTGTATATCAGTTGGGATTCATTTGTTCCCATGAGTAGAAAGATCAGTTTGGTCAAAACACTTGTTCACCGCGCATTGATGATGTGCACTGCTAGCAAACTCGTGGCTGATCGAAAATTTGCGAAATTTAATGCCAACATTTTCTTTGGTCCACCCAAATGTCCTGTTTATCTGAAACTTCCTTTTATTGGTTCAATCAGTAAGGGTTTTTCGGATAAAATTTCATCGGTTGTATCTCGCTGTTTTTATGCAGTACAACCCCGTGTGGTGTTTGGCACCAGAACTGCCTTTCCAGCCTTTCAGAAAGATGTACTTCCAACACTACAGAAAAGTTTGATTATATATAAATTCAAATATCAGTGTGAAGCTGACTATGTTGGTCGTACTCTTCAGCGCTTGGAAGTCAGAGTGGCCCAGCATATCCCTGCATATTTTCGCAGATCACGTGTTGTAAAGACGAGTACAGCGACGGACACATCCGGGTCTTTACAAAGAACATCCGGGCGTTTGCAGAGCACATCCGGGCGCTCACAAGTCTACGAGTCATCCATTGGACAGCACCTGTACGACAATAAAAGGTGCGGTGAGGCGTACTCCGATGGATGTTTTCGCATTGTACACAGGGCCCGTTCCAAACACCATCTCAAGTCCACGAGTCATCCATTGGACAGCACCTGTACGACAATAAAAGTGAGGCGTACTCCGATGGATGTTTTCGCATTGTACACAGGGCCCGTTCCAAACACCATCTCAAGGTTTTGGAGGCACTTAGTGTTGCAATGCGAAAACCATCTCGCTGTAGGCAGAAAGAGTTGTCTCATAAATTAGACCTACTTAGAGACTTCTAAAAGAAATAAAAAAATAAATAAAAATAATTTGCCTATTATGTCCATTTATTCTTTGCAGTTTAATGGCATTATTCAATCTCCCTTTTTTGGGTTTTTTTTCCTCCCCACGTTATTCTTTCCCCCATTTTTAAACGATATTTGCCGACGTTTTCTCTTGACAATGTGTCGGCCGAAAGGTACCTAGGGACGTAGCTTTTATTCTGTCAATTTTAGTCGATCGTTTTATTCGTTTTAAATCGACGATTAAATATTATTTAATATTTCCTCTCCTTTTTTTCTTGTAATAGTGCCTTGTTCGCTATGACTCCGTTTATTATATTTAAAAGCAATATATATATATATATATATATATATATATATATATATATATATATATATATATATATATATATATGAGACTAAAAGTATACTTTTAGAGAATTTAACCATAAGTGAAATTATTTACGCTCAATATACGAGATAGAGCAATTATAAAAACAAATGAAAGAAGAGTGATAAAGATGCGAATAACAAATCTATTTCATTTTCAATTGTTCAATGCAAGGTGTACTCGATAAAAACATGTTTATTTTTCTCTCCTTAAGCCAGGCTTTTTAAAGATTAAAATCTTATCATCCGAGGAATTACATAGATGGATAAGTTGGCAGGGGAATAGCCAAAATTCAGAATTTGAAAAAAATTAAGAAACAATATAAAGTAATGGAAAGTAAAGGTGTGTGCATAAAAAGGTCATCAAAATATAGAGTCTGTCCAGTTGGGTAAATGTCCGTTGACAATATGTCCGGTAAAAAAAGATTTAAATATGGAAAAACAGATATCGGTGAGACTGCGTTAGAGATGATCAAAATGTAGTAAATCCAACAGAATTATGTTTAGTTCAATTGTAGATAAAAACGCACTTATTAGGATGTAAGTTGGAGAATTGGAATCATTTTAAAATACTTATGTGGACCACGAATGATAATAGTTCTTAAGGAATATTTAAAATATTGTATATATTTCAAGTAGGCCGAATTACTGGTGAGAGGTGTTATTTACACGGAAAGAAAAATAAACATGTTTTTATCGAGTACACCTTGCATTGAACACTCGAAGATGAAATAAATAATTGTGTGTGTATATGTGTGTGTAAAAGAGTAAGGCTACCAACATTTGTAAAAAGTTTTTTCAACATTTATTTATTATTTTGTTATTTTATAATTTTATAATTTTATATAACGCGTTTCAAGCGGTGGTCGACTCTCATCAGATATGTAAATCCATTTGAATAAATGCTTGTTTGGATTACTTATCTACTCTCGGATGGAGCGGATTCGGTGATTTTAAAAACATAATCCTGAATTTTGAAGTTCCATGGATTTCCTTCATAGCTACTCTTTTGTTTGGTGTGCTTGGCCTTTTGGCTAAGATCAAAGTGTAGTATCTGTTCCGATGGATACTACACCCCATAGACTGGTATTGTCTTGGCCTTCGGGGCTTGACTTACGCCGGTCAATGGGTCTGTCCTGTGCAGTTCTAGGAGGTCTACCCTCCCAGGCTTTGCCTCCCCTCTTTGGGGAGGAGTAAGTTTATTGCTTACTGTCTGAGGCGCCCCTACCGGGGAATACCGACGGGGCTGCCCAGGAAATGTTTAAATGGCCAGAGTGCTCACCTATCGGGCGCTGGCATTTCAACCCTCACTTTAAGACCCGACCTTGGGTCACATCTTACTTGTGGGAGTAGGATAAAAACTGGCCTTGTGCCTAACTCCTGGAGAGGAGTAAATCAATACTCTTTTGTTTGGTGGATTTCACTTTGAAATAGCAGCGATATATCGAGATACGACTTTAATAATCTTCTAATTACATTCTGCGATAATTATTAACGTGTGAGCGCTTATGATTGTCTTTTTAATTGACTTATTTTCAAACGTGGTTTATCTATGTATGAGTGGCCTCTCGTTTTCTGTTGATTTTTCATTTATTTTCTGTGTAAATATATAAAAAATGTTACATATAAAACATTAAAATAATTGATAATTTTTATGTTTCTTATTACTATTATTTTTCTTATGAATGTTTTTCTAATTATTATGATATATTTTTCTGATTATGCTTTTTATAATGTGTATAATCATTTTTTTTTATTATATAAATTGAATTTCTCTATATATATCATTTTTATTATTATTTTTTATATTTGTTTTAAGTTTACTTTTCCAAATTTCTTCTACTTTGTATTTTTCTAAATTGAGTATATTCATCTACCCATCATCATTATTATTATTTTACGTATTTCTAATTAGGATAAATTATTGTCTTAAAAGTAGAATTATATTTTCGAGTTATATCTTTACTTCTTGATATATACCTATTTACACTATAATAGATATGTTATCTTTTAATTATTTAAATTTTTCATTAATGTAAAATATACTCTATTTTGTTTTTCAATTTAAAATAAAATTAATTCTTATTTTGTATATTTATTTATTTTATTAAATTCTTATTTATACTTTATTATTTTATTACTCAATTTTACCTTATCGTGTTTTGTCTTATTTCGTTTTATTGCATTCTAACATTATGTTATTATTATCAGTATTTTTCTTATTATTAATATTGTTTAATGTAACTATTGTTTATATTTTTATTGTTTATTTATTTATTTATTTTTACTCGTGTATCTTTTTATTATATATTTTCTCCTCTTCGAATCAACCTATATGGTGAATGCTTTGAATGTTTTAAATGCTTGATTTGTTATTCAAGTTGCTGTATTTGTGCTACTTTTGAAGTCCTTTCACTGGTGTTGTCATTTAGTACTGACATTTATTTTTTTTCTCCAGAAACTTCTGTATGTGATGTTATAAAAGGCGCTGACGTAGAACGTTTGGAACAATCAAAAATAATTAAAAATAAAATATTTCCAAAAAGTCCTGGAAACGATCGTACGTCTAATAATGGTGCGTTTCGAATTCTATGTTCAAATTTTATTGATCTCAACTAACTTTATATATATATATATATATATATATATATATATATATATATATATATATATATATATATATATATATATATATACTGATTGTATTGTTGTGATTTCCTAGATGTTAATCAAATGAAACTCCCGTTCTTATAGAATAGTGCTCAATAACAGCTGAACTATATTATAGTATAAATTCCTTTATTTATACAAACATTACTGGCTACATATGTGCATACATGTTACAGCTGAGATCTATATTGAAATCCAGCTTCCTCGGGCCTTTTTGCAAACTCGAAAATAAGACCTTAAGAGATCGCAGCTGAAACATGCATGTACATGTGTAGCCAATGATGTTTGTATAAATAAAAGAATTTATACTATATATGCATATATATATATATATATATATATATATATATTAATTTATTTTTTATTTAAAAATATGTATAAACAAAAAAAAATTAAATAAGGTTTCTTGTTTTTTTTCAGCATTCTATGATACATTTTAAAAAACGTTTTCTTAAGGATGTGTACACCTCGTTCAATTCATATAAGTGTAACCGCGCCAATCGACACATCTAAAATGTTTAGTTTCTTCAAAATCGTCAACGAGACCAGACGAAAGTTATCCTCTTGGAACTACGTGAGGATTTACTTGCGATTTTATACACCAGCAAAATCAGGAAGAAAAAGAAAGAAAGAAAGAAAGTAAATTACTCTTCGTTAAAGCCGACTTACGGCGAAAGTCTCAGAGACATATATTTATGAAAGATGATTTTATTCATTTAATGAATATATATGAAAATTTTTTTAATAACGTTGCTTGTTTTTTTCTAAATTCTATAATACATTTCAAAAAACGTGTTTTTAAGGATGTATACACCTTCTTCAATTCATATATATATATATATATATATATATATATATATATATATATATATATATATATATATATATATATATATAACTGAAAAAAGTACATCGATAGGTATTATACATCTGGATGAAAAAAGTATAATATTAGTGTAAATTCTACGTTCGCATTAAAGAAATATGTCACAAACTTCTCAGACGATATTTAAAATATCTCTCTATAACCACCACTCTTCTAAATCTACATAAGCCAGGGTACAAGTATATTTCTGTTTATCATAGCGGGTACGATAATATTGTCGGATCTGCGTTCGTGTCGGACATCCATGAAAAAGAAATAAACTCTTACTAATATTTAGGAGATCGACCACCATAACTATATGTATTTTAAAGCTACATCAAGTATAGTACTTGGATAATTACAAACTCCACATAAACATATTCTGAAATGACATTACCCAGAAGACTTAAGTAAATATGTTTCATTTTGATCAAACGGGATACACTAATATCGTGGAGTCTGGGTTTGCGCTTTACTTACCTCAAAATGAAAGGAGATGTGTTACTTCATGGTGTTTGAGGTATAGCTTTATAATTGTAGAAATGATAAACAATTATTAAAAGGTAATATAGGTTTTTAACACGATAACACAAATATTTTCTTTCATCTCCTCAAAACATCAGCTGCTCTTATAGACTATAATTTTACCTTTTTTTTATAAATGCAAATGTACTTATACGTAGTCCCATGCAATCAATGCTAAGTACATCATTAGGCCTCACTCGAAAAATTGCATATTTTAAATTGTAAAAGAAGGAACAGGAAAAGTGTTCCTGCTATCAAGGCATTAGAAGACATAGGGTTTCTAATTCGATCTTCGACCTGGTTATGTTAAAAAAAATATCTAACGTTTTTTTTGCTTGGGGTTAGTATGGACCAAATCAGTACATTGTGTCAGAAATACTTTCTTTAATTTTTACTGGTTGACTTTAGAAAAACAACACTGAAACTAGGTCGAAAAAGGCGGCTGCTGATTAGTTTGTCTTTTTCTATCATGCCTTTTTTTTACTTTTATTTAAACAGTTTCAAAAGTTTGCGCATGAATTAAGGAAATAAACCTTTAGAGCACCAGGTGTGTTAAAAAAGTAATATGACTGAAAAGTTTTTAAAAACAGATGTTACACACATTCTTCTAACTATTCTATTCTATTTTCTAGGGCCCTCGCCCGAATAACGCTGGGTAGTTTTGCTAGTCTATTATGTATATGTCGGATTCTTGGTGTGTGTGTGTGCGTGTGTGTGCGGTGCACACGAGCTATTGCCTTAAAAATGTACTTTAATATTTAGATGCCGAATGTCAACAAGCACCGAATTCGTGCAGAGGAATCAGAAATTTTTATTTCTGATGAAACGTGACTTCCATTCATTTTTACTTAAGAATATTTAATTTAGGTTTATTTAGGTTAAATTCGCTGACCGTTCCTAGCAAAAGAGAGAACGAAACAGACAGGGAGAGAGATAAAGAAAGATTAAGAGAGACGGAGACAGACAAAGAGTGAGAAAGAAGGAGAAAATGTGTGAGATAAAGTTTGAGAGAGTAATCAGCTTGTCAATTATAAGTCTTTTTTCTTTCTTTTTTAATTTCTCGTCTGCTAAGAATTCAGCTGACTTTTTAAAAATTATTTTTGATTCAGAAGGAGAGGGGTGTCACCCAAAGAGAATGAGTTGACCGAGAAAGGTGGACAGACAGCGAGACAGAGAAAGGGAGAGCGAAAGAGAGAGTGTGTTGTTTAAAAGAAATTGTCAGTATTTACTTGCTGAAGATCTGTTTTTCATGTGCGGAATATTCATCTCCCCAAGAATGAGCACTCTGAATTGGAACAACACTATCTGTATAGACATGGCAACACTCTATACCAAATAAAGAAGCCTCAGAGCACATGAAAAAAATACATCCAACCTAAGAAAACAGATGGCAATGCCAGATGGAGTACAATCATATCGAACAGTCTGCGTTGCGCCGGAAGTCCATAAAGAGAAAATATGCTACCAAATCCTACTACAATTTTTTAGAGATACAGTCATAACCATATATTTCATGAAACTAAATTATTCAGTGTACTTGGATAAGTATATTTCATTTTTATCAAAATTGGTACAATAATATTGTGGAGTTTGCGATTTTAAAAGTAGGCAATCATAACGATATATATTCTTGCACAGCTTTTGAACCAGACAAAATTGTTTTATTTTCGGCATTTTCCGGCTGTTTACGTAAACAACCGAAACATACCGACACCAAATGGAACACACTAGAAGCAGACTCAGCTGTACCTGTACTAAAAAAGAATTCTCGCAAAAAACAGAAAAACATATAGTTTTCGAACCCGACAAAAACCGAATTGATTTTAAACCCTAACCCTAAACTAACTCTAACCTAGTCGTTTTTGTCCGGTTCTAAAGCTATACCAGTACACAACAAAAAAAACGAAACAAATCTGTAAAACCTGTTGTTTCATTATTTACGTTCTTTACGATCTTTAATTCAAGAAACACAATTTATCAAAGAAAAAACGTAACTTAAGTTTGCCACAAAAAGCAAAACAAAACAATTATTTCAATGATTTTCTTTGTCAAAAAATAAATTGTAATAAAAATAAACATACAGTGAGTGTTTTTCTTTCGTTATTTTATGTTTTGTTAAAAAGCCGTCTTGTTTTGGTTTTGACGTCGGCTCGTTTTGATTCCGCTTTTTCCGGCTGTTTATGTATTTCTGCGTCGTCAAAAGTCGGTTTTGTCTGGTTCAAAAGCTGTACTAGTATCATTATTATATATTTGTAAACAACAATACCAGTATACTTAGGAGGATATATTGTCATTTCATCAAAATTAGTACAGGGTGCGTCAGGTATATGAGAACATATTTTCCATTTTATTAAATGATAAAAAAAATCAAACAAAAATATTCTTAATCAAAAACAATTATATAAACATGTAAGCTAAGGTATTGTTTAATAATTTCATTCAATGAAATTCCCCTCTACTTCAATGACAGCTTCGATTCGAGACCTAAACCGACTGCAAGCGCGCTTGAGATGGTCCTCATCTATGTTGTCCATCACTCTGACAATGGATGCTTTTAGAGAATCTTTAGTGTTGTGGGGGTGTTTATTAACATCTCTCTCCACGACGCCCCACACATAATAATCCAATGGATTCAGGTCTGGAGAGTTTGGAGGCCACAAGTTTGGAGTGATGTGATCATAAAAATGATCCGCCAACCATTCCTGAGTGTTTTGAGCCTTATGTGCTGGTGCAGAGTCTTGTTGAAAGATGTAGGGCCTTCCATTTGTTACTCTATCGATCCAGGGCTTAACAACAGTATCCAAGACTTCAATGTAAGCAGCAGAAGTGACTCTTAGTCCTTGCCGAAAGAAGTGTGGTGGCATCACATGTCCTTCGTTGCTAACAACCCCCAAAACCATAACAGTTGCAGGAAATTTTGTATGCATGACTGTTGGAACTTCGGAAGGGTCATTACACAGCCATCTGTCATTCCTTCTGTTTACCTTTTGATCTTGATCAAAGTTTTTCTCATCTGAGAAAAACCAAAGCATGCCTTGCTCAACAGGATGTTTCAGTTTGTTTAACAGCCTCTTGGACCTTATCAAACGATTCTCTTTTGTGGTCTCGGACATAAACTGGCCTCTCCTCATCACATAAGACTTGTAACGAAGATTTTCATGAACAGTCCTTCGAATTGTGGCTTCTGAAACATTCAGGTCTTTTGCGATGGACCTCATTGACTTTTGGGGGCTCTCATCAATAATATTCTGAACTTGATGAATAAATTCAGGTGTTCTAATCGTGTCTGACCGTTGGTCGTGCTTTTTACGTTTAGCAACCTGCTTACAATCACCATCATTTTCTTCTAACTCCCTACGAACTTTATAAACAAAAGAACGGGCGACTTTAAGAAATTGTGCGATTTGTAAATCGCTATGATCTGCCTTTATTGCGACAATTACAGCCTGTCTTTTCATTTGTTCCGTTACATTATTATCTGCCATTTTTCATTATCTGCAAAAAAAGAATAAAAATAATTAATATAACGTAACAATAACGACATTACGCGATGTTCTCATATACCTGACGCACCCTGTATTATAATATTGCGAGGTCTGCCAGTCAGCCAAAGATTCCTGAACAGGAAAGACCACTTTTACTTCACATCATTTGATTTTTAACGTAAATTTATAGAAATGGAAAAATAAGAGGTTCAAATGGTAATAAGTGGTTCAGAGTTTGGAGAAAGTTTACAGAAAAATCTCCATTGATTTTCTGAACCGCTGACTGTAGATTTACCAATATTATTTATTTTATTTTATACAAATGAAGGAGCACTTATCAAGGATCAAGTTCACTCGAGGATAAAGGTCAATGAGATTGTTAATTAGACGATGAACTACTATGAAGAGCTTGGAAACGATGGAGGGAAAAGACAAGATTTGATTATGTAGAAAAACGGTTCGACAAATATTTGTTGATACGGGACTTGCAGGCTACTATGTTGTAGTAAGCAGAGAAACAGTGCCGTGATATTTTATCCACATACGGGAAGTTATTGGAAAGAACCTCTGCTCATGTAAGTTCCGTTCGGGTTTAGGCACACCTTGGAAGAAAGATAAGTTATTTGGAGTTACGGTAGCAAGACGGGACTTGCTGTGAATGTTTTACAGGATAAGATTATAGATTAGAGATCAGCTTAGCACCTACCATAAAAATAACGATAGAGTAGAGAAAGACTAGCAATATCTTTTGGGAGTAAGGCGGCGTAGTGAAGAGAAGATTTCACCCGCCACTACCTTGCGAAGCTGGTGGTGTACTCTCTCAAGGCAGAAAAGAATGTTCTAACCTGCACTACCCCAAATGTGGAACCGGTACTCCATTTTCTAACGCATCTGACCCTTATACAAGTAGAAGATTGCATCAGGACTGATATACTTTCTGGGCAGTAGAATAATA
>OY744516.1:187467713-187562713 GCA_963556195.1 Sepiola atlantica | reverse complement strand
GAACCGGGTTCGCGCCCTATGACCGTCTGACGTCGTACGTAAATAAAAATGTTTTAAAATTATTTAATATCATATATATATATATATATATTATTTAATATTTTATATATATTGATATTTTTAATATTAAATATGTGTGGGTGTTTATTAACTTGGGTATATGTAATATAATATTTTGTAAAGTGGTGTTTAATATTCTCTAATTACTTTTGATATATGTATGATTATTTATTTTTATGATTATTTATTTTTATTGTATTTTCTATTATTTTTTTTTAATTATTTTCTTTGCCCTTTTTACAATATTACTTTATTATTATTGTATTTTTCTTATAATTATGAATATATTTTTAAATGGTATTTTTATTTCTCTGTATATTTGTATATTTGTATATTCTTTATTATTGACGTTTTCTTTCTTATTTTTAAATTGTTTCCTTATTTAAACCTCTATATAAATTGGTTTTATGGTAAAATTTCATTTTACCTAAGTATTAATTCATTTAAAATATTTTATTCATCATTATTTATTTTATTATTATTATTATTATTATTATTATTATTATTATTATTATTATCATTATTATTATTATTATTATTATTATTATTATTATTATTATTATTATTGTAGTTTTTGTTATTATTATTATATTTTATTTTATTATATTATATTTTTGTAATTATTATTTAATAATTATCATTTTTTACTTCTTTAGTGATTGATTTTTATTAATATGTTTATTTATTTTTATTGATTTATTTCCCTTGTTCATTCTGTATTTAAAATATTTAAAATATTCTTTATTTAATTTGCTGTTTCTTATGTAATTGCTTTACTTATATAATTCTTCAACTTGCTAATAGAGAAATATATGGTTGTTTAATGGAGATTATGGCCCTTATACTTACTGGATATACGTTTTTTAATAATACTGAAATTTGATGTTTTTCTTTACCTAAATGAATTCTGAATGTGATATTGTAAAAGGTGCTGATGAAAGACTGTTTGGAGTCATCAAAAGTATGATATAAAATACTTTTTCCAAATTGTCTTGGAAACCATCACACACCAAATAATCGTTGGGTTTGTATTCTTGGAACTGATATAAAAAAAATTCTCATTTTGTATATCTCAACTTATTATATATATATATATATATATATATATATATATATATATATATATATATAACAAAATATATGTATAGGGAATGGTCAGGCTAAAGTTATACTTTAGCAAGTTTAACTTAATAATTCCTTACGGAGATGAAACGCGGACGCCTCTGTGTAGCTTAATTGCCATAAATATACTTTCATAACTTACTAATTTTCTCTACTCATGTATTAAGCACTGTTGAAGTAAATATTGAAAAATGATACATATTATATGTGGATACATGGAATAATGATAGATAGATAGATAGATAGATAGATATATAGATAGATAGATAGATAGATAGATAGATAGATATACGTGTGTGTATGTGTGTTGCTCTCCCTCTCTATTTCTGAAGTAGTTTTTCCCTATGTATCATGTGATGTCAGTTTATATCCATCGATCTAAATCTCTTTTTATCATTCTGTATATCCCTCTCCCTCTACGCTCTCTCTCTCTTTATCTATCTATATATCTATATATATATCTTGTTATGCACTAGTTATGTATGTGCCCTTCCTTAACGTGCTTTATATATCTCTTAATATCTCCACACATGGATATCTCTCTTTACTTGATTACACTCATCTCTCTCTCTCTCTCTCTCTCTCTCTCTCTCTCTCTCTCTCTCTCTCTCTCGATTTATATGCTATTTTTATACCGCATTTGCCTCCATCTCTATCTAGATCTATTTCTCTTTATCTACCTATTTATTGCATTTTCTTTATTTATCTGCTTCTGTCTATCTGCCTGCCTGCCTGCCTGCCTGCCTCTCTCTCACTCTCTCTCTCTCTCTCTCTCTCTCTATATATATATATATATATATATATATATATATATATATTCTTCTCTCTGTGTCTCTTTTCTCTCCCTCTCTCTTTCTATCTATCTATCTATCTATCTCTCTTCTCTCTCTTTCTGTGACACTTTCTTATCTGTTTTTATTTATTCATTTTGCTTAATCTCCCCCCGTATCTCTCTCTCCATCTATCTCCTTCTCTATCTCTATCTCTATATCTCTATATCTCTATTTCACACAGACACATACGCGCGCACTTTTTACATGTGTGTGTGGTGTGCAGAGGTTGCAAAAACAAGTTTTCAACATCCGCCTGGTTGAGATGTCCTACGCCTTTGAGCTCATTTGAAAGTGTGGACTATCTTTATTTGCAATCAAGCTGACTTTATTTCCCGATGATAATTTGTTTTTAATTAAGAGTTTCCTTAATCGACGATATCTAATGAAGACCAGAAAGAAAGTCGCCATTGTCTGTCCGTAATCATTAATCAAATGGATTTCAATTATAAATAGCTACAAGCAAAGCTTTTCACTGTTGATCACCGCCGGCGATTTCTAGAGATTTCCTCTAATGAAGCAGAGGAAATCAATAAGATATCAACAAACGGAAAATAAATTATGACACCAGAAAAGGAAATTAGAAGCAACGGTAAAAGCAACGAGAAAAAAAACATATAAAAAGAAATTATATAGGAAAAAATGATGCAAGAAGAGAAACTGTAAAATATTATTAAGCACTGTTGTATCCCTATGCTTTTTTACAGGTACTTCACGCTATGTGTTTCCGACGAACTTACTGCACTTGGACCCCCTCAATGTAAATACACCCGAGCAACCCGACTAGCAGCAAAATTCTACCCCTTCACTGTAGAAAGTAAAAACAGCAAATAAAAAATAAATTATGTAAGAAAAATAAATGCGAAAAGAGAAACAGTAGAATATTATTAATTATTTTTGTTTTGGTTGTCCTCTTTACGACCTATCAACCCTTTTCGAGTTATTTAATGCCGAGTGGTTCTTTGGTTATTTTGTTTTATGGCATCGCTTTTCAAGGTGGGATGAAAGTATAGTATTTATTCTGTCCTCATTCAATGACGGAAAAATCCTTTTAGATTGAAGCATTTTTCTGTCCTAATTCAGAGTGCCGGTAATTGGGAGATAGATTTTCCCCACAATAAAGTACGACCAGTCTAACTGCCCTCGTGGAGAGGCGAGTGTTGTATTTCTGCTGTGCTTAAGAGAATAACGCCAAACGGTGATGTATAAAAATACAATGAATACATCATAATTGTTTGGTGGTGGTGAACAGTCGCTGGTTAGTGAAGGAAGAGAGCGCAGAGGAATTGCTGGGATGGTTTTCTCAGCCCCAATCGTCAGTCGACTATCGATCTACATTTCGATTTAGTTTATATAATAATTTGTGCCACACACGCATCCACCTGTAAACGCCTATTCTGGGATTTCTCTTTCATTGTCAATGTAGTCACGCCTCTATGGCGTTTATTTAGCGATTGGATATTTCCGTCTACAGCTATTTTTTTAAAAAAATAGCATGAGCCTTTCCAAGTGGTTTTGAATCAATCAACAATTATTTTATTTCCGACAATCGACAGTGATTTTTCTATGCCAGCAATCAACTGTGTTTAGTTTTTTTCCAGACTAGTGCGTGTCTGTGTCAAGTACGTTTTATTCAAGCCAGATGACATTTATAGTAGACCCGGCCAGGATATTTAACATAAGTAAATAAAAACATATCACATCTTTACTAGTTATTTAGTGCCGATTGGTGTCTTTGGTTGTTTTGTTTTACAACATAACCGTTTTCCAACTATTAAAAGCCGCAGTCAGTTATGTTGGTAAAAGATTTTATGCATAAAGTTTTAATAACTTGAAATAGTTATTCCGTTTAAATTTCGTTTGGTTTCATTGTTTTCTTTTACGGCTAATCAATCAATTCAAATCCATTCATTCAGTGAGGAGAACATGATTGGCGCAATAAATTATGCCATACACTATGGAATTGGTTATGCTAGAGTTCAATCCAATCAGATCTTTCTTTTTTACTGGGGCACCATTATCAAATCCAGAAGCCACTCGAGGATAGGATTGACAGTTGGACGCTGAACGACACTGCGAGAGAATTCTAAACAATGGATGGAATGAGCAGAAGATTACTTAAGATAAATTGATTATTCAAGAGGATGGCTCAACAAGTATATGTTTACATTATACTTCAAGACGACCATGTAGTAGTCGGTTGGGAAGCAGTCTCGTTCCATTTGGTTTTATGTATAGAGAGAAAGAAAAGAAAAGTTGTTTGATGTTTCTGTTGCAAAGCGAGTTCTTTCTCTGAATGTTTTACTGTGCTGGGGTCGGAGCTCAGTCGAGCACCTTCTATAAACATAACGATACAGACAAGCTAGCAACGGTTGTCTGTGCTAAAAAGACGTTAGAAAAGTGAAGAGATAATCCCAACTTGATTACGAAGTCAGTTTTGTGCTCATGTCAACCCAATATTTCTATGTACTTGCATGACATTTTTCTTAAAATTATCATCCTGAAGAGGTCTTACAAATAAAGACAAAACGTTAATGAATACATAAAAAAAATATCTTTTGGTTTTTCCTTTTTCATTTCCGATATATATATATATATATATATATATATATATATATATATATATATATATATATATATATAACATGCATTAATTTATATTTTGATATTTTACCTACATACAACGTCGTTTCGAGCTTCTGGCTATCCTCAGTATAATGAAATGACACTCTCAGAGTGTCACGGGGCGTGAACCCGGTTCACATAGATACATTGAATCTGTAAGCGGTCGCCAAATCACCTTTGACCTTGGATATGGGCGGTTGTCACGTGATAACAAAGAAATTAAGTGATATTTTCGCTGTAAGCGGCGAGCGTAAATATCAAGACATTCAGATAGAACTCAACGACAAATTCAGTGTATCGCACCGAAGACTAGCTGAAAATTAAAATATATCAGATTTGCATCGAATTTGATCAATAGACATTAGACACCAAAGAAGCTAGATAATTTTAATTTCCACGTGGTTTCAACCCTTAAATGCTGTATTTTTTTTATATTGGTTTGAAAAAAAATGTTATTATCGAAGATACTGATTACCTATTTCAGCGGTTGCTGATGCAACATCATACTAATACCTACTCACACTTGCCAACAGGCTCGGTGCAGATGTGAAACAAGTTTCAGTTTCACACATTTTCGTTGAATATTATATTAAATAGGCATTTTGTTGAACTGTGTCATATTAAAAACAAAAAGCATTTCAGAGTTAAGACCTCTTCAGCTTAAGTTTTAAATTTGAAACATTTTCTTGAATAAAAGCCACATAATGGATTTTGATCCAAATTGGGATCAGGATTTTAGACATATGTATGGAGGTGATTCATCTGGTTATAACTAATAAATAAAATATTATTTTCAGTTAAATGAGTTCATTTAACATTTCGGAGCAATTTATACCTTCTTCAGATATTCAAAAGACAAGATTAAACGATTACAAACTGGCTGCCCCTACACGGGTGTTTTTTCAATTTCAGTTCGTTTCTTTCTATTCTTTTACCAAATTATTGTTAGTATCATTTAGAAAGTTAAATTTACTTATTACTGTATCGATCTATCATTACATGATTAAGTCAGCCAAACTATAACGAATCCTGTTACGTTAATGTTCTTTTAACTTAACTATCCTTAAATTTATAAGTAAATAAAAATAAGATATCGACCAAGATTAAATATTAAAATATTACAATCGATCGGTAATAACATTTTTAAAAAACATGTAGCAATATTTACCGGAAATGACTGACGAAACAATTTAAGTATTACCTTGTATTACAAACAGGCTATTGTTGTAAAACATGCGGAAGGAGGTTAGTTCTACTTTAGTTATATATATATATATATATATATATATGTGTGTGGGGGGGGGTGGATGTGTGTGTGTGTGAAAATGACAAACGGAAAACAAGTTAAAGTGCAGGAGAAAAACAAAAACAAGAGATTTTTTGACCGGTTTTGTTCGTGGTGAACGTCTTCAGAAAATGAAGATATGGAAATAATTTTATTTTGAAGACACACACATGGCATGAGGGAAGGATGATCTCATTGGACCATATGAGAAGATATTAAGTGATGTTGGAATATGATAAGTAGGTGACACATTCTTCCATATTTCTTATTCTTCTGTTTTTGTTTTTCTCCTGCACTTTAACTTGTTTTCCGTTTGTCATTTTTTCACACATTTTTCCATCACGACATTTCATTTTCATGAATTATCGTGTACCTTACCCCATATATATATATATATATATATATATATATATATATATATATATATATATATATATATATATATACTAGTAGCAAGACTCGGCGTTGCTCGGGATTGAATGAGGATCACTACTATGTACTTTTTCACTATGCTCATAACACCATATTACTTTCGTTGTGTTACTACCTCTCCGCGTGTTTGGCCCACTAATACAGTCGAAAGGAGCTAAAATGTTTGAAAACTCTGAATTAATATGGTTTAAATTTCATTAAAATCGGATCGAGAAATTTTAAGTTTTAAACGGGTTCTCTCCCAATGAGTCACTTAGAGGTGGAGGTACGTAGATATTCGTCACATTTATGGCAACGAAGAAATCAAGCCCGCTTCCATTGTCTTCCTTAAGACACTTAATAAGGCACATAGATTCGGGACTAGTTGCATTGTTTTCCGCCATAAAATTGCATACATATGATGTGAAGTTGATTAATAGATGATATCTTTTAAGTTTTAAAGAGTTATGCTCTTATAGCTGTCTTAGGGATGAACTTAGAGATTGGGGAACAATTCCAGTGTATTTCCCGATAAATTTTTAATAAACATACACTTTTAGATTTTATGTACATTATATACCCTTTATTTCTATAGGGAACACACAAACATCACACAAATAAACAGACAGTAAGTTATATATATATATATATATATATATATATATATATATATATATATATACATATATATATATTGAGAGAGAGAGAGAGAGAAAGACATAGATAGATAGATAGATAGATAGATAGATAGATAGATAGATAGATAGATAGATATGATGAATAAGAAACCATGTTGAGTGTTACAGAAAAAGGCAGACAAGAAGAAGAAAAGATTTACAAGTAGAGAAGAAAAAAGAAAAATGAAAGGGACAAATTGATTTCTAGTAACATTTTTACACTCCAGATCCTATTATCTAGTTATGTAAGAGTCAGGTATATCCTAAGATAGAATACTGCTGGCACGCCCATGGAGATGACGTATGTAACACTATTTCCTGTCTTGACAGAGTATAAAATTGACTACAAAATCAAGTAGAGGTGATCTCTTCTCTTCTCTAAACCTATTTTCTCACAGAAAATACGTTGCTAGTCTCTCTCTTCTCTCTGGTTATTTACACGGAAGGTACCCGACTAAGCTCAACCCCTTGTTTTCATCCTTGTAAAAAATTAACACTAAGGTTTTGTATTCCTATCGCAACGGAAAAAGCTTTTCTTTCTTTCTTCTATGTGCCTAGTACCAGGCGGAATATCCGTATACATAACTTCTTTGCAAGGGCGTCTCGCCTGTAGAACACATTACCACGTGACTGCTGACCTGCTGATTAAAGCTTGGCCATCTTCAAAATCAATGTAAACACATTTTATCATAAACTGCGTCATAAGTAATAAAACGCACTTCATACAATTGATCAATATTAGTACTCCGGTAGCATTTCTCATTTTTCGGCTGACAGACATTCCGTCTCATTAACTCTTATCCTCGAGTGGCTCTTTGCCTTAAGTAATGACCCACTAATAAAGAAGAACAGTGTAAAAAAAGAAAGAAAAATCAGAATTAAACAAACTTTTATCAACTGGTTTTTATTTTAAGTATGTATTCTATCATTTTTGACTATCGATAATTCACACTCTCTTTTTTCTATCTTTCTGTTTCTCTATACTATCTCTTTCTTTCTTCTTAATGTATGTATGAATATCTCTGTTTCTCTCTATTTCCCTCTCTCCCTCTCTCTCTCTCTCTCCGTCTTTCCCTCTCTTTCTCTCTCTTTTTCTCAAAGAACAGATCACAACGAATAAAGGAGTAATGAAAGGAGCAGGTTCTGTTTCCCATCTGTTTGTTTTTTGTCTTGTTTGTCCTTTATAACGAATCTGTTCCTCTTCCCTGTGGCGTCTTCAGCTGCATCGTTTCACCAGATGGTGCTGTTGACGCCGACGAAGGTCGATAATGGCGTCCAGGGTTGGGGGCTGTTGAGTTAAGAGGAGGGCTTTTGAATTTCACACAACTGATTTCATTACAAAGTCTAACAAACCGGGCACGGGCACCAATAGAATTGAATTACATTAATGCGTGTAATATGTTTGCACGGCCGCACTTATCGAATCATTCTCGATATTACGATGATCTCACTTTTTTTTTTGTTCTATTTTTCTTGTTTTGTTGATTCACTTTACTTGGGAATCTAGAAAGAGGCGTTTCAAAGTTGGATTTTGCTTATTTTAAGTGAATAACAGTTTGTTCAATTTTCGAGAATCTCACTTGGTCTCTCGATCACGTTTTGCTAATATCCGTTTTCCCATTGAGTTTTATTAAATTATAGCCTCGTAAGTTTTCGGGTGTTGGAAAAGCATCCGGTTCGAGGATACTCCTATTGGAATAAGGAAAGATTCATATTACGCTTGCTTTAACCTCTGCTGTGAAATAGGTTTTATATTTGGATATGTAAGATGAGAAGGAAATGAGGAATGGGTGGAGGGGGGTAGGGCTGAAGGAATTAAAGGAAATAAGAAATAGTAGAAAGGAATAAATAAAGGAAACAAGAAAGAGATGAGAAATGGTGCTTATATTAAAATAAAGAAAAGGGAAAATCGAGTAATAAAGGAATGGAAAGAATAAAGGAGAAAATAAAAGGAACAGGAGAAAAAAAAGAAAAACAAAAGAAACATGATTACTAAAGAAAGAAAGAAAGAAAGAAAGAGAAAATGAATTCAAAGCAAAACGAAGTAATGTAGAAAGATTCAAATACAGAAAAAAGGGCGCAATGAAGAAAGATGGAAATGAATAGATAAAAAGGAAATTTGGGTAAAAAGTGTCGTAAAACACCAAAAAAACAAGAGATAATTAATATAAAACGCATTAAAATGAAATTATTCGCTGAAACCGTTCTGTGTTAATGTGTGGAAAAGATTTGTTAGATTTTTCTATCGCTAAAAGTACAGAATAGTTTACATTCAAGAACTTGTTAAGACAAAATGGTGAAACGTGTCTAGGTTTAACGCGTTGAAAACAATTTGTAAGACTTTTTAAACAGTAAGAAAAATTTACAAATCGTTTCCACACTAGCTAGATTGGGTAGAGAATTTAGCTCTGATGCGTTTTATATAAATTATGTGTTGTTCATTTGTTTGCGACTTCTCAAGTATTATGTACGTTTACCTTACAGTAGAGCGGACGCATGAAAAGCTCCGTCCCCGATAGGGGCGGGTCAATATGTAGCTACATGAAACGCAATATAAGCTCTCTCTCTCTCTCTCTCTCTATATATATATATATATATATATATATATCTATATATATATCTATATATATATATATATATATATATATATGACGCGACAGTCTACGTGTTAAGGTATTTGTATATCTCTCAGTCTAGGGTTATGAATTGTCCAAGTTATCTACATTAATAAACCTTCTTATAAACTAACGTTAGTGTCCAAGTGATTTTCTATACAAAATACAAAGAACCCGGTAAGCTAAAACCTAATAAGAGAAAGGGTGAGGCGAAGAGAATCAGAGAGTGACAATAAGTAAGCAAGAGTGGAAAGACGGTTTTTGTCAGAAATAGAAAAAAAGACAGAAACACGAAAAGAAAAAAGAAAGTTTAGAAATTAAAAGCTGAGAAAATAAAGAGTAAGGGAAGATAAATCATAAAAAGGCAAAAAATATGAAAAAAGTAAAAGAAAGATAGTAGTATACTATGGCTGCCTTCCCTCACAGTAGGGACCGTCGGAAAATGTAGCTGACAATACAGAAGATGTGAGGATGAAGATAAGCGAACAACAATAAAAAGACTAGCAGATACATTTGAACGCCCCAGAATAATGACGCCATGAAAATGTGTTACCTGGCCGGATAACGATGGTTAGAAACAGGCAGGTGTAGTCAGTTCAAGGTGTAAGCTCAGAGTGGCTAAGAAAAAAGTGAATGTAGTCAGTTTCGATGGTAAGCTTATAAAAAGATAGGTTATTTATGATTTCCAGTGAAGAGTAAATATATTTGGGGACACAAATAGAGCAGGACAGTAGACCGACAGATAGAGTTGAGCAGATGGGTTAAAGCAGACGAGCAGACAAGATAGACGCAGATGGGTAGACGACTTCGAGCGGACAACAATGGCTGGCCTCGATATACAGATGATTTCAGTAAGGTTTTAGCTGATATCTTGGACTTGGGAGATGTAGAGTGCTAATGACGCCGCCCCAACGGCACACACACACCCGTATTCAACGAGTAAGTTTACGCAAAGTATACGTCTGCGTTGTTACTAGCTTCGAATGAAACTTGTAAACCAGTACTTTCGCCCTCGACGATCGCTAGTGCTGAATTTGGAATGCCCATGATTAGAAGGGAAATACGAATAAAAGAAGGCCGCAACACATATGCGTTTCGGAAGTTGACAAACATTTGGGTAAGAGGCTGTTATGACTATACAATAGAAACAAAAACAATCCTAAAACAGTTAATAAGATAACAACAAAGATAAAGAGATAAACTAAAATAGATCAACAAGAAAATAAGAAATAAATGTAATCCAAAACATGGCGGAGGTAAAATTGTAAAAGTAATTTAAAACATAACGAAAATATAATAATAAAAGTTAAAATATCGTTACTCAAACAGGAATAAATAGGTAAGGAAACGAAAAGATAAGCAAACATGAACAACAAAATAACCGTAAAATGTAAAAAAGGCCAAAACCTTAACGCAAATGTGAATAAGAAATCAGCAAATCAATAAACATCGAAATATATTAGAAAATGATGTAGTTTGCTAGAAATAGGATGTGTAAAATATACAGAGAATTCCTGGAGGGCTAATAACAATGCGGAAATATATCGGGTTGTTAGAAGGAATACTGAAATCAATTTGATGTTTTTATCTTCCAGGTTTCACTTTGTTCACTTTAGCTGTATGTGTGAAGACAGAATATCACAGTATTAAAACATATAATTATAAATCATATACACACTTCAATTGGTGCTTATTTTATCCGTCGTTTTATTGGGCATATATAACGCCGTCTTTGAGAATTAAATATTCACTAAAGTTGCACTCGGCGAATGGGGATATAAAAGTGGTGCAAACCTGTACTGTTCGGGAATCAATTTTATCGACCATGTAAACAGTATTCTTATAGTATATATATATATATATATATATATATATATATATATATATTCTAATTTTATGCGTACATAAAAGTTATGAAAATATATGTACGTCAATTAAGCTACACAGAGGATACCGTGTTCCACCCCCTACTAAGATAAAACGCAAGAAGCATCTGTGTCGCTATATTGACATGAATATTTTTCATAAATGACTATATATATATATATATATATATATATATGATGGTCTCTCCCGTCGAGTTCGACGTATGAGTGCCCCGCGTGAATTTGTAATTGCAAGGGTTGCGCAATCCCTAACAACCGCTCTCCTGAGTCGGCATTGCTTGATTCCAATGACAAGTAGTAATACAAGAAGACTGGAAACAATGTCGAGATAAGCAGAGAGCACATACAGCACCTGGTATTCCCAAATGGTCACCCATTTAGTACTGGCCAGGGAACCGGTGTGTCAACGCGATTGTGCCGTGTGTATATATATATATATATATATATATATATATATATATATATATATATATGTATATATATATGTATATATATATGTATATATATATATATATATATATGTATATATATGTATATATATATATGTATATATATATATGTATATATATATATATATATGTATATGTATATATATATATATATTAATAAGAGAGAAAGACAGACAGACAGACAGACAAACAGACGTTGTATCTAAACATTCAGTGGTGGTTGAGGTCCGTGGGTCGTTCTGCGCATATATCCACACTGATGAGTGTTTAGTCAGTCGAAATATGTATTTCTGTGGACAGAAAAAAAGTAGTAGGTAGTGAAATAATTGATAAAGCCGTACAACAATCGCTGTAATCACCACTAAAAACAATTACATAAAATACATTATATATATATATATATATATATATATATATATATATATATATATATATAACATATAATATTACAAAAAAGGATTCTTTATGTATATCTAACATAGATTAATGAAGCTTTTACTGATAATAAAATTACTTGCATATTTCTTGGCTAATCTTTACTTATTCCTCAGGATAAAAGTCCTTTAGTTTATGCAGGTTTTCTATGTTCCGTCTTTGGATTCTCAGTTGCAGCTCTATCCATAAATTTGCAATCGGGTTGAAATCTGATAAAATAGGGAGAAGCGCAATAATTGATTAAGACTTTCGTAAACACATTTTTGGCCTCTATGTGAATGAACTTGGTTATAGAAAGATATCTTGTTAGTTGAATGTGCATTGAGTTCAGTTAGTACGATAGTTCGTCAGTGGCAGACATTTTGTTCTATTCGTCCAAATAAAGCTCTGGCCGCCCTTAAAAGGTAACGTGACGAATGGAAGGTATATTGGCGAGACAATGTGGCAACGATCACTGTTGTACGCTTAAAGAACTTCAGAGAGGACTAGAAGTGTGTATAGTAAAAGTATGTACGGATACAATGAGTCGTTTACTTCGTCGATATGACATCTTTTTGGATATGTCAGGGAATAAAAAACATTTTTAAAGCGAAAACACGTGCGTAGTAAGGATTGAAGCGTCACACTGCAGACGACACTTAGAACTGATTACTAATCGACGACTCATAAAGATGTATCTTAAGATGGTCGAAGGTTTTATCGGTCGAAAAAAATCAAAACCAAGATGAAAATAGGAGTCCGAATATTACAATATATACAAATAATCGATCGTTTTATATAGATTTCGGGAAAAAAAGAATCATATTTGTAATTTAAATAGATTTTTGGAATAAGATTTTGTTGATGTCAAACATCATTAAAAGTAACAGGAAAGGCAAGAGTTGCACAACAGCACCGTTTCACGTAGTTTGCTTCCGTATTATGTTTTATTAATCTGGTAGATGTTGATTATATTTCAAATTAAGGAGCATTAGTTTAATTGTGATGTACTGTAGACTGTATTATGGCTTACATAGGGTACAGACGACGGTTGCGTCTTGTAATGTACCAAGACCAACGCTGATAATTAAAATGGCATTAGTTGTTTTATTGACCAATGAGAACAATGGACATAAATGCATATTATGAATACAACTCACCATTTAACTAGTGCTAAATTCGCCAACAGAGTTCTCTGAATGATAGAGAGAAAAATATGGTTAACTGAAAAAGCATATATATATATATATATATATATATATATATATATATATATATATATATATATATATATAGTAAATTGTTCGTTTAGAAAAGTTAAAAGATCTTGTGTTTGTAGAATGTTCGCAGTGTTGAAAACACTAGTGTTAGAAGTGTACATGTCTATATGTAAATATGCGTGTGTGCGTTCAGGAGACATTGTGCATATGCGGTCATTGTAAGCGTGTGAATATACGTGTGTGAGTTGAAGAGATATTGTGCGTATGTGTTCTTTGTCAATGCGTGAATATATGTTAATCTGTGTGTGCGAGTTGAGTAGCCATATCCTTCGCCTGGCCCCAAACTGCTGAGTAGCTGAGCGTAATGTCGTGTTCGTTGACTGTCTTAATTCTGAATCTGTTAGAGTCCCCCTTCTGGATTTCTGATTGACCAGTGGTTGATTTTATTATAAATCGATATTTCACACAGGCTCGCTAAGTTTATCGTTTCAAGCGAGCGGGAATTACTTTCATTGGTTGAAAATTGTACAATTCGTATAGTAACGAAAACGCATGTTTTATTTTTGTTTTGCAACGGCGGACGTAGCACAAAGATATTGATTTGACTGCATCCCGCTTCTGTACGATAGATATAGGAAGACATAAGATTGGAAGGGTAAGATGAAATAACGGAGAAAGAAAGAGAGTAGCTTATACAACCTAATAAATGTTTGTGTTTATTTGCATTGCATCCCTACTTCCGCACAGTACTTACTAATAGTGAAAAGACACAGAAAATAAAAATAGATAATCGTCGTGGCACGAGAATACTGATTAATAAGGAAGATAATTCTATTTTTATACTGTATACAAGAAATGTTTGAATTATTATACTTTGATTTAAGAAAGATGCGATTTACTTATGTATATGTTTAGCTTTACTTTACAGTTCAATTTAATAATGAAACAAAAACTACACTTAAAAAAATATACACACCAACACAGATACAAAGAGGTGACCTATATTCATGATTTTCTATTAAAAATCCCGTAACAACTGTTTTACTCCATAATAAGATGTAGGTACTAGAGTTATCCCCCTTTGAGGATAAATTATTTTTTAGTCTAGAGTTATGCCTCTTGATAAAAAGGTCTAAACTTCCTTGATAAAGTTAATTCTCATCGCGAACATGAGATCTCGTGACAACTCTCGTACTAACACGTGGTCGAGAATTAAGACGAGATTTCGGTCATTTACTTGCTGACTGGAGAACAGACTAGACGGCCCTTAGCACGTCACCAAACAGAAGATGTACATTTTTGCCTTGTGTTTAGCACATACATTGTTTACCTTCTTAGGAATAACGTTGTACATTTTCCTATTCATGGAACAATGTTTCATTGTATGTTTAATCTATGTATACATGTCTCATTTAATGTCTGTATAGTTTGCCGTAGACAAACTATTAACAAATGAAATGTTTTTATAACGCATGGGTTTTTGACGTGCGTTATTCCCATTGTAATACACGGTGAATTTTAGCTAAGTAAATTCATGTAAATTATCTTTTTGGGGTTTTGTGTTTAGCACATACATTTTTAACTTTATTACGAATAACGTTGTACATTCTTTTATATATGGGTATAATGTGTTTACTTATATTTTAATACATGTCTCATTTACTTCTTTATAGTTTGCTGCTTTTTAACTATTGTATAATTACTGACACTGGCGTTACTGCGAATGTAATACACAACTGAATTTAGGAACACTCCACGTGCCCAGAAAACTTATTTAAATTATTTAACAACGCATTGCTAATTTTGATGAAATAATATATCATATATTCTAATTTTATAGATATAGTTGAGGAATGTTTTAGGGACCCGCCGTAGATGTGTACTCTATCTAGTAGCACATCATTTACGACAAAGGGCAAATAAAAAATAAATCAGACCTTTGAATTAATAGGAAATTGTTGGAGTTGAAAGAAATGCAAGCAACCTGACAAGTAATGAAAAGCGCTGTTGAATCGAAAAAGACTTTTAAAACGATCTGTTATTTCCTATATTGTATTTCTACAATCAACTCACTAAAGCGAAATAATTGATTTTCCTTTTTTGTCTTGTGTATTTCTCTTAGCAAATTGAAAAGACGAAAAGAAGTCAATGAAACCCCGAAGCAAAAAAAAGCAACGCCGCCATTTTCTTTTTAATCTTTTTTTTTTTTTCGATTTATAAATTTCTACTTGATCAGTTTGCACCCTTTTGATGAATAGTTTTTAGGGGTTACAAATCTGAATATAATAAAACAGAAAACGATATCCTTAACGTGCGACCGTTACATTTGCGCGCTTAGCAATGAAAATGCTATTTCAAACTAAGGCCCGACAGAAGGCGAAAAGTGATGTTTTATAATAACAGACTAACCAAAGCATGGCAGACTAATCGACGAAGAGAGAATCTTACAGAGATGCTTAGATATAGCTAAAATATGATGAGTCAATGTAAACTGTTCAATCAGCTAGCAAAATTTTTATTTCAAATTAAAGCGTGACAAACCAACAAAAATTATATTTAAAACTTAAGCGTGACAGACTAACGAAAATTCTATTTCAAACTTAAGCATGGCTGACCGACGAAAATGCTATTTAAAACCTATGCGTAATAACGAAAGAAAATTATTTTTAAAATTCAAGTGTGAGAGAGCAACGAAAATGCTATTTAAAACTTGCGTGTGACAGACCGACGAAACTGTTATTTAAAACCTAAGCGTAAGCCACGAAAGAAAATGCTATTTAGAACTTAAACGTGACAGACTAACGAAAATCATATTTAAAACTTATGAGTGGCATACCAACTATAATGGTATTTAAAGTGTGACAGACTGACCAACATACACAACATCATGCAGAGATCTTGGGCGCAACTAACATAAGATGCGTCCATTGAAACTACAATTTTAGTGATGAAAAATCTATTTTAAAAAAGCATGACCACGGCCATCTTAAGTAAAGGAAGTCAGAGCGTTAGAAAATGACGTAATGCTATAAAGTAACAAACCATACCTGTCGAACATTCAGACTATGGTCATTTGGACCCCTCCCTTCACTTTAGAATTCATCAAAATTCAGGAAATTAACTAATTTTTATGAAATTTTCAGTATTTAGTAATTAACGATCCGGAAATATTATTAATACATTACTTTATTACAAATGTTAGTGCAAATGTATTATTTCGTGAAATTTGCTTGAGTTAGACAGTAAAAATTAAATTAATAATTAATAAGAGGTTTATGTAGTTTGCTTGAAGCATTGTTTATTGGTATATAGAAATGTGATATTTAGAAGGCAATACAATGCAGAGGTGTGACGGATAGACACAAGTTGGAGCAAATAAGACATATAATGGTGGAACAAATGAATTAGTTTCAACCTTAATACAATGTATACATACACATATATATATATATTTATTATTATTATTTCTTTTTTTTTGTTGTTTGTTTTCCCTTTCAAAACACATATATATCTGTCTATCTACACAATGTTACAATGTTATGCAATACCTGTATCAAGATGGTCTGGTGGAAATTCCGTATGATATAATTTTTTTTTTTTAATTTTCGGGAACTCTTCCCTTCTTCAAACTCGTGTTCAACTTAAGTTCAAGCGTGCATATGAAGGTGGCCGTAAGATTTAGTCTCGCAGAAAATACCGGTTAAATTAATAATTAATAATAAACTGGGGTTGTCATTATTTTTTTATTTTTCAATATGAAATTTTCTATTTAAAAATAATTTATCTGATTTAATATTCCTTTTTTAAATAAGTTCATTCTTTCTGGTCTATATCGAATGAAAATACTAGTATCAGTTATACTGCATGAAAATATCTCTTGGTTTATAAACACAAGGGGAAGAAGAGAAATCCCTATTCTCATGCAGTTTTATTTTTCATATGAACATTTAATTATCATTAGTTTTAGTTGAATTTTTTATTATTTTTGAATAATTGTATAAGTGTTGTTCTCATTTCCGAAAAATTCAATAATGTTTTTGATTTTTCAACTTAAAAGTAAATATTAACATAAAAAGTAAATCAAACCTGAAAGATTACGAATTTAGCAAAGTCACACAAAATCAATAATTCAAAATAATTAATTAATAGAACATATTGAAACGAATTAAGATATGTATTTTTTGTTTCGTTTTTGAATAATTTGAAAACAGTTGCTCTCATTTCCGAAAAAAATAAATGACGGTTCTTGATTATTTTTAAGTTAAAAGTATATAAAACAGGAAAAGTAAATCAAACATGAAAGATTACGAATTTAGCAAAATCACACAAAATCAATAATTCGAAATAATTAATGAACATTTACTGAAATAAATTAAAATGTGTGTTTTTCTTTTTTTCTTTTGTTTTGCCAAACGAATAGTTCATTTACAATATAGTAAAAAATTGTAATAAATTAAAATAGTCATGTTTTGGGGATGGATTTTAGATGAAATTTATTAATTAGTCTAAAATTGTATTTTTCATCACGAAATCACATTCTAATTATTTTTTAAGACTTGAAATTATGCAATGCCTTAATCGTTGGATGCCATGTTGATTTTGTTTTAATTCTCTTTCTCGCTGAACATCTGAAAAAAGGAACACGTTAACAATGATTTCTAAGTGAATGAATAATCCTTAAGAGAGTAGCCGTGTTCTTGGTAGGGGAATAAAGTAACAATAGCAAGAACAAGTTAGCAATGATTTCCAAGTGAATGAATAAACCTATGAACGTAAGTTTGCTTGCTCTTATTACTTTCTCTGATTACAGATAAGCGCATACGCATTGAGCGTTTCGGGCAGTTTTGATTCTCATTGATAGTGGTTCTTATTCCCAGTATCAATGACATCACCAGAAAATCTCGACTCAGTTGACAGGCCTAGGTTATTACGATCGTCGTTGGCTGACTCACTTGATAAAAGTGACGCATATAAAATTTACCCTTGAATTTTCTTTCTTTTCATTTCTATTCGTTACTAAGTTATTTTATTCTTATATTTACGTCTAGCTCTATATATTTTCTGAGCTCTTTTGTTGGTACTAAGTATTTAAATGCTTTGTAACAATATTTGGACGTGAGTGGGTTAGGGTTAGAAACAGAATGTTTCTACATGTAGGTTAGATTTAGTAGAAAACCGATAATTTCACTAGAAATCTTAGAGTGAAAATTCATAATGATGAAATTTTTATTCATATGTATCTAATGCTTAAGTTTGAAATAACATTTTCATCGATCTGTTCTGTTTGAATTTTAAATAGAATTTTCATTGGTCTGTTAGAGTTAAATTTGAGATAACATTTTTATCAGTCGTTAATGCTTTAATTTGAAATATATTTATCATCAGTCTATCATGTCTAAGTTTGAAATACAATTTTCATCAGTCTGGCATGTTTAAGATTTTAGTACAATGTTATCGGTGCTACGTTTTCTACTGATGGGGCACCACTTATAACGACCAAAAGCCACTCAAGTATAAGGTTAATGAGATGGAATCAATGCCAGTTGAGAGATAGAAGAACCGTAAAATAAGATTGATTGATTGAATGGATCAAATTCGAATACTTGTTGACATGACATGAATCGGTTGACACTAGATTTGAAGACGGTCATGTTGTTACTTGCACGGAAGCAGTCCCGCGGTGATGTGTTCCATTGTAAAGAAACTGTGATCGTGGGAATTCCGCCTGGCGCTAGGCATACACGAGAAGAAAGGATTTTTGTTTTCGCTGCAGTAGAAAAACTCGTTCTTGTCATAAACGTCTTAAGTTTGAAATAGCATTTTCATCTGTCTGTCAGGTTTTAGTTTGAAATAGCATTTTCATCCGTCTGTAACGTTTAAATTTACAATAGCATTTACATCGGTCTGTCACGTTTAAGTGTGAAATAGCATTTTCATTAATCTGTAACGTTTAAGTTAGTAAATAGCATTTTCATCTGCCTGTCACGTTTAAGTGTGAAATAGCATTTTTATTAGTCTGTAACATTTAAGTTAGTAAATAGCATTTTCATCTGTCTGTCACGTTTAAGGCTAAAATAGCATTTCTCTCTGTCTGTCAGGTTTTAGTTTGAAATAGCATTTTCATCGGTCTGTCACGTTTAAGTGTGAAATAGCATTTTCATCTGTCTGTCACGTTTAAGGCTGAAATAGCATTTCTACTTGTATGTCAGATTTTAGTTTGAAATAGCATTTTCATCGGTCTGTAACGTTTAAATTTGCAATAGCAATGCTACGTTTAAGTGTGAAATAGCATTTCTAAAGGTCTGTCATGTATGAAATATACATTTTATCGGCCTGTCACGCTAAAATTGTAAGTAGCATTTTTATCTGTGTGTCACGTTTAAGTTTGAAATAAAAAAATAAGTTTGAAATACCGTTCATCGGTCTGTAACGTTTAAATTTGCAATAGCAATGCTACGTTTAAGTGTGAAATAGCATTTCTAAAGGTCTGTCATGTATGAAATATAAATTTTATCGGCCTGTCACGCTAAAATTGTAAGTAGCATTTTTATCTGTGTGTCACGTTTAAGTTTGAAATAGCGTTAGTAGATGCGTCCACGCATACCAATAAGAAGCGCAGTGTATTCGTTCGTTAGTCCTTTTTTCCACGTCTATGTTTAAAATAGCAGAGTCGTTTGGATCGACGCATCTTAAATGTATCTATACTTTTGTCGTTGTTTTTAGAGGGTGAACTAAGTTGTTCTTTTTTCTCTTCGCTGTATAACATTCTTTTTTGTTTACTTTTTGTTTTTGGTTTTTCCAATTTCTTTGCTACATTTATTATTATTTTCTGTTCTTTCCCGGCGTGTGCTGTATTTCTTTTCAAATGTTCCCACCCCCCTTTTTTCCCGACGCTGATGCGTGCACACACACACATACAAACTACGAGACATGTTCGTTTCAATATGAACTCTAACGTGTTTCTTCTGCTTTCTGATTTCAATTCGTTTTTATCATCTTTTCTTGGATTATTTTTAACCTTGCGTTCTTTTATGTTCATTATTTTCCACATTCGTTTAAAGAGCCGGCTTTGTGTTTTGGGGTTTGTTGTAATTTTTTATTTATTTTTTGTTGTTTTCAGTATCATTTCGTTAAATTTATCCTGTGCCCTTGTGTAAGCATTTATTTTTGGTTTCTTCTGTGTGTTCAGTTATTTAGCTGTTGGGGACAAGTTTATAATTTTTTTAAGACCCTTTCTTCATTTCCTTAGCAAAGGAATCAGGGTTACTTCCCTTTTCTTTTGTCTTTCTTTAGATTCAAACGCTGTTGTTTCCCATGGTGCGCTCTTGGCTCTTCCGTTGCCGCCCATCGTTTTTGGTTAGATTTTTCGATCATTTTCCTTTTCAATTTCTTGTATTCATACCCACTGAGCTCAGTTTAGTTTCTTCGTGTAACAAAGTGACCCCTCAAGATATAAAAATCAGAGGTAAAGTTAGAAGATGATAAGTTGGAATTTCGAAGTAATCTTGAAATATACAATGAATATATGTGCGTGTATGACTGACCGAACGACACTTCTGGCCTTTTGACTAGGAACAAAGTGTAGTATATGTTATCATACTACATATCATCGTTTATGTCCTCGGTCAGTGAAGAGAAAATCGGACTGACTTACTGACCCCTTTCTTGCTTGCAAAGACAATGGGTACACTCTTAAAGGATTCTGCGCAATGAGGAGTTTATAGTGAGTGAAGATAAGGTTATGCAATATCCAACCATACCTCAAATGGTGAATGATGGTCAGCATTTTTCTTGGAATAATATCTCCTTTGTTTGTTTTACTGATCGTCGAACCTTTTTGTCTAGTTTATATTATTATTAAAGAAGGGTCTTCGTCGAGGTCAATATCGTTAATACAACACGCATGGTATCAAATTTAATTATATTTAATAATACATTGTTTTTACTGGGTCGTGTAGAGATAGAGACATATATATTTGTCTAAAAATCCTGGCGGTTCTATCATGCTGACCCGTGGCTAACAGCTATGAACACCTCATTATTTTCATCTAAACGTTAACCTCTGACCTAGATGACAGTATTTTTTTACTATAATTATACAGTATTTAATTTAAGTTTAACATATGACGAAAGGTGTGACTATAACGCCACACTGAACCGTATAATATAAACTATAGTATAAATGTGATCGCATAATCCTGCTAAGAAAAGAGCACTAATTCCGATTAATACATAAACCCGTGAGAGAGAATTATTTGTATATTGAGAAAAATAGACACCCTATGCAAGGATATATGCAAAATGATGAGATACTAGTGATGTAAAGGTTGCTCATCCATGAACTTAACTTTTATTGATCCAGCAATGCTTAGCACCGGTGAGGGGGGATTCAAGATGACCGTAAAATATTCAAGGATTGTGGTACCCTGTTCCAATAGTAGTGGCAACAGCAACAGTGACATCAAAAGGCGCCTACATCGGGATCCAGTGTGATCTGATCGTTGTTGTCAAGCAAGGTAGTTCAGTCATCTATCGCAATGCAGAGTAAAGATGACAACACTCTATTGGCACATGTGAAACCGATGACAACCTGCTTCACTGACTTGGGGCAACGGCTGGTTCCTCTTAACCTCGGTGTGGAGTAACTTTAAATCCTTAAGAAACATGAACTGCTCGAAATCTACGAAAACGATCTCGATCAAAAGTAGACGATATCGACATCTTGATGTTCAAATCGCTTAACAACAACAACAACAACAACAACAACAACGGCAAAACAATCCGATAAATACTTAATTCTGATTGGACAATTTTTACAAAATTATAAATTTCGATTCGTTACTGAAATCGAACTTTAACCAATCAAAAATAGTTGCACTGGGAAACGACAATCCAAAAGCAGTAAGACAATCTGCCTAAAGCCACTACATAAAGCCGTGTCAGTTCACTTAGCAGTTACTACTAAATTGTTCATGCGGGAGAACTACGCATATGCACATGATTTTAATGAAAAAATTGTGGGTGTCTTCTTTTCTTCAAACAGAGTTCACTCTTTGGCTTGTTTTAAATAAACTAGAACGGTCGTTAAAGGGCGGGTAAATTAATTCCCCAGCGAAACGATTTTGTACGACTCTAAGCCCCCTTACAATTAATATAAAGATATAATGCTACTTAACCTAATGTCGAGAATAATTATTCCATTTTTTATCAAAAACCATTACATGATTTTTATTCGAGGTAAAGTAAAAAAAAAAATAAAGTTAAGATTAAGGGGACTTAAGAAGAAATTAAAATGCAGGGGATTTTACTTCATTGGTGCCTAATGACTATAGATAAAATTTAATGCAAATCTGACATATTTAAATGTTAATGTGGAATACTGTGCCTATATCATAATTTCTAAAAACCTTTAAACTACTCCGAAGAAACTGTAATTTCGAAAATATGTATTAATTGATGTCTAATATCTATTGGTAAAATTTCACAAAAATTTGAAGTGTTTGAATTTTCACGAACGACTTCTGCTTCCTCTTCGCCCCCTTTACATAAAATTAAATGAAACTAAATATAGTCCGCGTTACTCGCCCTTACGCGGAGCAACTCTGTTCAATAATTCATAATGATCAGTTAATTAGTTTTGAAGTGAATCCTATACATAAAATCTTAACATATACACATACCTAACTTTATATAGATATAGATTTCAATTAATATTTGTATGGATTGTCTCCGTAATGTTTTGATATCGTTTTTCCTCTACATAATATGCTGAGAAAGACTTGTCTTATTTTCGGCTTTTCCTTCTTCTGAACCAGTTGCTTGGAAGTTTTGTCTACCCTATTATTTTACCATAAATACTTAATTCTGATTGGATAACTATTTTACTAACTACTCAATTCGGATTGGTTCCTGAAATCGAACTTAAACCAATCAGAAAGAGTTGCGGAAGACATATGGATTCATACTTTCCCGAGAGTATTATTTACAGCAACTTTCAGTATCTAAATTTACGACGGCTGGTTTTCCTAAATGTCACTAGTTATTATAAGAAATATTGATAGTCCTAATCGTTTCTCGCGACCGAAACAGGACTCGATGGAATAACATATTTCTCAGATGTTAACCGATAGCCTCACAATCTGATAAAATCACGTACATAGTACAACGTTGTTTTTTTCCCTCACACGTTGTGTCTATCTATGACCTTGTAGAGAGGCAAATAAATTAGGACTTATCTGAATCTTAGTAAACAGATGTGACCTTATTATGGCTAAATCAAGTTCACGCTAGATCACTGAAGTTAAGCGAAGTTGAGCTTCGCCATTATTTAGACACTCCATTCAAGCGTCCAAATAAATTGCTGGGGACGGTGAATTAATCTCAATGCAGTTCCAAGAAACGAAAATGACATTTCAGATGGCGATATACTTTGGCATCCAAGTAAAACAAATAAGATTGGAAACGAATCGTCTACTCTATAATATAGACCAATGTGTATGTATTTGTGTGTGTGTATATATATATATATATATATATATATATATATATATATATATATCCGTCCCGTTACATAAAGGTTACCGAGTATAAACTACCGAACGAAACCATTTAAAGTATTAGTTCCGATAACTTACTGTTGTCTGAAATGAATTCGGAAAGAAATCTGTGACTCTATTTGAATAATGAGACGTTTTCATATTTTCTTTCTTCTTTCAATACAGATTGATACGTTTTTTTCTTTTTTTTTCTTTTTATCTGAGACGTTTTCTTTATTTCTTTTTTTTAACTTCACCGATTGAGACGTTATTTTATATATAACACTAGCGAAGGGTACACACTCGTATACAATAAAGGTCCTGTGCACTAGCACGTGGATGGTTCGATATTTTATTCACATCGACTAATTATTTTTTTTATTTAAGCCTTTTTGGAATTATCCCTTGAATAAAATATTAAACACCAAACCCGTCTCTTTCTCCTTCTCATTTTTCCCTTCCTCTATAAATCTCTCACTTCCCTCTATCTCTTTCTTGCCACAGTCTCCCTCTTCTCCCCACACATTTTTCCCATCATCTCTACATCACTTTCCCTCTCTCTCCCTCACCTTCCTTGTCTTTTATCTCTCATTCTCTCTTATTCCAATTTCTGTAGTTTTTAATTGCCTTTAGACCTAAAGAAAAACATTACATAACCGTAAAAAGAACAAAACATGATTGAAACAGAAGCAAATAGGAAGCGCTATTGTCTTGACAACAGTAATAAACAATTCTTCTAAAAGAGTAAAAACTTCATTATCCTTGCAGATAAGTAAAAAAAAATGTCAAATTTCCCCCATAATTTTTTTCCTTGGCTGACAAAATGTCTAATATTATTTTCAGTTATGAGAGTTTTGTTCCCTTTTTACCATTGTGTGCATTGCGTAATTTGCTTTTTGCTTTTTTTAGTTTAATAGTATGTCTTTTTAATACAAAATTTACGGACCGTCTTTTTTCACGTAACGTCCATAAAAATCATTTTTACATTTTTCTTTGTCTAGTGTCTCTATTAATTCTTTTGTCAGTGTCCTCCCTTGTTTCCGAGCAACAACCTCTCACCCTCAAGACCAACTCCTTTTTCGCCGTGGTAGTCACAGAGCTATGCCGCCTAGAACTGCGCTTCTGAACTTGGACACCCATGGCGGACAGATTTGGAACTAATAGGTATTCGGGCCGCAAACTGGCTAACAGAGCACTTGTAAAAATCCAGGAAAAGTCAGCATCAGGATCCGTCGTCTTCTAGTCGTATCTCCGTGAGACAAGCAAAGACGTGTCAGATGCGGAACCACAAATCAATGAAGTGAGAGTGAAAACGTTGCTTATGACCCATTCCTGTATGTCTTCTGGGCCAAACCTACCCCAACTTCTTATGCAACCGCTAATCTTTTGTGCGTTTGGTGTCGGTGGCAAAAGCCTGTAATCTTACCGGTTTAACTAATAACTGCGACTAATGAGGAGAACTTTATGCAAGTCAGACAACCTTGAGGCGCGATCTTCGTGAGCTCTATGTAGAAGTCTGATTCTTCTAATAAACAAAGTAGCACCAAGCGTGATCGGCAATAATTTAGATACACGTGTTCTCTGTTACTAGGTTCAACCGGTACCTTGAATCTTAGTCGTACAAAAGCCAGGTTTGGCTACTCCGGGGTTAAAGACACAATAAGAAAATATTAAGTGTTTAATCTATCCCGGTTTGAACTCCTGGCGTGGATTGTGATGATCGGTCTAAAAAATCGTCAAACTCAAATCCAAACTGTCTAAAAGACTATTGTTCAGACTCGTTGCAAACTGAGATTAACAATCTTTCACGTTTAAAACTCCGAAAGGAAAACATCTTCTTTTCTTCACGTGTGTTGTCACAGTCACACGTGTTCTTGCTAAAGTCTCGCGGCGATACGTTTTCCTCTATTTTTGTAATGCAACAATGCATATGTAGTGTACTCTAATTGCCAAGTGAGGATTGACATAACAATTAACATACAAATGAATGGGAATAAATTAGTTGCGTTCAAGAAGTGAACGAAGCATAGTAAACGTTGTTATTTACATGTTTAAATATTTAAATTGTTTAAGACAGTTAGTCTAATCTTGATTGTTTTAATCTCCACATACATCTCTGTACATTATGCTACGATGCGTGAATTCTGTTTCATATATAACTATTTATTACTCTCCTACGTATTTATTTGTTTAGTATTTTAGTAACAAAAACCACTCGCGTGATTAAATTTGTCCGAGATATTCTCAAAACAGACAATAGGAGTGTTATATAATGCACGTACAGAAAAGAGGGCCCCAAGTTTACGGTCTTGTGCCAGAACGGAAAATAAAACAATATTATATTGACTTTCAAATATAAAAATAGGACACGGACATACAAAAACGTAGAGTAAATGAGCGGGTAAATAGACTTGTTTCAAATATCAAATGATCACATTCAAGCGCATGCATGAAAAATTAAGAATAGAACAAAAGTTGAGCCAGTCTTTTTTTCTATTTGACTCCAGCCAAATCGGTCATCTCAATTTGTGTCCCTGGTTTGGTGTCAGCGGGGAAACTGACCAACGAAAATAGATGTGTTTTATGTTTCATACATGTAAGTTCATAATCTTACCCTGTGCTTCTCACCCCTTACGCGCTTTTTATGCGATCTTGCTAGACAAAGGAACCGCTTACTACAATAAGAATTTAATCAAGACAACCTGTTAGAAGACAGACGAGGTTTATTCTACTTGATCTTTTCCCGATCCAGTGGAGTGTTTGAAGTCAAGGCGAGAGAGATAATTACAATCTAATTATATCTTATCAGAGCATCTTAAAATTACATGTTCGCACTTCTAGTGCTTCCAACGAACTGGTGACCACTTTTGAGTCGAACTAACATTGATGTCACCAAGTTGACCCCAACCGAACCCTCAATCCCTGTTATTGTAAACTAACCGAGTTATATACTAGCGGATCTACTTGATCAATATTTAACAGCTGTAAGGGCGCAATAAAAAAAACATCAGTTTATTTTTTTAATGTTTATTCCTGGTGATAATTTCACCCGACAAAGAAATTATATGTTTTGATATGTCTATTTAACACCATGGCTGTAATAAGATTATGTGCTGGGCGTGTAAACATAAGGTTAACGATGGCAAATTCCACGTAATGTGAATTTAAGCTAGATGGTTGAATTTTCTATTAGATTTAAAGTTAGAGTTTGAGCTACATAACGAGGGCCGTTGTTAGGTGGAAGAGTTTGAGTGACACATGAAAGGTCAGAGGTCACCCAATCGTAATCGATTAAAACACGTGATTTCATGTCGGGGCTTTGCTGTCTCTTTTGGCTGGCGTGGCTCAAGCAGAAAAGACGGTTCTGGGTTCTGTCTCTAACGAGGGGCAGCGTGTAGAGCTTGGCCGGGTGTATGTGGATGCCTGCCTGTCTACTGTCTGCCTCTCTCTCTCTCTCTCTCTCTCTCTCTCTCTCTCTCACTCTCCATCACTCTATCCTGCTCACTCTCTCTATCTTTCTCTCACGCGTACACAAGTGGCATGTAACTCTGATATTTATGTGACCGTCTCTTGTTGTAAATACATCGTTTTAATACACAACGTCAGGTGCACTCTTTTGTGCATTGCGATAGTAAAATATAGACTTCACAAACTAGTGGAGCATGATCTTTTCTCTTCCCTACAACCCCTTTATAGCATAAGAGGCGTGGCTAATCTTTCTCTACTCTATCATTATATCCATGGATGTGTTCGCCTGAGCTCTAATCTCTGGTGTCTCCCTGTAAACATTCACAGCACAAATTCATCATGTCACCACCACTGAAAAGAACTTTTCTTTCTTCACCTGTGTACTTAAAATCAAACAGAATTTTCATGAACACAGTTTTTTTCCAAAAGATTTCCATTTGTGGTACAGAATTTCACGAGACTGCATCAATGTCGACTATAACATGGTCGTCTCTAAGTTCAATGCCAACAAATACTTGTCGAGAATTCCTCTTAAGTAATCAATTTTTACCCATTACAGTCATTTATGGGAGTTAGAGATCCCACATTTAAAAAACTTGCGCCAGACAATCATTGTACTCGGAGGGAGATACGTAGAATCGAAAACGTCTTATTGTGGCATTAAACATGGTGAATGCAATTCAAAATTGTTAGAACTTTGTGAGTCGCCGAGTGCGATCGGGATGACAACTTAAATATAAACAATCTAAACCTGTCGGCTGCCGGGTTAAAGACCAAATCTCTGTCACCTGGGATATTGAAACTGAGAACAACAATGATTGTATTTTCTGTTTCTTTTTATGTATATTTTGTCTCTCTCTCTCTGTCTCTCCCTCCCTCCCTCTCTTGCTCTTTCTCTCTCTCTCTCTCTCTCTCGATTTTATTGCAGCGAGAGAGATTTTAAAGCAGTTTTAGGTTTTGCTGTCGTACAAAGCGGTCAGTCGTACGAACCAGCCGACTCGATATTGTAGTTTTAATTATCCGGTAAAAATAAATAATTATACTTTTGTTATATAAAAATGTGTTTTCGTCACTCCTTTATAAAGCGTCCAATTGCAGCAGCGGTCCCAGCCAGATGACTGATTCTCAGGAGAGAATTAATTACCCCATAATGACGCCTATTAACGCCGTGGATAACCCGTCAAGCCAGACAACGTATCAACTCCTTTCGTTTAAGGGAATATAATGATCGTTAAGCTTGTGTAGTGCCGTTTCCAAAGCGTAACAGCCCTTCCATAGACGTCTCCACGGCGCACACACACCAAGTTACTCTCCCCGGAAAACAGTCGGGTCACACATTGTTTTTAAATCCTCTCATAGTATTTTTTATCATCCAACTGGCAATATCATTAACACTGTTTCTCGAGTGGCTTGTGGTCTTGATAAAATGACTTATTAGTATGAAAAATACAAATTAAATCAATTTCTGGTTCACACTATCCAAACCCTATTATTAAATAAATGACTTTAGTAAATACAAAATGAGTTTTACTCCATAATCCATTAGGTCTATCCCGTACACCCGGTATTCCATAGTATATAATTACATTTAGTGTTTCTAAAATGCATAATAATTAGCTTAGTAAGTCATTTTGTCTTGTCTAAACCTTTTCTACCGGCCCATAACGGTTAGAGTTTTGGCTAACAGCCCCGAGACTCATTCACTCATTTCGTATGAATCATCTGATTCTATTGTTGACATTGATGTCTAGATATAATTAGTTATAGAAATACGGCGGGTACTTACGGGAGGGACCACGTGCAGGTTGCCAACATTCTACGTGAAAGTGTGTCTGTGGAACGTACTGGATTCGAACTTGGCACAATAGGTTGTCAGTCCGTGTCGTTAACTACTGAGCCACCATGACCACAAGGCCCCAAGACTGAAGTTCAATCTTCGGTCGAGTTATACCAAAAACTCCAAAATTATATTTGCTGTCTAGCGAAATATTCAGCATTATAAGGCGAGGGCCGATCAAGGGAAAGTGGAGAAATCCAAGTAAAGTAATAGGGTCCTTCTTATATCTCCGTGTAGAACCAATGAAAAGGGAGCATTTGGGTCGTCACACTACAGTTGATTCATTCATTCGTTTATTGATTTGATTAAAAATGTTCTGCCACCTACATTTTCCAGCTATGATGCTATCAATATGGCGATCTCTCATTACGAAAGTTGGCATATCTCTACTTATGCTAGACTGATATGCACAGCACTTTAAATGTTGCTATTAATCCGAACCCCGAAAAGTAAATGTAATAAAATTGTTTGAAAATACTTAAAATTACAAATTATCATCATTGCTGCATTAAAAAATAACAAGTTTTTTTATTAGTTTTCCTCTTTCTCACCATAATTCATTTCACTTTCAGATGTCTATACAGAGCGAATTGTTATTTGTACTCACTAGGAGTCATCACACAATCATCGTCAGTGATTGTTCACCGACAACCACCGGTGGTGTTCCCTGGTGACAACAAGCTTTCCTAGATTTGTAGTATTCTTTACCTCTTTTCGATACCCACCATAAATGGCTTCGATGTATCGCAATAGTCGCATACCATTGATTTCTCGCTGGTAACAATTATTGGTCTCCTCTGGGATGTCGGTAACAATATGCTTTCCCAAGCTCCCAGTACTCTCTGCACTCTTCCAGTGGAGGTTTGGTTAGTGCTGTCCCTTCTCGGTCTTCCTATCCTCCTTGACCCTTCACAACTCTTTTATATGGTATCAGTCGAGGCTGGTGCCATCACGTTTTTAGGATGGGGAGTTTATAAGATTTCTAGCAGTTTGTGTTCCGTGGTTCGTGCGGTAGCGTTCTTCCTGTGGTTTTGTTTTCTTTTCATTGTAACTTTTTTTTTAACATAGTTCACCCCAAACAAGGCAGGCCGCCACTGTAGACGTAAGGGGCTACTGAGAAAAAGGAAAAGGGGAGAAGGTAGGGGGCGGTCACCTAGATTGGGATCAGCCCAGCGAGGTGTCTGTTTACATTAGTTTTAAATTTCTGCATGTCTGTACTGTTGGGGAAACAGGGGGCAGGGAGGGAGTTCCAGAGGCCAGCAGTACGAGGAAAGAAGCTATTTGAGTAGAAGGCTCTCCGACATCTGGGGACCTCCACAGTGAATGAATGAGATTTAGTTGATTGTCGAGTTAGTCTAATGAATTTACGTCGAGGGGGCACCAGAGTAGCCAATTCATCGGAGAATAATCCATTGAAGTATTTGTAAAACAAGCACAAGGATGCAACATTGCGGCGATGGGACAGAGGCTGGAGCTTGGCTGACAGTGAGGGACCTATTAGGTTGGAGATTCTTTTTTGGACCTTGTCAAGGAGGGAGAGACTAGTAGATGATGCACCAGCCCAGATGTGACAACAATACTCCATGCATGGGCGGATGGTGGCTTTGTAGAGATACAGGATAATGTCAGGTGTGAGGAGTTTACTAGCACGGTAGAGGAGCCAACCTTCTTTGTGGCAGCCTTGGCAATGTCTTCAATGTATTTGTTCCAATTCATGTTACCTGTGAAGGTTAGGCCGAGGAGTTTGAATGATGAACTCTCAGGTAGGGTGTTATTTGCCATGACAATCGGTGCTTGAAACGGTTCCTTGTAGTTATTGAAGGAAAGGAGCTTTGTCTTTGCGGCATTAAAAGTTACCAACCATTTATGACCCCAATCCACTACAGCCTGGAGGTACTTTTCGAAAGATTCAGCCATTGCATCGGATATGATTGCGTCGGTTTTGCCAACATGGCGAGAGTAAAGGGTGGTGTCATCAGCAAATAAACCAATCTCAGACTCTATGCCATCAGGGAGATCGTTTATATAGATCAGGAACAACAAGGGTCCAAGGATAGATCCCTGGGGTACACCAGCATTTATGTCATGTTGCTTAGATAAACGGCCATCGAGGACAACCTGGATTTTTCTTTTGTCTAGGAAGGATCTAATTATATTAAGTAATTGCCCAGTAATACCGTATGATCGTATTTTCAGGAGGAGCCCTTTATGCCATACCTTGTCAAAGGCCTTGGATATATCAAGCGCTACTGCCCTAGCTTCACCTGCCTTGTCGAGTGTATGATACAGGCGTTCAGAGATGACTGTTAGGATGTCTGCAGTAGATCGTGCTTGTCTAAATCCATACTGGCGGTCAGAAAGAAGTTTAGCATTAACTAAGTGTCGTACTATCGCTAGATTGATTAACGATTCAAAGATTTTAGCAAAGATCGGCAGCAGACTGATTGGGCGATAGTTCTGGGGATCGGTTCTATTTCCAGAATTCTTGTAGACTGGTACCACAGAGGCAATTTTCCAGCTATCGGGGAAGCAAGATTCAGCTAGACACTTATTGTACAGTTTGGAGAGAACAGGGGCCAGTTCAGCAGAGCATTTCATATGATTGGTTGCCGTATGTAGCTTATTATTTGTACTCACTAGGAGTTCTCACACAGATAATCGTCAGTGATTGCTCACCGACAACAACCAGTGGTATTTCCTTGGGTCTGAGTGACAACAAGTCTCCCCAGACTTCCAGTGTTCTTCACCTCTTTTCGATAACGATGCGGTATCGCAACAGTCTCTTACCATTGATTTCTCGCTTGTAAGGACAATTGGTCTTCACTGGGATTTGGGTGGCAACAAGCCTCCCCAAGGTCTCAACACTCTCTGCACTTTTCCAGTGGAGGTCTGGTTTGTGCTGTCCTTCCTCGATCTTCTCATCCTCCTCGACCCTCTACAAATATGTTGTCTGGTGTCAGCCTAGGCCGGCAGCAGCTAAAAAAAATCAATTTTTCTTTTTAATTTTTAATTTTTTTTTCCTTTCAATTCCTTTTTTTTTCTTTTTGTTCTTTTCCTTTTCTCTTTCTATATTTAAAAAAAAAAGAATTTTTTTAATTCATTTTAATTTTTGGGGGGTGGGGGGAGAGGGAATAGCTTATAGTGTTTCTTGTAATTTCTGTTTCTTGGTTCATTTTTGTGTAGTGATAGCTGAGGCCGTTGTAATTCATGGGGGGGGGAGAGATTATGAAGTGCTGTTTTCTGCAGTTTCTGTTACTTGGCTCTTGTTGTGGTGTTCTTCGTGTGGTCTTGTTTTTTCCGTTGTAAATTCCTTGTGACTGGTTAGCCTTTGTAGCTTATGTGTGTTAGTTTCCGCATTCGAGGATTTTCCTTAAGATTGCAGCTGTTTTGATCATTGTCGTCCTTTGTATGGTTTCGATGGTCCCTTTGATTCCAATTTCTCCCAGTCTTTTCTCCAGTTTTTTGGGGATTGTTCCTAGTGCTCCTACGATTATTGGTTTTATACTAACTTTCTTCATGCTCCATATTCCTTTCAGTTCTCTGGCTAGTTCTGTGTATTTACTTCGTTTTTTCGTGTCTTTGATCTTCACTCTGTGGGCTGCTGGAACGGCGAAGTTTACGATTTTACAAGATTTTTTCTTTTTTGTCTATTATAATAATATCAAGTCTCTTTGCTTGTATGAGTTTATCTGTTTGTATATCCATATCCCAGAGGATGTTGTGTTTTTCGTTTTCCAGTACTGTTTCTGGTTTATGTTTGTAACATTTGTCTGCATATTCGAAATTCAATTGTTTACACAGTTCCCTGTGTATTACTTTCCCAACACAATCATGTCTGTTCTTGTATTCTTTTTGAGCAAGTTTACTACATTACCTTATTATATGATTTACTGTTTCGTCTCTTTGCCCACACAGTCTGCATTTATTGTTTTCCTGGGTTTTATCTATTTTAGCTTTAATGTAGTTTGTCCTAATCGCATTGTTCTGTGCAGCCATCAGTAAAGATTCCGTTTCTCTGTTCAAGTTTCCTTTTCTTAGCCATGTCCAGCTACTTGCGTTGGTGTCTTCTCTTGTGAGTCTTATGAAGCGTCCATGTAGTTGTTTTTCTTCCCATTTTTCTTTTCTTGTCTGTTTGTGTCGAGTTTTGATGCTTCGTGCATTGTCCGTTGGGACGGTATCTCTTGCTGCGGTGATCAGCCTTTCTGTGTTCTGGTTTATGTATTTCTCCAGCTCTTGTTAGTGTCGTCCACACAGTCTTCTTCCCCCTTCGTTTCTCTTCACGTAGAGTCTGTCTGTATCGTCTTTTGGATGCAGTGCATTGTGTATAGTCATTAATTTTCTAGTCCTCTGGTCAAGGTGCCTGAGTTCTTCTTTAGTCCAGTTTATGAATGGTCCAGAATATCTTATTAGTGATACTGCCCAGGTATTTATTCCTTTGATTAGGTTTCTGCTATATAATTTTGTTTCTAAGAGCTGTCTTGTTCTTCTCATGTATTCTTTTCCAATCTTCTCTTTCATTTCTGTGATTTGATTGTGTCTGCTTCCAAAACTCCCAAATATTTATAGCTCTCTTGTTCATCTAGCGCCCTCATCTGCTCTTGGTTGGGTAGTTCCATGCCGTCAGTCGTCTCCAACTTTCCCTTTTTAATCTCTAATAAATATTATTATTATTATTATTATTATTATTATTATTATTATTATTATTATTATTATTATCATTATTTATTCACTAGGAGTTCTCACACAGCCCATCAGTGATTGCTCACTGACAACCGGTGGTATTCCCTCGGGTCTGAATGACAACAAGTCTCCCCAGATTTCCAGTATTCTCCACCTCTTTTCGATGACCACCGCAAATAAATTTGCAGGCTCACAACAGCCGTTTACCATTGATTTCTCGCTGGTAAGGACCATTGGTCTTCTCTGGGATTTGGGTGGCAATAAGCCTCCCCAATGTCCCAGCAGTCTCTGCACTCCCAGTGGAGGTTTGGTTTGTTCTGTCTCTCCTCGGTCTTCTCATCCTCCTTGACCCTATGCAGATATTTTGTGTGGTGTCAGCCTAGGCTTGTACCATTTATTTATTTATTTTTATTTTTTTTATTTTTTTGTTTATTTATTTATTTTTATTATTATTTTTTTTATATATTTATTTTTAAAATTTTTAAATTTAAAAAAATATTTTTTATTTATTTATTTTATATTTTTGGGGCGAAGGGGAGCTGATGGTGTTTCATTATTATTATTATTATTATTATTATTATTATTATTATTATTATTATTATTCGGAATTTTTAGATTAGGATAGATAATTTGGATTATTTGGGTTATTTAAACTACTAACAACCAAGATGAAAATAATAGGCAGAGTAACCAAATAATATAGATCAAATATTGTCAAAAATAGTGTTTCATTATTTAAAAGAATGATAAAAAGTTTGTCAGACATTTGCATGCTATTATTATTCCATGCAGTAAATATCTATCAAGTTGAGGAAACTGTAATGGCTGAACAGACAACCTCGTTAACCATTGACCAACGGTGAGGCACCTTGAAAACAACATTAAGAAAATCAGTAGCTTGTGCTACCGATAATATTCAAATATCGATTTCTTACGTAAACTGAATTCCCTATAATCATTCCTGCGGCTTTCATTCGATTATCCAAATTTCTTCATTCATATTTCTGTTGGGCAAGGATATTTTCCTGAATTTCGAATGTCGCTAAAGTTAATGAGGATCCGTTTGAGAAAAGTAATATTGGCGGTTTTAAATGCTAGTGCAATGTCTAGCACGTTTCTTTAACAAAGTTTATTAAAGTGAAGAAAGAAGAAGAAAATTATTTATTCACAAAAGTTAAGAATATATATTCAATATTTTATGCGCTAGTATAAACATGCATAATGATATATGGTTAGTGGGGTGTATAGGTATATACTACAAACGACATACCTGCAATGGGAAAAATAAGCTAAGAGAAAGAGGCTACCAAAGTAATTGATTAGGTTCCTGGAAAAATTAATGGCTTCGTGAAAGCGAGGGTACATGTTTATGAAGCAAGCATACCTCATCATCATATAGAATTATTACCCATACCAGATAATAAATCCCTGGTTAGTCGGTTTTATGTCCATAGATTAAACAGCCGATAATTTTAAATGTATTTTCTGTCCGGCTTACCGTAATTGTCACTAATATACATTTTGAGCAAAACAGAAATAAGAGAATTTGGCATTTGAGTCAGCTTCCGCGCAGGCTTCGAGCCGTTATCGTAATGATCGTTTTTGTTTTGGGCAAAGTTTTTATCGGATCGGTTTATTGCTTTGTGATCAGTTGAAAGTGGGTGTCGTTCTGATTGCAAGCCCGTTGTCCGGAGGAGAAACTAAGTATCATTGTAACTTTACAAAATAAAATGGTGTTATTCGTTTTAAAACACAGAGTTAGATTTTATTCGAAAGGGAAATCTCTTTTTACAGCACTGATGGCGCCCACATAAATCACTCTAAGGCCACTGTCGAAATCAAGAACCGAAATCAGATGAAGCAACAAGTGGGCGATCTGTCTGTGCAGTAAAGGCACAAAGACGCAAGTTCGTACTAGTACCATGCCTCTACTTACTTACGCGTGTCACGATTTGTGTCTATGATACAACTGAATCCACTAATAAACTGTTCAACATTTTCATGACGTCTATAATTTAGAACATTAAAATATTATTTTATTTCTTATTTTGTGTTACTAATTATAAGGGTAAAAAGAATGTCAGTTGTCGATGATCGCCACCACAAGAAGATTGGGTTGAATGGGCAAATGATTAATTAAAATGAATTGATTATCTAAGAGGATGACTTAACATGTATTTGTTTACATTATACTTGAAGATAACCATGTTCAAATCGGTTGGGAGGCAGCCGCGTGTCATTATGGCATACAGATTAGAAGTTCTAGGAAAGAAACTGTGTTCAGACAAGTTCCGTTTGTGTTTTTGGTACAGGGAGGGTGAAAGGGGAGATTATTGATGTGGTTCTAGCTGGGTTCAGGGATTAGAGCTCAGTCGAGCACCTACCATGAACATAATGATACATTAGAGAGAGGCTAGCAACATCTCTTCTGAGTAAAAGAGGCTGCAAGAAAGAGAAGATATCATCCACGACTAGATTGCGTAGTCGGTGTTGTACTCTAAAAAGGGAATTAATAGTGCTCTGAGCGGCACCTCTCCATAAATGACAGCAGTACTCAATACAGCGGGGCTGCTTCTGAGCTGACTAAGTTGTTTCCAAGTCTAACGTTAACAAATGCTTGCCGAAATTATTATTGTTATTAATTATCATTTCTATACAGTCTACCCTTAATACTATTCCACCACCCCTATTACTGCTACTAATACCACTATTATTATTATTATTATTATCATTATTATTACTACTACTATTATTATAACTATTACTGCTATTATTCTTACTGTTACTATTATTTTTGTTATAATTACTACCATTATTAACGTCATTACTACTACTACTATTATTATAGCTATTCCTATTATATATATATATATATATATATATATATATATATATATATATATTAATTTAAAAAGTTCAAATTTATTGATAACATGAAATTAAAACCCATTTTTTATCAAATTCTTAAGTAACTAAATTCTTCCTACTCCACTTATCGTTTCCAAACCTCCTATAGTATGGTTACCCTCAAACTGATAATCTAATTTACTATTATCCTTAAGTGGCTTTCTGCCTTGGTACTTGGTTACTTATTAATATAAAACAGTTAAAGTATTATGTTAAGTTAGGGGAAGGGATGATCTCATATCATTGATAAGATATGAGAACATGTGGTGTGTAATTGATAGAGATATAGAGTCATATTTAAAAACAAAATATTTTAAGATATTTTGCTGGTAATTTACCCTATTGTGGAATTACATTGATTTTACCCGACACTATGAATAGTGGTGGTAACAGAGATAACATAAATGTCCATCCTCTATGAAGTCAACAACTAATATAGAACACGAGATTTTATTTGTTTGTATAGAACACGAGATTTTATTTGTTTATATAGAACACGAGATTTTATTTGTTTATATAGAACACGAGATTTTATTTGTGTATATAGAACACGAGATTTTATTTGTTTATATAGAACACGAGATTTTATTGTTTGTATATTGAACACAAGATTTGAAAGTATAACACTTTTAGGCAACACAGTATGGAAATTATTTGAATTGATCTGTGAATTCTTTATTTGAGGAGAGGGTAATTACATCCAATCTCAACAAATACTGACAATTAATCCATCTGATTCCATCTTTATTTTTTTAACCTTGAGAAGTGGGGACTTATTAGTAAAAAAGGAAAGGTATTATAGCCATATGTTCAACATAACTTGCGGCGGCGGTTATAGCATAGCACAGTAGGAAAGTTCTTGTAAAGTTTTCCCCTCATGCGGCTCCATTCTGGAAAGGTAATTACTTTATAAAAAAAAGCTAATAAAATTTCTGGATGGTCAAATTCCAAGCCAGATAATTTTCTCATCACATGGCTGGCAGTTTGTCACATGTATCCATGCACCCCTACTAAGCATGCATCATGACGTATGTTAAGAGGTAAATCAACTCGTTGCTTAGAACAAGATAACCATAGCGAAACTAAATATTTCTACACGATTAAATTGCCTATTTGGATAGTAAAGAATTTACCTTTTTACATCCGCTAACGCATCTCAATAAGAGACTTTGTCCGGTTGTCGGTCGATCTGTCACCCTTAATGTTAAAATAGCATTTCCATCTCTAAATACGTAGATGGAATAAACGTATCTTTGGAATATCTATACTCGTTTTGATATCTTTAACATGTTCAAAGTGTACCCTATTCATCATAGATAAAAGATCAAAATGTATAAGATACGGGGTGTTTTGAAAGTTACTCCCTATTATTAAGTGGTCGTAATTTTTTTACGGAAATATACTTCTTAAAAGAAATGAATATGATAAGAAACTGTATAGCATATGATTTATTTTATTTAGAATTAAATATGGCACAAACATTTGTCATCAGTATTTAAAGTCCAATATAATAGTTCGATAAATTCAATTCTGTTAATCTTGTATTCGCGTAATCAGGCATTGCGAAAAAGTAAAAGAAAATATCATTTGTATCATTTAATGAACACGTGTCTGAGAGGAAAACGGTGTAAATAGAGAGAGCGTTGAAAATCTAGATTATCAAACATACAATAGAAAAAGTGAAATATGGAATAATAACGGTGCGACAAATATATGTGTATTATAAGAAAGTCTTCCCGGCGTACGTGGCTGACTGTGAGAGTAATAGTGTAAGAGTCAAAATCCATTCGACTTCCTCCATTTATGATTATCTCAAGAAAAATCAACACGCAGGACTAAAAACATGAATCGATGAAATTGAATTAAACAAAATGTATAGTTTCTAAAAAGACGTAATAATAATTTCTGAAAACGCGTACCTAAATTGAGGCAGAAGCAAATTTCTATAGTTCGCTTTGGATTATAAAGCTATATCTGTCAACTGCAACATGGAAAATCTCACTTTACTTTATATAAAAATAGCATAGTTATCAGGCGTTTTCCGGATGCATGGACAACAAATACGAAAAGTTAAAAAGTGTGTGTAAAATATTACTTTTAAAACTTCTCTCTCTCTCTCCGTCTCTTTCTTTCTCTTGCTTTCTCTATCACCCTCTATCTAGTTCTATCTATGTCTTCCCCTTCCCTCTCCCTTTCTCCTCTTTGTCACTCTTCTCATCTCATTCATAGATTATTATTATTAGTAGTAGTAGTAGTAGTAGTAGTAGTAGTAGTAGTAAAAATAGTAGCTGTACTAGTAGTATAAAGTGTATCCCTATGACACACTTAGCATCACAATTAGTTCATGCCAAACTTGCTAGAATTATAACCAATCATTTTAGAGTCTATACATCGTTATTGTTCTCGTAATAGCAGTAGTAATAGTAGTATAAGAAGCATTAAAATCTGACTCCCCTGTCCCACTCAGTATCTCAATGATGATGCGAAATTTAGAGAAATTCCGTCGAGCCGTGAAGATCTGTTGCTGAAGGCAACCCCACGCTTTTAATTAAAACACTTATTCATAAATGTCCAACGAATTGTCACATCCGTTGGCCAGTGGCGACATGACCTATCGAACCGCCGTAGGATCTCCGATTCGGAAATGTTCGTCATGGTCTCCCAAAAGATTTTATATATATAGGTAATAAAAACAGTATAAATCTATTGTTCTATAGAGTGTCCTAGCCATATGATGGTGCATAATTTTGTTATCTAACTGTGTTTCTAGCCACGTTTATCACAAAATAAAACTGAGAGTGGTGTGAAACACCACGTGTATAGACATTTATTTGGTGGCCGGTGGCCAAAACAAAGGCGCTACTCTCTTTTGGAGACGAGGGTGAAATAAAAGAATATATTCTGTGATATAAAATCCAAAACCTCTTTAAAAACGGGTCTGTATACATTTTAAAGAGAGGAAATAAAAAATCTATAAACCCGCAAAATTGGCTCAATCACACTTTACGGTTTTCCACTTTGGCCGGAAACTGACCCTAGTTCGAATGATTTTCAGTCGTGTCGCGGATAATAAACAACATTGAAAGTCATCAACTGAGGAACCGGGCCAACGTTTGTTAAATCACACACACACACACACTCATATATATATATATATATATATATATATATATATATATAGAGAGAGAGAGAGAGAGAGAGAGAGAGAGATATAGAGATACTTTGAAAAGTCACACAATTTGAAGCGTTGGGTGGGTGGCAATAATAAAGATATTTTTTTTATAAAATATTTAGAAAACCTTGCACAACGCAGATTATTTGTTTTTAAAATAAATTATTTATTCATCTCAAAAACTTTTTTTTTATATAAACTTGAGTACTTTCGGTAAATCTACCATGTTCAGAAGAATATTTCTTCTTTTTCTTTTTTTTTTCTTTTTTTCTCTTTGTTGAGACATTCTCGTGGCCAAGTTGAAAATCCGTCTAGGTGTTTTGACGAAGTGAAAAAAGTGTTGATATGGCCGTGTGTCACGTGGTCGGCGTGAAAGGATACTTTGAAAAGTCACACAATTTGAAGCGTTTAAAATAAGTTCAATAATCTGCAGACTAATTCCACCACATCCCTCATATTACTGCAATCAGAAAACCACCCAATTGTGCATCCATTCTCACCCGATCACACAAACACGCACAAAACACAAATGTAATAAACTTCGATGGCTTTGATGCACACACATTAACACCACACTCCTATTTAACATGCCTGACACTAACATCCAACATCTGAGATGTGATAGTTCCAACATCATGCATTACATCTAGGACTCCATTAGTAACAATGGAGGATATATTGGGCAGACAAAAACTCTCTTCTCTGTTAACAACAACAAAACATTTATTCGACAAAAATACCCCTTCGCGCCACTAGCACGGCATATCAACCTATCTGATCATACGCTAGACAACAGTAAATGCTTCCCAATAGACTATAATTTCCCCATAACAAAACTTCAACAACAAAAAGAGATCCTAGGGATCCTTCGATTTTACACACACACAACACAGGACTTAATACAGACCTTGGTGTCCTGAACCCATATAAATACTTCCACAAACGCCAATCATATATATTAAATAAGATTACATAATAATCCTATAACTATAAAATTACACACACCTATACAGCTCCACTAATAATCAATACAATATTATAGCATACTCACCTAAAGTACTGTATTCATATTCACCATAACAAGCTATATCTATTATTTAAATATATTATGTGATAGTGTGATGGTGATTTACCCTATTTCGTAAATGTATTGATTCTTCCAGGTACTTTGTATAGAGAGGATTACGGCGCAGTCTTGGAGCAAGACTTCTGTAACATACTATTATGTACTTCTGTAAATATACACTCTTGTAAATATACTACTTTGTTGTCTTATTTAGTATCGGACATTCTAGGTCGCAACACTGGCGACGAAGAAATCGGACTTATTAAGACCAACATAACCCGGACTTATATCGTACACAACACTGGCAACGAAAATTAGGACTTATGTCGGATACAACATAACCATTACTAGAATGTTGGGTTTCCGAACAAAGACTTCGATGATATGCTAATGTAAAATTGTTAATTACAACAATACAGCGATAAGTTAAAGCCGTACTGGATTTTTAACATACGAATTGTGCCAAATCTGCAAAGGAAAAAAACACTCCAATGTCAGAATATAAGATTGGAAGAAAACCGTATTCGTACTTGAAGACGAAAAACGTTTTTAAATAGAAGTTTAAATATGTTAATCGTTCGACCACAGAAAATGGAAAAAGAAAACGAAACAAAAATGATTATCGATTTTTGTTCTTATTGTTCTTATTGTTCATCATATAAGGAACACGAAATAAGTTTGAAAGAGCTTTTTTTTGTTAATCTCGGTAAGAGGTTAAAAATTGATCTCCTTGTGAGAAAAGCTACGACAGTATGAAAAAATAATATATACACGTAGCTTATTTGAAGTAATGATAATGGAGGAATTTAAAAGCGCTATTTTTCGTGTTATATCAGGCACCAGCAAGAGCAACAGCTTCAATTGAAAACGACATTCCCAGAAAAGGAACTGTAACAATTGAGAAGATTTGGGGAAATGTTTTCATACCCAACAGGAACAGGAAAAGTGTCCGAATAATTTAATAGGGGTTAAAATGATGAACATGAAAGTGCATTTTAACAAAATCCTAATTTAAGCGTTGTCGATAATTATAATTACGATATTAAAAACGAAATTACGTTTGATTCGTATTTAAGACGTTATGGGCATCTTTATAATACGGTCTATACGAATTGGAGAGATTTTAGAAAGGTTCATTTGCTATTAAAACAATTGGGTACGGTTAAACATATCAAATTCGTCAATTATATATTGCCACAAAATAACAGCGACCATACATATGTTGAAGTGATTCAATTATAAACTAAATTGATTCACCTTAAAGCGTTAATTTTTTTACAAAAGCTGGAAATGTATGAATCTCACAAGGAAAGAAGTTAACACACACTGCGATGATTGCAAGTTGTCGAAGTTCAGCACTAACAATTTTAAATGCCTTATCTTTGCACAAGGTTTAGTATCGAATACGGATGAAGCAATCGGACGACGATTTCTTAATGAACTAAAAAATAAGCTTGGTTTAACACTTCTATATATCACAAAAGACTGATAACGTTTTATTAGCGTTCGCTAAAATTCAAGAGACATTAAACAGAGCAGAGTGCCACATGTTACAATAATCTGTAACAAAATAAAAATTAATTCACCAACTAAATTTGATAAACACAAGAAATATAATTTACCTCCTAAACTATGTTTTGGTTGCGGGTAATTGTATTTGTACAAAGATCGTCCATATAAAGTGACAAAGAAGTTTTATTGTGATCGCATGGAACACAAAAGTACACACTGCAAAGTTAAAAATAAATTGCTAAAATTTACGAAGTTAAAAATATTAAAAATGTTGTGCAAGTAGGAATATTAAATAAAAATATAAAATTGCAGCTTGACTCTGGCTCTGATTTGTCGATAATAAATCCTCAAACGTGGAATGAAAATTGGAAAACAAACTCTGATAATAACTAAAATGTAGCCAAAACTGTCCCTGGAGAACAAATAAAATGTGAGGGCGTGCTAATAGCTGAAGTTACATTAAAAGGAAACATTTTGAAATTGAAAATGTTTGTGATGAATAACTATGACAACCTTTAAGGCACGGGCTTGATGAAGAAGCTTCAATTATAGGGCATGCCTATAAATTAATTCCGTCAAAATATGGAAACTCTAAATACCGAATGTGAGGGACTAAAAGAAGAATTAAAAAGAAGGCTTTTCCGAAGTTTTCTTTTCTTTCTGGTGAACAAGGAAGATGTTAATAAATAATGACTGCCAAGTTTGAATTAAAACAAAATATTGAAACAGTTTTTAAAATAATTAAATGTTCCATTCGCGTCATTAAATCAAATCGACGAGGAATTAAAAATGGTGTATTATCGAAATTAAGAATACAGCTAATTAGATTCGTCTACAGTCTCCGTAAAAAAAATAGATAGATCCGTGTTTGTTCAGATTTCCCCGCGGGATTGGACTATGCACGAAATAAGTACCACTATCCTCTTTCTAGTCCAGAAGAGATATTCGCTAAACTCAACGAAAAAAAAACTGTTATTCAACGATTGATTAAAGTGACGCGTATCTACAAATACCTGTGATCGAGAAGTGCTCAAAGCTACTTTGTATGAATACTCATAAGCGTTTGTACAAATTACAAAAGAGTACCATTCGGGGTAGAAGTTGAACGAGCCATTTTTAACAAGTAATTGATACAGTGCTTAGCAGGCTGGTATTTGCGACCTAGATAACATACTAGTGATCAGTAAAACAACGAGCAGTGCAAATCGCATGTATACGAAGTATTTAAAAGAATCCAGAACCATGGAGTTTAATTGAAGGAGGAAAAATGCGATCTTTTTATGTAAAAAATAAAATATTTTGGTGAAAAAGATAGAAGACGAGTGCGATAACAAATATGCTGGCTCCCAAAAACGTATCATTACTACAAAGTGTTATTAATTTAGTAAATTATAACGATGTTTATTCGAAACATGCGCAATTAGATTCTTTATGAGCTATTAAAAAAGGTGTGGGCCACAGAATGCCAGGATATATATGAAAGAAAAAATATTCTCACATCAGAATTATTTTTGACGCACTACAATCTGGATCTGAAGAATTAATTTAGATTAAGCGATTTATGAGTCAGTAAAAGGTTCAAAAAAGCATACTGCAAACTACTTCAATTACAATTATAACATGGAATAGCTGCCATTGTCAAAAATCGGTCATGCTAATGTGTTATCCCAAAATATGCTGAACCCCTTGAAAACACAGTAATTGTCTCTCTAAAAATTGAGGTAGAAATAAGAAATACATTGTGTAACTCCATTGGGTCGCTTCCGATAACTCTCAAAGAAATTTTAAAAACGGTGCTAGACGACGATATTTTTTAATATAAAAGGAAAATAAAATAAAAATACCGACAAATATGGAAGTGTGTTCAATCTGTGATGAAGTAGTTATGTATGGTGACCAATTTGTTGTTCCTGCAACATTACAGAAAAGAATACTAAAAGAATTTCATGTCGGTACCCCGGACATTTCAAGAATGAAAAGTCTCATGAGCATTTATGTGTACTGGACAAGCGCGGACTAAGACATTAAAAATGCGTTGAAAATATGCAAAGGTTGCAACGACAACAAAAGTTAACACCCTGACTAAAGACTGACCAGACGTTGTCTAGGATTCACATAGATTTTTCTGGCCCACTGGATGGCTTCTATTTACTAATAGTAGTAGACAGTTTCTCAAAATGGCCGCAAATATTAAAATTAAAGAAACCAACTACCGTAGTAACCATTAGTTTTTTACATGAATTGTTCGCCCGGTTTGGGGTCGTTGACATGGAACGTAATTCACGTCTAGAGAATTTAAAATACCGTGTAAAACCTTTGTAGTGGGGCATATCACAATCGCGCCGTACCATGCGAAAAGCAATGGTCAAGCAGAACGGTTCGTGGATACGTTCAAAAGAGCGTTTCAGAAAGCGATGGGTAAACCGACTAAAAAGTCTATTCAATAATTTTTTAATGTATCTACGATGACCCAAAATTAAACTGTTTCATCTTCCATGACGCCAGTAGAAGCAATGTTTGCGTGGAACAATAAAACGGTATTTTATAAACTATTACCAACCCATACGAAACCGGGACGTGTGAGAAAAGATCACATGAAGACGTTTCAAAGTGGGAGAAAAAGTTTTCTTTAAAATGTTCAAAAACAATATATCCTACTGTGAAACAGGATTAGAAACATAATCAACATGGTAAAGGGACCACAGATTTACCTCAAAAAGACACAGAAACAAAATGAGGAAACGATATTTAGATTTAGGCGAGAATAATACTCCAGAAGACGAATTAATGAATGTCGTGTTCGCCACATTTGAGATACCGATCCCGCAAACAGGTTCTGTACAACGAAGATCAAAAGGAAAGCGTAAGATTACGGAGTTTATTGAAATAAATCCTAAAAGAAAAAATATTGATTCCATTTGAGGCAAGACTAAAAATGGAGGGATATGGTGTGATGGTGATCTACCTTATTTAAAAAATAGACGACGGGCAGAGGATTCCTCGAAATATCAAAATAAAAAGTAATAATATAATAACAAAGAATAACATCGTTTTTATGATGCATACATCACCAATCATTCTTAACAATACTATATATATATATATATATATATATATATATATATATATATATATATATATATATATATATATATATACTAGGCCCGTTGGATCACAACCATTATCAGCATTTTTTTTTTTATTATTTAATTCTAAAATTCATTAACTATGTCATATCTGTTAATACATTCTTCTTGCATAACTAAAAAGTCTTTTAACTTCTCAAGTAGTCTTATTATGTGTAGTAGAAGTATTATTCTTATACAGAAGTATTATTATTCCTTTGTTTCAAATTGTCTGTGTATAATAAGATGTAAGGCCTCATAAAACGCAGAACATATCTGTAGTCGAATAACCTGCACAATGGTCAAACCCGCTATTCACAAACACGTCGAACTAAAATTAAGAAATCAGTTATTTTCATGGTAAGTGGTCAACTGAGCCGCAATCCCGAGTTCCATCTGTAAAATATTCACAACAAGAACTCGTATTCTATATAGAACTTTTCTTTTGTTTCCTCTGCGTACCAAAAACTAAACAGAATTTCCATGAATATAGTTGTTTTACTTACTTCCGAATGTAGAACATATTACGACGGAACTTGTCCCCATGCAGACTACAATATGATCGACTTCATGTGAAACCGTCGTCTTAAGTAATCAAATTCTGTCCATTCAACTCATCGTTTTGGATCTGGTTATCGTATTCTCTATCATCATACAAGAAATGTTATTAGCCCTTATCCTCGAGTGGCTTTTGGCAAGGGTAAGTGGGGACTCAATAGTATAAAAAGGGAGTTAATGAACAAACAAACAGACATGAACGAAACTGTAGTCGAATGAGTAATAGTAAAACCTGCTATTAAATAATACGTCGAAATAAAATTAAGTTTGTGGAAATATAGCTAGACTTAGAAGGTGTGTTTAAAACCTAGAACACCGACATAAATGAAATACACATAAAATAGACTTGACCCTGACTCGGTTCAAGTTTAAGTTTAGTTGATTTTCTACTTTTATTTGCCCCAAGCAAGGCATATTGCCACTGAGACGTAAAGGACTATTGTTATTAGAGAGAGAAATGCTAGGAGAATGCCTGAACGGAATGTCAAGTAAGTGTTTTCCTTTTAGTTGCATGTAACGTGGCTCCCATCAAAGAAAATGGGGCGAACATGATACTAGTGGAAGTGAGAGTTTCTTCGGGTTTTTAATTTTCCTAGTCAACAGCAGTCAATAGCAGTGCACGTGCCCCGCAAGGAATAATATATTTTTGAATCATTTTGCCTGATCAATATAAGAACAGCAATAAGATAGAACATTTAAAGATGGACTATTAATAAATTAAGAAATAATGGTAAAATGTAAGAATGTAAAAATGTAGAATTTTTGGGAACTATCGAATGAGATATTTAATAGAATTTTGTCTTTATGATGATTTTGTATTAATGGTGTTAATGTTTGTGTAACAATTATTTAGGGGGTATTGGGAAATCCCCAAAGAGGCATCACAGACAAATAAATAAATAAATAAATAAATATCAGCCACTCCCTCACAGAAACGAATTACCTCTATATTCTTTGAAGACTAATCTTTTATCTTTAATAAGTAAAAGTGACCGCCTCACCCAGAGGATTCAATCAGTCACTCCTTGTTCGAGCTTTTATTCTTTTCACTTTCTTTTTGTTTTTCTTTATGATGTTGGAGAGTACTTAGCAGGTATCGATCTACGTCTTTGTAATAAAAATGGGTCAGATACAGCCCCGTGGAAATCAACACGAACAACAAAAAAACATATTTCCAACACCTAACATTGAGGAAAAAAGCCGCAATGTTATTCATTTACGGTGATTAATATGAACCCAGAAATATTATTAGGTACTTTATTATTGAACTAGCAAGATGAGCCGGCGTTTTCCGGGAATTAAACAGGAACCTTATGTATCCGCCCTAGCCTATAAAACAATATTTTCTTTTATCTTCTTATTACATTCATAACATTTTATTCTGGGGTTGTGTTTCCAGAATGTACTCGGTATGGACCAGTAGATAGGCTGTGTATATGAAGTAGCAGTAATTGAAAGAAATGTATGTAAATGTATGGTGTTTAACCCCTTTAAGGGTCACGCTGCGTTTCTGATGAAATTAAAAAAACCCACTGTGTGCTTTTGTTCAAAGCCCTGGACACCTTATTAACATTTATATTTTTTTATTTCTATAATTTTCAAGTTACAAATAAAATAAAAGCAAGTAAACGCCGTATTTCATTTTTATAGATGTCAAGCGTGAATGTAGACCCCATCGTAGCGTTTTACACACTTTTATCAAAATGAAATATATTTATCTATGTACCCTGGGAAATGTAATTTCAGAAAATATGAAGTTATGAAGGTCTGTAGTCAAAAGCTGGATCATTATTTCCATGGTAAGTGCTCGACTGGGCCCCAACCCCTGGTTCCCGTCCCAATAAAACATTCACAGCTAGAACTCGTCATTCTTCTGTTACTGTGAAGAAATTTCCTTTTTTCCTCTGTGTACGTAAAACTAAACGGAATTTCAATTAATATAGTTTTTTTTTCAGCAACTTCCCAATGTGGAAAACATCACCATGTGACTGCTCCCCCGCAGTCTACAACATTTGTATCTTCAAATCAAATGTCAACAAATACTTGTCAAATTGCTTTAAGTAATCAAATGCCGTTTATTCTACTAATCGTTTTCAATCCTTTTATATTCATCATCCAACTGACAATGTCATTAACGCTTATCCTCGTTATCCTCGAGTTGCTTTTGACATTGGTAAGTGGTGACTCTCATTCTATAAAGAGGGAGTTCGTGAACAAACAAACAGACATTATAAAGATGATGTGGCAAGTCTTAATTTCCAATCATGAGCTCTACGTGTGTCACGGATGTTAAGGTAATGATGTCGTTATGTGTTCATCCTTATTATCATAAAATAAATTCCATAGAATCGTCAATAGGTTTGTTTTTGTTTTTTAACATAGTTCACCCCAAACAAGACAGGCCGCCACTGTAGACGCAAGGGGTTACTGAGATAAAAAAAAAAAAAGAAGGGAGAGAAGGTTGGGGGGTCAACCTAAATTGGGATCTGCGCAGCGAGATGTCTGTTTACATTAGTTTTAAATTTCTGCATGTCAGTACTATCGGGGAAACAGGGGCAGGGGGGAGTTCCAGAGGCCAGCAGCACGAGGAAAGAAGCTATTAGAGTAGAAGGCTCTGGCATCTGGGGACCTCCACAGTGAATGGATGGGATTTAGTTGATTGTCGAGGTAAATTAAAAGTGGCGGCAGGTAATTCACAAGTAACGATTATTATTTTAAATAATGTACAAATAGTATAGTTTGTTTTTCTTTTAAAAGTGGTAGAAGTACAGTAATGATCAACACCACCACTGGCATCAGCAAATATATCAAGGTCAGAGGCAAGAAGCTGGAAGCCGTAAACAGTTTCAAGTACCCTGAGGTGACTGTGACGGATGACGGTTCCAATGCTGAATTCCTTGAAATAATTGTGTAGACAATAGCAGCACTGACTAAACTAAGACCCATATAGAATGACAGCAACAAAACACTCAGCTCAAAAATCAGATTGATGCGCTCCATGATCATGTCCATATTTCTGTATGCGTGTGAGTCGTCGACCCTAACTGCGGACCTAGAGAGAAGGAAACAGGCCACAAGGATTAGATAGTCCCGAAAGATCCTCCAGATATCATACGAAAACACTTTGAGGAAGTGAGAAAAAACAGACTCAGACAAGCAGTCGGGCCATATGAAGATCTACTGACCACTGTGAATACGGAGATATAATGTTATACGGCCATGTCACACGGTCATCAGATCTCGCAAAGACAATCTTGCTTGGTACTGTACAGAGAGGAAAAAGGAAGGACAGCTAAATAAAGGTGTGGAAGGAAACATCCAAAAGGCTGGCACTGAGAAATACTCTCAGAGATGGCAAAAAAATCGGTAGGACTGGACAAAACTGGTTGCCAGGTCATCTTTGGCGTCCCAACAGTCATCTAGATTTAGAGACAGATGAAATACGAGGGATGAAAGAAGTACAAAAAATGAGTAAAATATTTTTTACTTGTATTCAGTAACAAAGAAAGTTAATATATGTTCAATTTGGTTGAACATGTAATTGAGAATTAAATAATATGTGTAACTAATTGTCTGAATATATAGTGACTTAATGTTAAAAATGTGTTTGTAATATCAGCATTTGCATTGCCTGCTTGTTTAGTTCTAGCAACACCGTTTGTTTTGTTAACTTTAATTCATAGGAAAGATAACGTGTTCACGCCAACTTAAAAAAATTAATCCTGTATTGCTAATTTGGCTTATATTTCAATTTTATTAACTTTCCATGCAATACTTTAAAACTTGAACGATAAACACACACATTACTCGACAGCGCGTGCCAACGCATCTCTCGTCCGACACCGGTTTTGAATCCTACCCGCCATTTCATAACAGCAAGGCGATGACGTCGTACCATCAAAGACGTTTATCAAATTAACAAAGAAATAAGTTTCTTTATTCTTGTTTTTTGATAATAAAAAAAAATAAAAAAATATGACTCAATACTGGTCACCCCTGAAGAAGGAATTTTATTCCGTAATCGATAGGATTAATGTAAAAAAAAAATTAATTAATCTTGTATTGCTAATTTGACTTATATTTCAATTTTATTAACTTTCCATGCAATACTTTAAAACTTGAACGATAAACACACACATTACTCGACAGCGCGTGCCAACGCATCTCTCGTTCGACACCGGTTTTGAATCCTACCCGCCATTTCATAACAGCAAGGCGATGACGTCGTACCATCAAAGACGTTTATCAAATTAACAAAGAAATAAGTTTCTTTTTTCTTGTTTTTTGATAATAATAAAAATTTTAAAAAATATGACTCAATACTGGTCACCCCTGAAGAAGGAATTTTATTCCGTAATCGATAGGATTAATGTAAGAAAAAAAAATAATAATGAATTAATCTTGTATTGCTAATTTGGCTTATATTTCAATTTTATTAACTTTCAATGCAATACTTTAAAACTTGAACGATAAACACACACATTACTCGACAGCGCGTGCCAACGCATCTCTCGTTCGACACCAGTTTTGAATCCTACCCGCCATTTCATAACAGCAAGACGATGACGCCGTACCATCAAAGACGTTTATCAAATTAACAAAGAAATAAGTTTCTTTTTTCTTGTTTTTTGATAATAAAAAAAAAAAATTTAAAAAATGACTCAATACTGGTCACCCCTGAAGAAGGAATTTTATTCCGTAATCGATAGGATTAATGTAAGAAAAAAAAATTAATTAATCTTGTATTGCTAATTTGGCTTATATTTCAATTTTATTAACTTTCCATGCAATACTTTAAAACTTGAACGATAAACACACACATTACTCGACAGCGCGTGCCAACGCATCTCTCGTTCGACACCGGTTTTGAATCCTACCCGCCATTTCATAACAGCAAGGCGATGACGCCGTACCATCAAAGACGTTTATCAAATTAACAAAGAAATAAGTTTCTTTTTTCTTGTTTTTTGATAATAAAAAAAAAATTAACAAAATGACTCAATACTGGTCACCCCTGAAGAAGGAATTTTATTCCGTAATCGATAGGATTAATGTAAGAAAAAAAAAAAATTAATCTTGTATTGCTAATTTGGCTTATATTTCAATTTTATTATATATATATATATATATATATATATATATATATATATATATATATATATATATATATATATATATGTGTGTGTGTGTGGGGGGGGGTGTATATTCTTTCATTTTACTTCTGTCGAAGTTCTCAGAAATCAAGGGGCCCTTTCCTGGGGCTAACACTTGATCTCTATATGAGATACAAAAATATTCAAATATTCTATTAAAATTCTCCTTTATTTCTCAAGCGTAGAGTTGGTAAAGAAATTCGGAACATGATGTTTGATCACTTTACTATGTTATAATATGTCTTTTTTGTGGTCTCCTGGTCTTACCGGATTCCAGGACAAGAATTCATCTAGTTTGGTGTAGAATCCAGCTACGTGGTTTTACTTGAGGTAACATCACTAAGAGAAGGTGAACTATTCCTCGTATGAACAATTGTATAGCCATGCTGAGGAATCTTATTTGTCTGCGAATACTATGTTATTTTGAATATTTTGTCAGTGTTTACTTGTAGAGTGAAGTATCCTCATGTCAGGCTGTGATGACAAACACTTGTACAGAGAAACGGAAGACACTCGATGATGGTGACTAGTAGGTAATTTAAACTCGACAGGTAATTTAAACTCCTCTCCCTATACATATATATATATATATGTGCGTGTGTGTGTGTGTGTGTGTGTGTGTGTGTGTGTGTGTGTGTGTGTGAGAGAGAGTGTGTGGGGGGGGGCGTGTGTGCGTGTGTGCGTGTGTGCGTGTGTGTATTAACAGACCCGCTGGTTTGGCTCGTTTATGTGTCCCCTGCTTCCAACCATGAAGTCCATATTACCATTTCTATTCTTATTATTTTCATTTCTATAATGTTCAATTTTCCAATTATAAATAAGATAATCTTCATTACTAGTTATAGTTGTGCGGTGCGAATGCAGTTCCAACGTTATTATTGTTAAACAACCTAATTCAAAAATAATGGCATCATTCGATCACTCGTAAAATATTATCCATGAAAGTTGAGTCAGATATAGAAGTCTTTGCAATCAATTGCATCCATGGGCAGACAAGCAGATGTATCACAAATATTATTTTAAACGCTAGCATCTGTAGATATTAATAATTTAATATGTATTCATAAATATTATACTGGGCAACTTAAAGAAATTAAAATTGAGCACTCTCGGGGATGTTAAAAATAGACTGTCAAAAAGCTTAAACGCAAAGTTCCGAATACGTTCGTAGAACACTCTTGACTAGTCTTCTATCTGTGCCCGCTTCTAGGTACATATATAGATCTTAATTTCCCTTAATTACGTGACAGTTTCCGTTGGCCGTGTAGATATGGCGACTGCTTGCAGATTCTAGGGTGACTCTGTAAACCAGGTTCGCGTCTCCTAACCGTCTGACATTGTTACTTTCCTGCACTGATGAGAGCATTAAGCTTGAAACGCAAGCGTCTGTAGGTATTGATAATTTAATATTTATTTATATATATATATATATATATATATATATATATATATATATATATATATATATATATGGGTGTGGGTGTGTGTATCGATAGTTAAACAAGTTTTATAAATATTTATGAGGACAAAGGAAATACGTTTTAGCAGTTATAAACTAACTGCTATGAGTTCCAATTGCAGGTTGTATTTGTTTTCTTACCATCCCCCTAAATTGAGCATTGAAAGATAGCAAATTAATCTGAAATAGTATAGTAAGCTTATGATCCGTTGCTCAAAACGACGAGATACTACGAGCAGGCTGATTTTGATTCCATCAGAGATCACATCAACGACGCCTCATGGAGTGAAATCTTCTTCTCACTCCCTGCTGACCAGTGCGTAAATGAGTTAACCGAATGGGATGAATCTGGCATTGAAGCATATGTCCCCATGCGAAAATTCTTTCAGCAAACCCCACTCTGTTCAATTGTTCACTTTGGAATGTTCAGTTGCTATTGCACAAAGGAAGTAAGCATTCCGAAAATTCGGCCGACATAAGACAACTGCGAATTGTCAGAAATGTATAGAGTCAATAAATAATTGTAAAATAATGATAGTTGAAGCAAAGAGAAGGTATACAGAGATAACCAGAAGACGCATTCAGTCACAGAAAATAGGTACTCGCGATTTTTCGAAAGTCTACAATAATGTGGTGAACAATGGACTATCAACAATTCCCCCGCTATCAAACCACACTGACGTTGTCTGCACGACAACTGATATGGTTGAACTACTTGCCCAGCGTTTCGCTTCAAACTCCAATTTGAACTCAGCAAACCACCCTCTTCCTGAGTTTCCATTGTGAACCAAAGCCACACTAGAAAACCTGGTCATCACTCTATCTCAAGTCAGGGACATCATAAAACCATTGACACCTCCAAAGCGTGTGGGCCTGATCTTATATCGTACTAAAGAAATGCTCTGCTGAACTGGTTCCTGTCCTCTCCAAACTCTACAACAAATGCGTCGCTGAATCTTGCTTTCCTGATAGCTGGAGAATTGTCTCTGTGGTACCAGGCTTCAAGAATTCTGGAGATAGAACTGATCCTCAGAATTATCGCGCAATCAGTCTACTCCGGATCTTTGCTAAAATCTTTGAATCCTTAATCAATTTAGTGATAGTCCGACACCTCGTTAATGCTAAACTTATTTCTGACAAAAAGTATGGATTCAGGCAAGCACGATCTATTGCAGATATCCTAAGGATCATCACTGAACGCATATACAATACACTGGACAAGGTAGGTGAAGCTAGGGCGGCAACACTTGACATATTCAAAGCCTTTGACAAGGTCTGGCATGAAGGGCTTCTCATAAAACTTCACTCATATGGTATTACTGGACAAATATTTAATATAATTAGATCATTCTCTCGCCAAAAGAAAGATCCAGGTTGTCATTGAGGGGTGTTCATCCAAGCAATATGACATGAATGCAGGTGTACCCTAGGGATCCATCCTAGAGCTCTACTGTTCCTGATTTTCATAAACGACCTCCCTGATGACATTGAGTCCGAGATGGGTATATTTGCTTACGACACCACGCTCTACCGTCGTCATGTAGGCCAAACGAACGCACACATATCCGAGGCAATGGTTGAATGGTTAGAAAACTTTTGTAGTAGAATGGGTTCATAAACGAATGGTAACTTTTAATGCCGCAAAAGCCAAAGCTCTTTTCTTTCAATAACTACAAAAAATCTCTTCAACCACCGATTGCCATGAGAGTACAACATTCAAACTCATCGGCCTAACCTTCACAGGTAACATGAATTTGAACAAATACATTGAAGACATTGCCAAGGCTGCAGCAAATAAGGCGAGCTCCGTCTACCGTGCTAGTAAACTTCTCAAACACGACAGTATCGTATATCTCTTCAAAGCCACTTTTCGTGTATGCATGGCGTATTTTTACCACATCTGGACTGGTGCGTCATCCACTAGTCCTTCGCTCTTAGACAAGGTCCAAGAAAGAGTCACTAACTTAATAGGTCATTTACTATCCACCAAACTCCAGCCCCTGTCCCTTCGCCGCGATGTTGCATCTTTGTGCTCGTTTTAAAAGTACTTCAAATGATTGTGCTCCGATGAAATTGTTGCTCTAATGCCACCTAGATGTAAATACACTTGACCAACGCGACAATCAGCTAAATCCCATCCATTCGGTGTGGAGATCCTCAGATGCCGGAGAGCCTTCTACTCCAATAGCTTCTTTCCTTGTGCTGCCGGCTTCTGAAACTCCCTCCCTGCTGCCCGTTTCTCCGGCTTTACCGACATGTAGAAATGTTAAACTAATGTAAACAGACATCTCGCTGCACAGCTCCCAACTTAGAATGACCTCACAAACTTACACTTTTCAATAGCTCTACAGTGGCAACCTGATTTGTTTGAGGTGAACTATTATATAAATATATATATATATATATATGTGACTCAGTGAGATTTAGTATTTGTCCGTCTGAAGCCGAAAAGTTGCTATTACTTTTATGTTTTAATATATATATATATATATATATATATATATATATATATATATATGTATATATATAGAGAGATAGATATATATATATATATATATATAATATTAGTAAATAAATATTTTTAATATCAATACGCATATATATGTTGCGTGTTTCTACACTCGTCAGTATGGATTACGTAACCGTACCACCGGTCGAACGAGCCGAACCCTGGATCCAAGGATTATGAAGCCTGTCTTCTTACTGTCAGACTGTCGTTACGATCACGCTTTGAAATGCGAGAGAAATACGCCTTGTAATTTTTTAATGTAAACAAGAGGATATTATATTCTAGTAGGATTCTGATCTCTTAAATGGAGTTAACCTAGTAACGTAGCTAACTTTGAATCTTTCTCTCATAAATATATATATATATATATATATATATATATATATATATATATATATATATATATATCAGTATGTATACAAATATATGGCAAGTAAGCTACGCATAGGTGTGTCAATGTTTAATTTCTGCAAAGTTAGTATTTAGCCTGATAATTTTCTGCGGGAATAAACGTTAACGCCTGTTTGTAGTTTACTAGCCGTATATATATTTTCATACTACTACTTCTTTGAAGATCTACTTACGTATTGAGGACTGTTGAAGTAAGTACTGACAATATATACACAATATATTATATCACTTTATCATAATATATGTTTATATACATGAAATATCAATATATATATATATAAATACAAACTCATATATATATATATATATATATATATATATATATATATATATATATATATATATATATATATAAGTATACTAGCAAGAACTACTCGCCCCCCCCCCCCGGCAATTACTGACGCTGTAGTTTTAATTTCTGAAAAGCAAAGAAGTAATTTTAATTTGAAATTTTGGTAATTTAAAGGACATTTTTAAAAATGATGATTATCGTAGTGTTATTTGATGTATTTCAATATGGGGAAAATATACTGTGCATGAACATCGCTAAATTTTAATTTTTAGGAAAAAACAACAAAAAGGTTAATTGATATGGTCTGTAAGATAAGTTAATGTGGATAATTATTTTTACAGCATAAAAATTGAAATGAATTTCCCATTAAAACTGGTTATACAATGAAATGAATAAACATAAGGGTGGAACGTCGATTGGTCAAATACTCAACTGAGTAATTCAAATGGGTACTTTGTATTTTTCACGTTTATTATAAAAGAGAGAAAAATTCGTAAAGAATATCAAAGAAAAATATTTTTTTGTAATTTAGAAAGATTAGAGGAGGTTTTTTTTCTATAACAAGTTTTAATCTATCATCATCATCATCATCACTACCAAAATCCTTTTGGCTAGGAGCAAAATGTAGTATCTGTACTGAATCTGCAATTAGTTGTTATGTTCTCTGTCAGTGAAGGACAAACTCTTCTAGATCGAGACAATTGAAATGTTTGTTCCAATTCAGAGTCTCGATTTTCTCCCCACGTTATTTATTGACATTGTGCCTAACTCTGCTGTCGTGGGAGAAAGTAAATAGGAACAGCAACAGCAACCACATCAACAAATTTAAAAAATAATAAACGCATGTATTTAATTATTAACAGATGAGAAAATATTAATTTATTAGAAACTTAAAAATAAATGCATATGCAGATGAGAGGCTGATTGGATGATATCATGATGAACGAACTACATACACTAACACCGCCCCCAAGGAGGGGTTAATGCCTGGGAGGATGATATCATTAAAACAGAATAGATAGTGCCTAACTCCTCCACATACAAAACTGGCAATCCTGAGGAAATGATATCATGATGAACGAATGTATACTGTACGGCCTTTCCCCCGAAGAGGAGGTAATGCATGGGAGAAATGTATCATGACGAATGAAAATATACTACAGAGAATTAAATAAGCATATCCGTTGTAATGCCAATATAGTTAGAATAGGTGGAAAAACTTTTGCATTTATTTATTTAGATAACATTAAAAACCATGGCAAGTTTCATTGTTTACGTGAAACGCCTAAATAAAAATTGATTGGAAAAATATAGTCGCTATCTTTATAAACAAAGATGAATATGCTGGTTAAGGAAGAACGATAAATTTCATACATTTCTAGTTAAAGAAGACATGTTTATTATAAACTTGTGTTATCATTTTTTCCTTAGCTAGTATTATGGTGAACGAACATATACTACACTGACCCCCCTCCTCTGGCAAAGGATAATATCATGATGAACGAACACTTCTTCCCTCCACCCAAAAAGAAGGAAGTCATTCTTGCGTAAACGGTCTTATGAGAACAGAACCGATACTACACTACCCCCCTTCCCTTAAAAGATATTTTGAGTAAATCGAGTCTTGAGGGTTATTTTCATTCTAGGATTCCCCCCTACACACCCTCAAAAACGGAGGAGGTAATTCTTTGGAGGGCAGTCTTATAACAACAGAACCGATACTACACTACACCGCCCATTAAAAAATATTCAAATTTAATCACAAAAAAATATTTTTATGTTTCCGTGGCCTCTTGGTCAAGATCAAAGTGTAGTATATGTTCCGATGGATACTGCACCCCATAAACTGGTATTGTCTTGGCCTTCGGGGATTGATTTACGCCGGTCTATGGATCTGTCCTGTGCAGTTCCTTCTCACTCTTTGAGAAGGGGTTAGTTTATTGCTAATCGCCTGAGGCGCCCCTACCGGGAGCTGCCAACGAGGCTGCCCATGCAATTCCCACTTTCCGACGTTGTGTCACATTCTACTCTGTGAGAAGTAGATAAATAGGGGTTCCGTGGCCTTTTGGCTAAGATCAAAGGGTAGTATCTGTTCTCGACATCTCAACGATAGTTGACACTTTACTAAAGCCGGATGTAAATTATCTCCATTGAAAATGAAATTCTAAATAAGTTTTTAAACGCTCTCACTTTTTTATAAAATGTCTTTATCTTATTTTATTTACAATTATAATAATAGAACTATTGATAAAACGAGTGTGTATGTAGAAGACAATTTGGCAATGCAAAGTAGAAAAGAATATTACAGAATATTAATTCATTAAAAACTTAGAAATAAATAAATATGCAAATGAGAAAAATCGAGATTTATTTGAGTGAGTCGGAGATGCCTATATATAGAGTATTTCAATATGTTTTTATATCATTAAGCCTAACTTGTTTTCATGTTTACATAGAATAAATGGGAAAAGATCCGCTTTTATTCATTTATATATATATATATATATATATATATATATATATATATATATATATATATATACTAGCAAACATGCAGTGTCACGATATCATTGTAAAGATAACTTATTCAAAATAATGACATCATTCGAGTTTTCGTCAATCTTATTTCATGAAAGTTGAGTTTTATCATGTTACAGGTTTTTGGCGTCAATTGTATTCCTGGACAGACAGACAAATGCATCATTTATATATATATATATATATATATATATATATATATATATATATATATATATATATATATATATATATATATATATATATATATGCATATATATATACATATATATACACATATATATATACATATATATATACATATATATATATATATAGAGAGAGAGAGAGGGGGGGGGGGGGAGAGAGAGACGTTTTTGAAATATTTATGTGCACAAAGGGAAATGCGTTTTATCCTTCATAAACCTAGTTATGGTTGTGAGTTCCCATTGCTGGCTTTTCCTTCTTCTTTATTCCAATTGCTGACAAATAGTGGCTCAGTGTGAATCTTTGGTTGATACATGTCATCGTTTTTTGAGCCTCCACGGACAACCGTGGGCCTACAATCGAAACCTGGTAATAATTGCCTGTGGACCTTTGTGAATTCATATGCGAGCTTTCTTTTGCGATACAATGATACGACTAAGACTTTCCCTGCTCACCGGACATTCAAATATAATAGAAAGATAATGAGCCATCGCAATTTCGTTATTCCACGCGGTGTTTAATGCACTGCCACAAATGCTCAGTTGTTTAATCCATGGGTTAGCACCAGGCCAGGAAATCGATGCGAAGATAGTTCTTAACAGAAGCAATGGCCGATCGTTTATTTTATTTCGTACATTGACTGAAAAAGTCATCTAACATCAAATATCTAGTGGATCAAAAAAATCAGTGAGTTGTTAAACTATTTAAGTGCTTATCAAAATCAAAATAGAGGGAGGTGAATACGTGAATGTATACGACAGCTTCCTCTCTTATAAGATAGGCGTTTTTAAAGAAAACTAACGATTAAGCCCAACATTTTCAGATGGCATTTGAATCAACTCGTTCAATTTTTAAGTGGGAGTCCAATCTGCCATGTATGTTTTCTTGAAACGGTTACGCTATTATAGATATGTCTGCTTATACAAGTTTTAAGTTAGTAAGATCTGGATTTACTTACTTAAAACCTTGGATTTAAACTGCTTTGAGGCCTTAAAATGAGGGTTAGGATAGTACAACTGTCACTAGGAATTGGAAGAAGGAATTCTTCTATGTTGTTTCTGTACCAGGCCTATATAGATTGGGGCGTTTAAACTTATATTGTATTATTAATGTTGAATATATGTGTATATATATATATATGTCTATTAATTTTAATGTTATGTAAACCATAGTTAATTAATAGACAGCTAAATCCCACCCATTCACTGTGGAGGTTCCCAGATGCCGGAGAGCCTTCTACTCCAATAGCTTCTTTCCTCGTGTTGCTGGCCTCTGGAACTCCTTCCCTGCCCCCTGTTTCCCCGACGGTACTGACATGCAGACATTTAAAACTAATGTGAACAAACACCTTGCTGCGCAGCTCGCAATTTAGGTTGACCCCCAAACCTTCTCTCTTTTTTCTCAGTAGCCCCTTACGTCTACAGTGGCGGCCTGCCTTGTTCGGGGTGAACTATGTTAAAAAAAAATTTAAACCTGTTTAATATCACGAGATTTTGTTTGAGTAACGTTTTCTGATAAGTTATTGCTAAGAATAGCCTTGCTCAAGTGTATATATGTATTCATTTGACCCCTTCGTGACACTGTCATATATTCTTTCTTTCACTGAAAGTTTAATAATTTAAGTCAATCATTTCTTAAATAGAAAATATAGTAACCATATTTCTTCGAGAAGAAATTACTAGATTTTATTTTGTATATTTTTGTATACATGTCTGTAATCGACCTGCCAAATTAGCAGAAAATCCGATTAAACTTCATCAAGTTTCTGAGGGCGTGTGAATAGCTTATATAGAAAATTAGTTGATAAAAAATATTGGCTGATGCTGACTGCCAGCCAGTCTCTAATATCGAGGAAAGTTGTTTCCCTCATCCACCCGACAACTTCGCCTGATAAGTATACTCGCCCCTTCGTATATATCATATCATAAAATCTTTATTTTGTTTATTTATAACTATTGATACCTAACTATTTAAGAGGAATAAAATAAAAACAAACATGTAAATACATTTAAAAGGATAAATAAAAATATTGTTTTTGTAAACTGTTTAGGGATCGTTTAAATCCCTAAACAGTTTACAAAAACAATATTTTTATTTATCCTTTTAAATGTATTTACATGTTTGTTTTTATTTTATTCCTCTTAAATAGTTAGGTATCAATAGTTATAAATAAACAAAATAAAGATTTTATGATATGATATATACGAAGGGACGAGTATAATTATTCGGAGCAAAATAATAATATTATAACTACTATTATATATTCGTTGGGTAGGAGAGAAAAAAAAGAGATGAGAAACAGAACGGTCGGAAATCAATGAACGTTTTTAATAACAGCAGAGGGTTAAAGAAAGGCGCGTGTGAGAGTGAAATAGAGAACGTATGAAATAAAACAAGAGTACATTGAGAAAATTCGAGAGTGACACAAAGAACTTCAGAGTGAATGGATTATTTTGTTACTTAATTAAAAATCACGGCTAATCAGATGAATTACTTTTTTAAAACATAACCTAGTCATTAACTACAGGAGCAATGCGGTATACATTTTTTGTGATTAAACTACATAAGAAAAAAAAATATTATCGAAACAAACGTTTATTAACTCAGTTTTAGTACAATATATACATATATAAATATTTATTATATTAATATTTAAACCAGCTTCTGCAAATGCAATTACGTTTCAGCGACTTAACGCTTCTTCGGAGCTGCGAAATAATAAAGTAAAATAAATAAATACAATGAACATAAAAAACAGAACTGATCATCAGAAACAAAAACAACCCCCTCCCCCCACAAAAAATACAACAGCGCCGCGGGTTTACAATCACACCTTCTCAAATGAAATATACGGTAGATTATTCGTAGTTGAATATAGATTTAGAAAGTTAAGCAAACTATGAGCTCTTTTTTAATTTACTTGCAGGATAAACGAGGGTGAAAACCAAATGAGTTTTCGGCTTCTGTTGTTGTTCCAATATTTCGAGTAATTTTTGGCATTCTGTCAGTCGTAGTCAACGCACACATGGCTTAATATCGAATAACAATTGAATTGAATCTGTAAGAAAATATTGTTTACTTTTTACCATTGAATTCTGCTATTTAACAATATTGAAATTAGTATAAATGGTTATTTATATAAATTTTCAATATGTTATCTTTAGTGTAGACAGTATCAACGACATTTTTGAATATTTAAGAAATTTGTCACAAGATAATGATGAAAAATGAATATATTTAGTATAAAAATAATGTGGGTAGTAAAAAAGGTGAACTTTGTAATAGCGAATATTGGTCTAATTGTAGAATAAAAACTATTGAATTTTGCTTAATATTTGATATATGTTGGATAAAATGGTTATTTTGTTGAAACGACACGTTTTGTTCGGACATGATTTTATAACGTATATAAAATTTAACTTTCATGTTAAATTCTGACACATTTTCTAAAAGTAAGTGGCTGATTAAACTTCTTCATTTTTACCTTTAAATTCCGTTTTTTAATGTCCAATATTTAGTTAGTTGGTCAAAAAGTTTGTGTTTGTGTATCATAATTGTTTTAATTATTAAAATTATTTTTCAGCAAAGAAATAAAGAATACTTTAAACAGTGAATTATCATTCATGTCAGTGCTTTCTTTTAGGTATATTTTCTTAACTGTCCCTCGTAAGAAATAAAATAAAAAAACGGAATGTAATTTTTTAAACTGCTAGAATAATGATACTAGCGAGAATGTAATTTATTAACAATGTTATTTATTATCACAAAATTTAAATCTAGTAAACTTTATTTAATAATTGTACAGCTGTTCTTCAAAATAGACTGCTAAAAATTTAAGAGGACAAAATTGTACTATAGGGAGCGTTGGATTTTCTCGATCATTTAGCTTGGTATTCTGCCAAAAATGTGGATAAAATTGACTGTTGTTCTTAAATCTATTTATTGTCACAAAATATAATTCTAATTTACTTTTTAAAGTTTTGAGTATAAAACTTCAATGTTTTAATCGCTTGTAGCCATTGCTATTTTGTGATTCTCTTGTATAAAAATGTTTTGACAAATTTTAGACTAAAAGCACTTTTGACATAAAAACAAACTTTTAACATTCTTTTCACACAAATAATGATTTTCAAAGCGGAAAGAAAGAGGTTAAAATATACTATGTCAAGAAAAATGCATGTTTCATTCTTTTGAGCAAATAAAATGAAGTCGATAATAAATGATGATGATGATGATGATGATGATGATGATGATGATGATGATTATGATGATGATGATGATGATGATGATGATGATGATGATGATGATGATGACATGGTTTCTTGTAAATTAAAATATATTCTAAAATGTGGTATGCACATGTTCTTCTTACAGTGAGCGAATCAAATGAAAAGTACATTTATTTGGCAAATTGCTGGTAATAAACGTGATCCCATTACTCGTAGACGAAATATGTTCTTATTCTTCTTATTATTATTTATTTTCCCTATTATTTTATTCGGTCAATAAATGAAACGTGAAATTTTCTCTATTATTGTATATTAACACACTTCGCTAAATCACACCCCCCACCTCTCGTAAAAATGAGATTCTAATTTTCTAGGCGATTAAGTGTGAATGCCCTGATGTTAGAAAAAGGAAAAGAAGTTGTATAAGCTCTTAACAAACATTAAAAACACAGTTTGTCAAATTATTTAAACTAACTGAATGTGGAGGTTTACTTAAAACCTGTTGAACGACAAAAAGTTTTCCAATATTTAAAAGTTTGTTTTTTATCAAACTGTAACAACAATTAGATAGCATTCATTATTAAATGAAAAGGACACTGCACAACCAGTTCATTTTATTGATAGGATTTTGACATTTTGGAAAATTGTCAGTGTCAAAAAAAAGTATGGCAGCATTAAGAATAATGATCCACGTAAAAAAGGTGATTTTAGATTCAAATAATGGAAACCTTATATTACATTCTAATTTTAAAATAGAACCAAAAAATTAATAGCAATTAACAATAATAAAATCATTAACAAGAGATAATAGTTTAACTATTGAACATAAATGCTATGGTTTAAGTGATGGTTTGATTTTATGTAAATAAATCAATAATTTTATATATATATATACATATATATATATATATAAACATATATATATATATATACATATTTATATATATACATATATATATATATATATATTATAGATATGAGGTAAATAAATATATGACATATACATTTCCGTACGTTCCAGGAATTCAACATAAAAACAATTATATGTACGATCGTTTCTGAGACGATATTGATTTTTATCAATATCCGGTCTATCATGTAAACAGAGAACAGATACCAAGTTCAAAGTTAAAACATAGCATTATTACTAGAGTGCAAAGATTAATTAGTTATACAGCAATTCGAGAGGTTATAGAAGGGTTAAATTATGATTATTACAATTCACTTAAAACCGGTTAAAAATAATTGTAGCAGAGATACCAAGGGCACAATAAGGGTAATAAATACTGTTTACTGTTTACAGGCATATAAGAAAATATATACAATATAAAAGTGATTTTTTTTAATTACATATTTTTAAGGAGAAAAATTTTTAAATATGAGAACTAATAGTTAAACAATAATTAATACATAAATTTACCATTACATAAATTTACGAACTATTTGAAGACACTTTACCCCTACAACATATCTTAATAAAAAGTTTGAAAAAACTATTTGAAAAAAAAATAATATAATTTTCAATTGAAACTTACACTAAGTAGAAGAAAAAGTAACTTCAAAGAGAATTATTAAAATTAATAATAATAATAATAATAATAATAATAATAATAATAATAATAATAATAATAATAATAATAATAATAATAATAATAATAATAATAATAATAACAACAACAACACCGGGTCACGATGGAATACAAAAAATTGACGACCCTATATAAAAGGCTAGCACAGAAACTGAGGGGATGTATACATAAAACAGACGTACTAAAATGGATGACAAAAGGACGGACAACGCTCATACAAAAAGACGCCAAAAAGGGAACGAACCTAAGCAATTACAGACCAATAACTTGTTACCAAAAATGTGGAAAATCTTAACGGCACAACTGAACAGCCGTAGGCTACTTCCCGAGAAACAAAAAGGATGCCAGAAAGGGAAAAGAAGGACGCATGATCTGTTATACATAGATCAAAAGATCTTGAAAGAAGTTAAAAGCAAGGAAAAGAACACATCTATAGATAATTGAATGCTTAAAAATGTACAAGATACCTGGCAAGATTATTAATCTCATCAAGAAAGCAATGGAAACATGGAGATAAGAAGTGACAGCTGGAGACAACACTTGACGGAGAGCAAAATACAGAAAGGAATTTTCCAAGGAAACTCCCTATCACAACTATTGTTTATCATAGCCATGATGCCACTCAAATACACACTTAGGAAATGTGATGGGGGATACAAGTTCTGATGCAAAGAACAAAGAATAAACCATCTCATGTACATGGACGACCTGAAGCTATTTGCAAAAAGCAAATAGGAACTGGAAAAGCTGATAAATACGACCAGAATCTTCCACCAGGACATTCAAATAGAATTCGGAATAAAAGAGTGTGCATTGCTAGAGATTTATAAAGGAAAGCTGGAGACGGCTGAGAGCATGGAATTAATTAACCAAGAACAGATGAGGGCGCTAGGTGAACAAGACAGCTATAAATATTGGGAAGTTTTGAACGCAGACACAATCAAATCAACAGAAATGAAATAGAACATAAAAATAGTATCTGAAAAGAACAAAAAAGCTCTTAGAAACAAAATTATATAGCAGAAACCTAATCAAAGGAATAAATACCTGGGAAGTATCACTAATAAGATATTCTGGACCATTCATAAGCTGGACTAAAGAAGAACTCGGCCACCTTGACCAGAGGATTAAGAAAATTAATGACCATGCACCACGCACTACATCCAAAAGACGATACAGACCGACTCTACGTGAAGAGAAACAAAGGGGAAAGAGTACTGTTAAGTATAGAGGACTGTGTGGTCGACACTAAAAAGGAGCTGGAGAAACACATAAACCAGAACAAAGAAAGGTTGATCACCGCAGCAGGAGACATCGTCCCAACGAACAACGCAGGAAGCATCGAAAGCGTACACAAACAGACAAGAAAAGTTGGAAGAAAAACAACTACGTGGACGCTTCATAAGACTCACAAGAGAAGAAACCAGCGAAAATAGCTGGACATTGCTAAGAAAAGGAAACTTGAACAGAGAAACCGAATCCTTACTAATGGCTGCATAGAACAATGCGATTAGGGCAAACTACATTAAAGCTAAAATAGATAAAAGCCATGTAAAACAGTAAATGCAGAGACTGTGGATAAAGAGACGAAACAGTAACTCATATAATAAGTGAATGTAGCAAACTTTTCCAAAAAGAATACAAGAACAGACATGACTATGTAGTGAAAGCAATACACTGGGAACTGTCGGAGGCAATTGTATTTCGAATACGCAAAATCCTTTGTGATATAGATATACAAACAGATAAACTCATACAAGCAAAGAGACCTGATGATATTATAATCGACAAGATGGAAAAATCTTGTAAAATCGTAGACTTCGCCGTTCCAGCAGACCAGAGAGTGAAGATCAAAGACAAGGAAAAACGAAGCAAATGCACAGAACTAGCCAGAGAACTGAAAGGAATATGGAGCATGAATAAAGTTAGTATAATACCAATAATCGTAGGAGCACTAGGAACAATCACCAAAAAGCTTTGAGAAAGGACTGGGGGAAATTGGCATCAAATGGGCCATCGAAACCATACAAAGGACGGCAATGATCAAAAAAGCTGCAATCTTAAGGAAAATCCTTGAATGCGGAAATCAACCCGCATAAGCTACAAATGGGAAACCAGTCCCACGGAATCTACAACAGGAAGAAAACAAAACCACACAAAGAACACCACAACACGAACCAAGGAACAGAAACTGCAAGAAATATAATTTCATAATCCTCCCTAATGAATTACACCAGCCTCAGCAAATACCACACAAAAATGAACCAAGGAACATAAATTACAAGAAACACTATAAGCTCTACCCCTTCACTCTCCACCCCACCCAAAAAATACAAAATATTAAATAAATAAATAAATAAATAAATAAAATGATCAATGTGAGAACTCCTAGTTAGTACAAATAATAATAAATTTTTAAAAAATAAATAAATGAAAATAAAATAAATAAATAAAAAATAAAACATAAAAAATATAAAAAACAAAAATTAAAAAATATAAAACATTGAACCAGCCTAGGCCGCCGTCAAACAAAATATTTGTAGAGGATCGAGGAAGATGAGAAGACCTAGGGAAAACAGCACAAACCAGACCTCCACTGGAAGAGTGCAGAGAATGCTAGGGCCTTGAGAATGGTTATTGCAACCCAAATCCCTAAGACTAATAGTCCTTACTAGCTAGAAATCAATGGTAAGAGGCTGTTGCGATACCGCAAGGTTATTAGCGGTGGTTATCGAAAAGAGGTCAAGAATACTGGAAATCTGGGGAGGCTTGTTGTCACTCAGACTCCAGGAAATACCATTGATTGTTGTCAGTGAGCAATCACTGGCGATGATCTGTGTGAGAACTTCTAGTGAGTACAAATAATAATAATAAGAAGAAGAAGAAGAAGAAGAAGAAGAAGAAGAAGAAGAAGAAGAAGAAGAAGAAGAAGAAGAAGAAGAAGTAGATCACATGTGAAGATCAAAGACACTGAAAAACGAAGCAAATACACAGCACTAGCCGGAGAACTAAAAGGAATATGGAGCATGAAAAAGTCAGTAATACCAATAATCATAGGAGCACTAGAAACAATTTTTAAAAAACTGGAGAAAAGACTGGGAGAAATTGGAATCTAGGGGACGATCGAAACCATACAAAGGACGGCAATGCTCAAAACAGCTGCAATCTTAAGGAAATTCCTTAAAGGCTAACCCGCATAAGCTACAAAGAGTAACCAGTCACACGGAATCTACAACAGGAAGAAAACAAAACCACATGAAGAACACCACATCACAAACGAAGAAACAGAAACTACCAGAAACATCACTTCATAAACTCCCCTAATAAATCACACTGCACTCAGCAAACACCACACAGAAATGAACCAATGAACAGAAATTAGAAGAAACACCATAAGAGCCCCCCCCCCCTCCAAAAAAAAACAGGAAAAAAACGATGCCGGCCTAGGCTGACACCAGACAACATATTTGTAGAGGGTCAAGGAGGATGAGAAGACCGAGAAGGAACAGCACAAACCAGACCTCCAGTGGAAGAGTTCGGAGATTGCTGGGACCTTGGGGAAGCTTAATGCCACCTAAAACCCAGAAAAGACTTATGGTCTTTATCAGCGAGAAATCAATGGTAAACGGCTGTTGCGATACCGTAAGGTGATCTGCGGTGGCTATCGAAAAGGGGTGAAGAATACTGGAAATCTGGGAAGGCTTGTTGTCACTCAGACTCCAGACTACCACTGGTTGTTGTCGGTGAACAATCACTGATGATGATCTGTGTAAGAACTCCTAGTAAATACAAATAATAATCGATAAAGATAATAATCAATAAATAATAGATAAAAAATAATAAAATAATGAACTTGAGTAAAAGTAAAAGTAATAATAATAATAAATTATAATAATAATGATAATATTATTAATAATAATACATAATAGTAATTAAATTTTTTTAATTAAAAAATTCAAACAAATTATCAAAATATAAAAAAATGATAAATAAATAAATTAATTAATTAAAAATAAAAAAATAAATAAATAAATAAATAAATAAAGTAAAGAACATAAAAAACTAAAACATAGAGAATAGGATAAATTTGTTCATTCACAGTTTAATAAATTAAAAATATGTAAACTTTACATATATATTTTTCAGAAAAAAACACTTTAGAAAATACTATTTCTTGGAAATAATTACCCATAGCATTTTCCACAAACCGGTTAGAACCTAGTTTGTTTTAATTAAAAATAGTATATCGAAAATAATATACGAAATTATTATACCAAAAATCAATAAATAATGAAAACGTCTTTTGGAGAATTGTCAAATTATTGATAAATATAAAAAATTAAAAAATTAAAATTATACATTACCATATAGTGTATGCAACTAGAAGAAGATATTCAAATTTAACAATACAGTGTTATACAGACACAGTTTTACATTTAGACATATAAAGATGAACAAACAGTTAATTTAGCTATAATTACAAGAAGACATCGACTAATACGTGCAGATATCTCTACATATACATACGTAATATGTATATATAATGGTAGGACAAAAGCGCATCGGACAAAAACACACTAAAATAATTCAACCCGGACAAATGGCCACCAACGTAAAAATAAATTAATTTTTAAACAAATTTTTAAAATTCATATTTAATTATTTAATTTTTTTTTTACAATTATTAGTAACTCTTTGTCTGTAATTTTTTTCTTGACATATTTTCTTATCTAATCTTTTAAATGTTCCCTGTATTTTGTAAATACTGCAATTAATTATTGTTTTTTCCTTCTGCGAAAGATGAGTAATACAATACATAAATTTTTAAAAGAATTAAGTATTTACAAAGTACAAATGTTTGAAAATGAAATAAGAAAATTGTTGTCAAGAGAAAAAAATTACAGGCAAAGTGTTATTGATAATTGTAAAAAAACATTTTTAATTAAATATATTTTTTTATTTTAACTTTTAAAAATCGATTTATCTTTACGTTGGTGGGCTTTTGTCCGGGTTTGAATTATTTTGGTGGGCTTTTGTCTGGTGTGATTTTGTCCGATGTGCTTTTGTCCGAACACTAATGTATGTATATATATATATATATATATATATATATATATATATATATATATATATATATATATATATATATATATATATATATACGCACACACATATATATATATATTTATATATATATATAAAAATATATATATACACACATACTCATAAACACATATATATATACTACTAATAGAGATTTGATATGAATATATTTGAAGGCAAAACTATGCTTCTACGTCTATTAATCATACTATTGTTGTTATATTACTAATAGAGATATAGTAGATGTCTGTCTTAATTCGAAACTTTACTATTACGTCTATTAATTATACTATTGTAATTCTATCACTAATGGAGATGTAGTATCTGTCTGTCTGAAGCCGAACTTATACTATTACTTTTATTAATTGATTCGAATGATCACTTCAGTTTACTATGCAAATTCAACTAGTGTACTATGTTTCAGTGCTTTAATCAGGGGGTAGTATGTGTTCCGTAATCATTATACAACCCGCCCCGGGATTACTTTATCATTTTGGGAGGAATGTAATATCTATTCTGTAGTCATTAAACGATCTTTCCATGTAGTACTTTCTTTGGTGGTAGTGCAGTATCTCTCCTGTTCTCATGATACCCAGGCATTACCTTCTCCTTTCATGGGCTGACTTACGTCAACAAGAAATGGTCACAATCGGCTGTTCATTAGAAAACCCAACACTTACATTATATTTACTTGTAAAAATTATGCGACTGGATGAAGAATATTATTGCAAGTTAGATTTTTAGATAGTGTACATTTGATTTTTACTACAGATTTTATGATCCTACATCATTACGAACAAGCAAAGAGATTTAGGTACAACAAAATAAAATTAAAGAATATAAAACCTTACTTCGATCGCTTATTTATTTCAATTGCTCATCCTAATGAATAATGATAGTTTAAATTTATATTTTTTTTATTAAAAACTGATTTTGGACGCCTCCTAATCTTTTGATATATTTGTGCGCAATTCACTTTACAAGGCTAATTTTATTTGACGAATACAAGTTCTGATTCATCATTTTAACGATGAAGTTAACATCTATTTATCATGTTATTTGTGTACGCATCAACCGTTTCTTACCAATATATAGGAAAAAACACAAAAAACTAAAGGTTTTATAATCTCTCATAAACGTTGCCCCCACTAAAACTTGACCGTGACAAAGTTTTTTTTATTACTTTTTACCCAAAAACAAAACAAGAACACTTCTCGGTGTTACCTTCAGCTTTAAGTTATTTGAATTCCAGAGAACTTTTTAATAATCTCAACGACACCTTTATCAATAACTTACTTATATTTACTAACTAGTTCTTATTCACTACTTGAAATCATTGAACCGAAATGTACCGATAAGAAAAAGAAGACAAAACAAATTATTAAGACAAAACTGATCGATAAGAAGATAAAATCTAATTAATTAAATTCAAAATAGAACTTACAAAATTAATTAAATGTCAAAAATTAAAGAATTTTTCAACAGAAATTTATCCAGCAAGCTTAATAGTATTTCTATTTTTAATAAATAATAGATATTTCATTTTAAAAATGTATTGTTTACAATAACCGAACTTCGAACGTACTTTTTAGTTTTTTCGAAGCTGGATTTAAACTTTTCTCAAACTTAAAAAGTGAAAACAATATTAATTTGTTTTATAAATAATTCGTTTGCTTATTTCTTTACCCACGCATTCCCTCCAGAATATAAAGTTCAGATAGCGTTACATTTGATTTCATTTCAACGTGGGAAGTGTATTTATTTTATTGTTGACTGACATTTGACCTCGCGTTTTTCTGCTTTTTGTCCTTCTCCTCTCCATCAACTCTTCCTTCTGTTTTACTTTTTGTTCATTTTACTTTCTTATCCGGGCCTTCTTATTCTACCACCATTTTCACATATGTTTACTTTCATTATATAGACTAGCAACTATATTCACCCTCCGGTCGCATATTTTTGCTAGTTGTTTTTAGTTAGATATTACATACATTACATTTTAAACTAAGTAAAAAGTAATCGCAGAGAAAGTGTTTAGAAACACAATGTTTAAATCCTGTTCGATAAATAGAAGAAAGGTGTTAACTGGACGTTATTTTATTGTTTCAGAAGACGGCGTAACAAAATTCATATTTGATGGACCTATAGATGACCCACCCTCCAGTCTGAAAACTTTATACAATTTTTTACAATTTTTTTCAGATTATCAATTAAGCAACAAACATTCAGCTTATCAAAAGAAAAATTTGTTTGAACTTAACCGTTCGAATTTTAGAGAGAGTTCAGTTCGCTATACAACTGTAACGTAAATTGATCCCCTTTTGGCAACGTGTTGTATACGTCTACCAAAATGGGCCTCGAGTGATAACAATACGTTAATCCTAAACTTACTTAAGGTCGTAAAAAGATAATGATATTTTAAGTTGTTTAAAACGAATAAAAGGGTGTACCTAAAATAAAATCAACAATTAAAAAATTAGAATACAGTTAACACGATTCTAAATTCAGTTATTTAATTGCTCAGTAAAATGTGGTTGTTTGTTTTTTACAAGAAAATATCGATTTTTATCACTTATTTTTTAATTAAACAATTTGATTAAACAAATTTGAGCTTTAAAACATAATTTCTAATAAGATTTTAAAAACAAAACCTAAAACGTTTAATAAAAAAAATCAAAGAAAATATATCATTTTTGAGCGACTCGTACGATAAATCTCAGAGAATGTGTTGTTTACATGTTTTTAATCAAATAACGCGCTCCTGTCTTGTGATCATCTCTCTCTAACTTTTCTCCCTCTCCCTCTCTCTCTTCCTCTCTCTCTCTCTCTTTCTTTCTTTCTTTCTGTGCGTTCGAAATAGAACTTTATACTTAATAATCAGAAGACGGTAAACTAAATGTTGGAGTGGACGACGACTGTTCCATCACATTTAATTACAATCTAATTCAATTACGTATCTTAATTATATAGATAAATAAACAATATATTTAATTAATTCTATTTATAATTTTTATTACGATTATTATTATCAAGGAAAATATTTTAAATATATCTGGAAATCTGAAAAGAAACCAATCATGAGTGTATATTTTCGAATATTAATTTATTAGAAGCTTTAAAACAAATTATGTAAATTTGAAAGACGCGTAATGTTTAGGGAAGTTTTGGAATAAGTATATGCATAAGCTGATAGTAAATATAAAACGAGAGCGATGAAAACTAATAATATTGTTCCGTCTTCAGACAGACAGATACATAATCTACATTATTAATAGATTATACCTGACGAACTACTAATTTGGTATATCGATCATTTCACAAAAATGTATGTTATCTATTTAAGATTGTATCAAGTTTCGTGGTTAACACTCGTCATCGTTTTTTTCTCAGATTATTTCTGCATGTGCATGTAAGTCATCTTTGTTTTTTTCCTCCTCTTTTATCTTTCTTTTCTTCCTTGTTTCGTCTCTCTGTCTTTCTCTCTTTTTGTTTTAAATGTTGTTCACCCCAAACAAGGCATATTGCCACTGAAGCGTAACAGGCTACTTTGATAGGGGCTATATTTATAGAGAGTAATCTGGGTGGAGACGTGGACAGCAAGTATTAGTTCACATTACATTTAATTTTGTACATGTTGGTACAGTCGAAAAACAAGAAGCAATGAAGGAATTCGAAGGCCAAGCGGTTCGAGGAGAGAAGCTATTAGAGTAAAACGTTTTCTGGCATCAAGGTACCTCTACAGGGCAAAAGTGTGATTTTGCTGCAAGTCAGGTGCGTCGGGGGTATTTACGTTGAATGGTTACAAGTGCAGTATGCTTATCGGGGCGCATTTCGTGGAACTATTTTTTAAAACAAGCACAGTTATGCGACACTGAGGTGATGAGATCGTGGCTGGAGCTTAGCAGGCAGTGCGGGATCTATTAGGTTAAGAAAAATTGTCACCTCGTCCAAGAGGTAGAGGCTAGTGGTTGGTGAACCAGCCTAAATGTAGCAACAATACTCTATGCTCAGACTAATTGTGACTTTATAGAGATATTTGATAAAGGTATGTGTGGAAAGTTTTCTAGTCCCCCCTACTCTCTCTCTGCCTCTCTCTCTCTTTCTCTTTCTGTTCCTACTTTGACAAGCTACTACTTCATCACTACAATACCACTAACTAAGTTTCAAGATTACATTCCTTTCACTTATTTCTCCAACAACCTACCCATAATGCTTTGAACTGACCCTTTTAGAAAATAGTTGTTTTCCATTTGAGCACTGACTGAGTAAATATACGTTCTTTTTGTCAGAACTTAGACAAAATGAAAAGCGTTAGTATATCTCATAAATGTTACTGTTAATAAAGTGTGGCGTAGTACAAATGCGATGCGAACGAATATAAAAAGTTACTAAGTTGCGTGAACTACGTTCTTTCTTTCTCCATTCGTTTAGCTTAATTTTTCCTTTTCATCTTTTCTTTCTCTATAAAGTGGAAATAGGAGACAGTCAAACCGATAACTTCGTGCTACTTTCGAAAACGATTTCACATTAAGGTGCGAATTCTACAATCCTTAACCAATGAAAATGATTCCCGCTCGTTCGAAACAATAGACTGTGCGAGCCTGTGTGAAATACAAATTTCTAATAAAAATAGTAACTGAACAACAAAAATAGCGAGAAAAAGAGTTCAGTTAGCCAAAGATAAGACATCCACTGATCATTAGATTACGTCTCACCTCTTTCCCATGCCCTTCAAGGACAGTAGAAAAAAAAAACAGGAAAAAACAAGCATAAACCCTTGAAGCTTAATCTAACTACGAGTTAGTTGAACAATTCGGAATAATTTTAAATAAATCATCAATTATATTGTTTAATTTGCTTATTATACTATATGATTTTACTTATGTAAAACTAAACGGAACCAAAGTTTTGTCGAAGAACTCCTCGTCTGTGGTAAACAATACCACGGGGCTTCTTACCAGCTGACTACAGCATGGTATTTTACAAGTTCAATATTAAGAAATTCTTGTTGAGCCGTCCTCTTAAATAATCAAATTCTGTCCCTATTTCCAACAATCCATAAAGTGTCTCACCGCCAACCTAACAAACTGATTAACCTTTATCCTCGAGGCGATATTGAGCCTTGATAAGCAGAGACTCATTATAAATAATGGATACATTACGTCTCGTTAAAATTAATTAATAAATATTGAACATTTCATTCAAGTTAGCTGATTTCCGGAATTTTGGTGAATTTTTAAATGAAGTGAGGAATCACTTTTGCGTACGACCATTCATTTTGCCAATAGCTATACATCTAAATGAATAAATGCGGTCAACGATGAGATCCAAACAATCCTCACTATGTCTCACTGTCCACCCGACAAATTAATTCACCCTTATCCTCGAGTAGCTTTTGAGCTTTGATAAGCGGTGATTCATAAAAAACAACTTACTTCAATCGATGAACAATACTTTTTCAAAGAGGTAATTTCGCGGTCTGATAAATCAAACATGATTTTAATGATGAAGTTAGCATCGATGTAGACTTTTATTTATTTCCGGATCAATAGTTTCTTATTTATTGGCAAACCGCAAGAAACATAAAAGTGTTATGATATCTCGTAAACTTTGCTGTATATAAAACTTAGCCGAGTGTTTCGTACGTTTTAACAAAAAAAAAGGGAAACTTCTGCATAGGAACTGTTCGGCCATCATAACCAAAGACGGGAATCATCATTGGCATTTCTGAATTCCATCGACTTGCTAAACATTTGTTCTCGAAATTAAAACAATATTCCCAAACAGAACTATTTGTTATATTAAAATTTAAACAAAAGTTAAATTAATAAATAATGACAAAGTATAGTTAATTAATAAAGTATCTTTATTCAAATAATGGTCTGAGTTTTTAAAATTTTTTAAAAGTCTATACCCCAAGGGGAATGTTTTTGATCTCATTTCAGTACGATGACGATTCCCCATGGGGTATAGACTTTTTTTAAAATTGAAAAAGTCAGCCAATCTGGATGAAACGCGACACGATTCTAAAATATGTAACGTATAGTTTTTAAATAAATTATTTGTATACATATATTCGATAGACACACAACATTATTTTGATAATCCATTATTATCATTACATTTCCTGATTAACCAACTGGACAGACTCTATATTTTGATAAACTTTTTACACGCCCACTGTTACTTTCCATTACTTTATATTGTTTCTTAAATTTTTCAAATTTTGAACTTTGGCTATTCCACTGCCAACTTATCTATCTGTGTAATGCCTCTGATGATAATAAGATGTTAATATTTGGAAAGCATGGCTTAAAGAAAGTAAAATAAACATGTATTTTATCGAGTACATATTGCATTGAACAATCGAAGATGAAATAGATTTGTCATCCGTATATCTTTATTTCTTTTTCTTCATTTATCTCTCTCTCTCTCTCTACCTCTATCTCGATCTACAGCTATCAAGTGCTGAGGTCTCATCCGGCAGAAAGTTTTTTTTGTGGTCCAACCCGGTCGTTGGAATCCAGGAAGAATGGAGTTAAGATTAAATCCATTTTATAAGCCTGGTTTGATTCCCTTTGGATTTATACCCTGTGGATTTTTACCCTACCGCGATTACTATATATATATATATATATATATATATATATATATATATATATATGATACAAAATTGTGTATGTCTGTCCGCTAAATAACTTTTACTCATTACACTTACGAACTTGAATTTTTGTAAATGTATTCTTGACATAAGAGAATTGTATTAATTTTGGAGTTCTTGAAAAGTCACCATTTAAAATGTTTATACTACTCTTTCTATTAATATTTAAACAGTAGTTACGATATATAAGATTAATAGATTATAAATATTTGAGAAAATGTTGATTATTTTATAAACACTTTCATGGAGGTTCAACTCTACGAAAATTAAATATTTTTAATTCCATATTTTGAGTTGCGTAAGTTCTGTTTTTATACAGTTTTCACGATCGCAGTATGTTTTTCATTGCATTATGTTTACTGATTGAAACTGGTATGATAAAAAAAAAGAAAATTCACCGACAGTAAACGAGGCAACCAAGATAGTGATTCATCTTGTTAGCAAATCTCAAATTGAAGCCGAATGCATCTCACGAAACTTTGCCAAGCGGCGGATCAAACGCGCTGATTGCGAATATCCTAACTGCGACGAGCGGTTTCGGTGGCTTCAAATTAGAAAACTTATATCAAAGATTGACAACGACCACTAAGCTCAAAAAGACGAGACATAAATTACATTCGAAAACTAAGCTACTTATTTAAACTACAGAACTTATAACACAAAAAATATGTTCAGTTGTTATTGCTTTGTCAAGGTTAACAACCAAAGTAACAGCTATTTTAACAGAGCTTATGATGTAATCATTAGGAAACAAAGGGGGCATTCATTCATACAAACTGATACGCATTCTTATATAAAAATAATGGCGTTATGCTAACGACGTTATATATACGTATATATATATATATATATATATATATATATATATATATATATATATATATAATATGGATCTTAGGGAGACTTAATTGCAACATAAACAACAGTTTGTGTACGATCGTTTCTATGACGATATGGGTTTTATTGATATCAAATTTTCATCAGCACAAATAATAGACACCAACTTTAAAGACATATACATATATATATAGTATATTATGAAAATATATTTATGGAAATTAAGCTAGAGGCTTCCGCTTTTCATTCACGTTCTATACTGTTAAGTGAGTCAAATTACCAATGGTGATCTGACCCTGACAGGTGAGAGCTAAAATAATGTATCTGTTCTACTTATTTTGTTTCCTGTCGTGATTTTAGATTTATTTTAATTACAGTCTTTGTATTATTTAGTTTATATTATTTATTTATTTTTCTATTTTTCTATTTTGATATATCTATTTTTACAGTTATCGTAAAGTATAGTTTATTCTCTGTCTACAGTTTATTGCTATTGCGCTTCGACAATTTTGTAATTTCGGGAGTCTTTAAAATTTGTAATTTCGAGTTTCTCGTACAAGGATAATCTACACGGGTCTTCTAAATACGTATATATCCTCGCTACTTTGAGCTCCTAGTAATAGTTCTATAGCGATGTTTTAAATTAGTAGTTTCTTACATTAAATGTGATTATAAAGTGGGTTCAACTAAAGGATGTATATATTTCTTTCTATTCTTTTTCTATTCTTATTATTTTTATCTTGTTGCTTATATTTCATTTCGCTATTATTATTATAGCCGCTATTTTTAGAGTTGTGGTATAAAGTGATATTTATAATATAGCTCTATAAATAGTAAATATATCCGTCAAGATAATAATAATAATAATAATAATAATAATAATAATAATAATAATAATAATAATAATAATAATAATAATAATAATAGAAGAAGAAGAAGAAGAAGAAGAAGAAGAAGAAGAAGAAGAAGAAGAAGAAGAAGAAGCAGAAGAAGAAGAAGAAGAAGAAGTGTGCACTGCTAGACATTAGAAAGGGAACCCTGAAGACAACGGAGGGGATGTATCAGCCCAACCGAGAGAAGACGAGAGCACTTGGCAAACATGATGCCTATAAATATTTTGGAGTTCTGGAAGAAGACACCATCAAATCAAAAGAAATGAAAGAGAGAGTCAGTAAAGAATACATTAGAAGAAGAAAACTGTTAGAAAATAAATAATATAGCAGGGATCTAGTATAGTGAATAACCACCTGGGCAGTATAAATAGTAAGATATTCTGGATCATCCATATGCTATATCAACGCATGACTGATGCATCTTGACCAGAAGGCTAGGAAACTAATGACCATACACAATGCACTAAACCATTACAATGAAGAATACAGGAAACGGAGAAACGAGAAAAGAAAAGTGGGAAAAAACAGCTTCATAAGAATGACAAGGGTAAATACTTACCAAAACACCTGAACATGGCTACGAAAAGGATATAAACAGAGACACGAAATCATGACTAATAGTCAAACAGAACAATGTGATTTAGACTCACAATATCAAAGCTAAGATAGAAAATTAACAGGACATCAGAAACTGTAGACTCTGTGGACAAAGAGACAAAACGGTAAATCACTTAATTAATAAATGCAGCGAACTAGCCCCAAAAGAACACAAGACAAATGTGTGGGGAACTCAGTACACTGTGAACTATGCAATCGACTACATTTTGAACACGCAGACAATTGGTACAGACGCAAAACTTGGGCAGTATTGGAAAAAGAAAATCATAAAATACTCTTGAACATGGCGGTAGAAACAGATAAACTTATCAAAGCAAGGGGACCGGATGTCATAATAATTAACAAGAAGGAAAAAACTGCAAACTAATATACTTTGCTGTCCCAGTAGTCTACAGGGTGGGGGTCAATGAGATAGAAACGAAGAGAAATTGCCAGAAACCTGAAAGGGATATAAAACATAACACAAAACCTATACAATACCAATAATTGTATGAACACTACGAATAATCTCGAAAAAACAGGAAATAACACCGGCTTTCCTATATATTATCTTTTCGTTTAAATTCATCTGAGCTTTTTTGTTTGTTTCCCAAACTTTTTTAATCGTACGTCTTCTCCTCTTCCATGTTTTCTGATTTTCTCACAACTTTCTCCATGATTTTCTCGCGAGAAAAGTGTAGATATTCCAGGGCTGATGATCGAGTAGAATTATGATGTAGATAAAATCAATCGTTATGCTCGGAATAACTTAATCAGACGAGGTATGTAGGCGACTGAAATGAGATTTCCCACGATGCCTGCATTTCACTCTTCCGAAATATGACATTAGATGACAGACGAACAAAAAAAAGTAATCGTTGTGTCTGAGCTACTTAAGTCAAACATTAGAAAAACTGAAAATTACAAATAAAAACTTACAATGTTTGCATTACAATGCTAGGAAAACAAATGTGTATAGCATATCCTCCGTGGCTGAAATAATATATATATATATATATATATATATATATATATATATATATATATATATATATATATATATATATATATATATATATATATATATATATATATATATATATATATATATATATGTATACTTATATATATATTCATGTATATATATATATATGTGTGTGTGTATATATATACATATATACATACATATATATATAAAATTATGTGTATATACATATATATATAAAATCAGGTATATATATATATATATATACAATTAAGTATATATATATATATATATATATATATATATATACATATGTATATATATATATAAATTAAGTATATATGCATGTATAAAGTTAGGTATATATATACATATATATAAATATATAAAAGTAGGTATATATTTATATAAATTTCGGTATATATATATATCGTTGAATAAGAATTTAAAGATAAATGATATATCGTGATAATAGAAAGTTTAATATATTGAATAGAGCAAATATTCAGAAAATGAATGATAGATATAATAAAAGTTGTACAAATACTATATTTATTAAAACATGAGAAGTTTAAAAGCAAGGAGAGGTTAGTTATCCTTTATCCATGGATTTTCAAAGATCAATTATTTTCATCTAAGGATACAAATCGGTAATGTAAATATTACCGGTAACATTTAAACTTGAAAATTAATGCGTATATATACAAAAATTTTGGTTAAAAGGATCCTGAAATTAGAACAGTCCATGTCAGAAAAAATAACGTTACGGTAAAGAAATTTCTAAAAAACCCTCAGAAGTTCAGAGTATTCTATAGCAATTCGATATAATAAATATTGTATTTGTACTACTTTCATTCTATCATTAATTTTCTGTATATATATATATATATATATATATATATATTAGACCTGATTAATCATATTCCCCCTTAAGATAGACCCAGATGGCTCCGAAAGTACTTGGAAGACAGATGCAAATTATGGCAAATTTATCCGCCAATTCCACTCCGAAACTAAGATCCTAATTCGGACTATTGAAAGGATCTACGAAAAGATATCTAGACACGAGTTGTCTTTTATATTCAACAATACGTGCCTTCAAGAGAAGATGCTGTTTATCTATATATATATATATATATATATATATATATATATATATATATATATATATATATGTATATATATATATATATATATATATATATATATATATATATAACCTAGGTATATGTGTGAGGCGGCGTGTTTGTGTGTACAGGATAATCTCTTAAACTCATGAACGAATCAGTATGAATTGTAGAATATATTTTCTCAGTAACCAGGTGAGTAACATAAGCACATTATTTATTTTTTGTATACTTTACCATTTAAGGGGATGTCCCTCTAACCAAGCACGCGTACAATAAACATTTAATCTCCTAAATAAATAAACGGATCATTATGAATTTTGGAATATTTATTCTAGTACATACGATGAGTAAAATGAGCACTTTATTTTTTTTGTAAAAGTTAACATTTAGAGGATGCATATATATAAAGTTTTTTTTAAATTGTAATTTGGGAAGTTTTTTTTATAAACCGAACATTATGAATTTTACAATATATGAACTCGGCAACCCAGTGATTAACATAGACACACTATTTTATCAACTATACTATTTAGGGGTGCGCCCACAAAATAATATTTAAAATAAGTTAAATACAAATATTTAATAGAGAAAAAATTGCTCTACATAAAATGTGAAGGTATATTAAGTAATGCATTATTAAATGGATCGATGCGCGCACTTGAGCTTCAATAATATTCATCTGTTTGCTAAAATCCTAAACTGTTATATTTATCATTATAAATTAGGAAATATGTATTCTAGGCAACAAGGTGAGTCACGTGGGCACATTATTGATTTATTTCTGTAAACTTTACTATTTAGTGGGGATTCACCGAAACCTTACCATATCCTTAAAGAAAGACAAAAACAGCAAAATTGAAAACTAATGCTATATTTATTGTTTATAACTGTTCTTGGACGGGTATTCTACTTGTATATATATATATATATATATATATATATATATATATATATATATATATATATATATATATATATATGTATATATATGTGTATGTATATATGTATATGTATATATATATGTATATATATATATGTATATGTATATATATGTATATATATATGTATATGTATATATATGTGTATATATATATGTATATGTATATATATGTATATATATATGTATCTATATATATGTATATGTATATATACATATATATATATGTATATGTATATATATACATATATGTATATATATATATATATATATATATATATATATATATATATATGAAACAAAAAGTATACTTTTAGTAGATATAACCTATAGTGAAATGGTTTAAGCTCAATATACGAGATAGAGCAATTATGAAGATAGATGAAAGAAGAGGGATAAACATGTACGAATGACAAATTTATTTAAACTTCGATTGTTCAATGCAAGGTATACTCGGTAAAAAAAATATGTTTATTATTCTTTCCTTAAGCCAATGTTTTTCAAAGATTAAAATCTTATCATCAGAGGAATTACATAGATAGATAAGTTGGCAGTGGAAAAGCCAAAATTAAAAATTTGAAAATCATCTATTTTACTATTTAATAATACGGTTGTTAGTTGAAAAGCACAATAAATCTATGTGTAATTTCATTAAACTTAACTATCAAAGTTGTATTTAAAAACAACAAATATATTTTGAAAAACGGCAAAGGTTAACACAAACGGTAAAAAACACGTTTAGTCAACGACTGGTGGGTACAGTTTGTTTATCTATTACTAAGTGAGATTTGGTATCGCTATTACTGAAGCGAAACTATACTATTAATTCCATTAATAATGGAGAGTTGGTATCTGCTTGTCTGAAGCCAAAACTATGTTATTTCTATCTTTTAAGCTTAATCTAATACAAGACAATTTAAGACTAATGTATTATCTTTCAATATTCCATTTAAAGGGAAAAAGTGTAGTAACTGTTCTGTTTCGTCCCAAGCATTACCCATTCCTTTTCGGTTATAGTGAAGTATCTGTTTTGTTATCATAAGACCATCCTTCCAGGCATTGCATCCTCCATTTGCTGGTAGTCAAGTATATGTTCGTTAGTTACCTTCTCTCTTTTTTTGTAGTCTAGGTAGTGTAGTATCTGTTCTGTGGTCATGATACCATCATCTCATAGATAACTTTCTCTTTTTCTTTAGGAGTTAGTGTAGTATATGTTTTGTTCCCATACTACCATATCTACAGGTATTACCCCTCCTTTTTATTGGAATGATAGTAATGCATATGTTCTTTAGTCATAAGAGCACCCTATCAAGCATAAACTCCTTTTTGGGGGTGGGGCTATGTAGTATATGTCTGTTCGTAATATATACTAGCAAATACATGCCAGCAAAGGGAGCATATTTTTCAAGTATATATAATATAAATATGTGGAAAAACATATATGCGCTTATCTTATTACTGGATAGAAAAGTATTTCGTTGCTTTTACAATTTTTTGTAATAATCTCAAAGTTTTCCAAACAAAAAATTGTATGTTTCAAAGATATTTTATTTAAACATATTTTAAAATATTCCAAGTCAAAAAATTCAAATATGGTGATATACAAAAAGAACAAATCAAAAACAAAAATAATCATAAATAAAAGATAAATATTTTTTTTTACATTTTTATTGGGATGAAATAATTTAGCTGCATCTATAAGTAAAGGAAATTACTTTTGACAGGGGCCTAGAAATTGAACAAAACATTACAAATTACGACAGGAGATCCGTTTGGTGTAAATGTTTGATAACAGCGACACGAGAGACTTTAATAAATGAGATTTGAAAAATACAAACATACTTGGCCATCGTTTTTAATCAAACATGTTCAACTTGCCAACTGATAATGCGTATATATAAATTAATATAGCTCTTATTTCGTAGTTAACCAACCCCGATTCCATAGTCGAAACAAACTACTCGTGAGCCTGGTAGTGTTGCAAGGTTGCCTTTAGAATGTCGCTCTCCAGGTCTTTAAACGGTCTGCTGGACAGTTTGAAAGCCTGAGCGGAGATAATCAAAAGCCGATCTGGCAGCACTGTCAGGCTCATAAGAAGTCAGTCTTCGATTATGCAATCAGGATTGACTAGCCATATTATAAGACGTAGCTCAGAATCAACGAGAGTTTGCTGCGATGATCAAAGACCCTGTACTTTTGGGGGAAGAAGCCGGTCGGGTTTCAATCTGAGCTTGAAGTACTTGCTTCCATAGCAACACTGAAGAGCTGTGATACACCGAAACAGTATTTAAATATCTATTATTTTACTAAAGCTGAGTGAATCAACCTTTGGCGTTTTTTGCATATGCACTTCTTCTATGCATTTTACTAACACAAAATATATTCTAAATATATACTTTAGTTTTCGGATTAAGTTATGTTTGAAAAATAAACTCTATCTTGATTCTAATTAGCTCTCATTTAAAATAACTAATCTCATTTTGCTATCTATGTATTTATTCCGTCAACTGTGATTCTTTGTTGACAAACAACAAAACAAATATGTTTCGATTAAAGTTCTTCACGAATAGATTTAATCAGCCTAGCAACATTTTTACAAATGGCCGTTATCTTAAATAGATAACAGCATCTGTCAATTCTTTATTCAGTACAAGTGTAAAAAAATCAATTCTTTAGTCAGTACAAGTGTAAAAAAATCAATTCTTTAGTCAGTACAAGTGTAAAAAAATCAATTCTTTAGTCAGTACAAGTGTAAAAAAATCAATTCTTTAGTCAGTACAAGTGTAAAAAAATCAATTCTTTAGTCAGTACAAGTGTAAAAAAATCAATTCTTTAGTCAGTACAAGTGTAAAAAAATCAATTCTTTAGTCAGTACAAGTGTAAAAAAATCAATTCTTTAGTCAGTACAAGTGTAAAAAAATCAATTCTTTAGTCAGTACAAGTGTAAAAAAATCAATTCTTTAGTCAGTACAAGTGTAAAAAAATCAATTCTTTAGTCAGTACAAGTGTAAAAAAATCAATTCTTTAGTCAGTACAAGTGTAAAAAAATCAATTCTTTAGTCAGTACAAGTGTAAAAAAATCAATTCTTTAGTCAGTACAAGTGTAAAAAAAATCAATTCTTTAGTCAGTACAAGTGTAAAAAAATCAATTCTTTAGTCAGTACAAGTGTAAAAAAATCAATTCTTTAGTCAGTACAAGTGTAAAAAAATCAATTCTTTAGTCAGTACAAGTGTAAAAAAATCAATTCTTTAGTCAGTACAAGTGTAAAAAAATCAATTCTTTAGTCAGTACAAGTGTAAAAAGATCAATTCTTTAGTCAGTACAAGTGTAAAAAAATCAATTCTTTAGTCAGTACAAGTGTAAAAAAATCAATTCTTTAGTCAGTACAAGTGTAAAAAAATCAATTCTTTAGTCAGTACAAGTGTAAAAAAATCAATACTTTAGTCAGTACAAGTGTAAAAAAATCAATTCTTTAGTCAGTACAAATGTAAAAAAATCAATTCTTTAGTCAGTACAAGTGTAAAAAGCTCAAATTTATGGCTGACGACTTTATAATTTTTGAAAGCTTCTGTGAGCATTTAGAAAAACAGTGATTCTCTTTTTTTCAATGGTGCTTCTTGATTGATATATAATGCCATCTAATTTACCTAGTGTGTTCGAACACATCGTGAGCAGGTATGTCAATTAAATAGCAAAATAATAAGTGTCTTTTCTTTATTATCAACTAGCGGTAACCGTGTCCCGGCCTTGCCCGAGAAAGTTGAGGAACCCCTGAATTGAAACACCAGGAGCCAGTTGAACGGAAAAGACTAGAAAGATCCATTTCTGCCCAAAGTCTAAAGAATTTATCCACGATATCAAAATATTCATGAATAGAACTATGTGTTATCTTTAAACGAAAAATCATAGATGAATTTGAAAACAATAAAAACGAATAGCTAATTAATGGGATGTTCTTGCGCAAAGGAATATGCAAATTAGTTAATCTTACGACATCAAACGGATATGGATGATTATTGTGAATATTAATTTGTCCGTTAAATCTCAGTGGTAGTTCGATGAATTTCCCAACTTTATAAATATACTGACACACACACACATATATATATATATATATATATGTGTGTGTGTGTGTGTGTGTGTGTGTGTGTGTGTGTGTGTGTGAGAGTGGGTGTGTGTGTGCATGTGTGTGTATGTGTGGGTGTGTGTGTTTGACAAAAAAGACGAAAGGTACAAATTAAATACAGGAATAAATCATCGAAAAGTCATCAATTTCTTGATGATTTATTACTATATTTAATTTGTTTTTCGGAGTGTGATTTTTACACTTCCTGTCTTCACGGCATTTCATTTCATAATATATTGTGAATGTTATACTCATATATATATATATATATATATATATATATATATATATATATATATATATATATATAAAGGGATAGTAGTTTGCTTGAATCATTATTGGTGAATAAGTGTGTGGGTACTTATGAAGGCTGACAGTAATGCAGAAAACCGGAATGGTAGAAGAGAGGATGAACAAAAAGAAGCAATTGATTTAAGGTATTAATCTTTACAATTACTTATTTATTTTATTATAGATCTTTCACATTCAATATCAATAAATATATGACTTGCTTTTAATATTAATAAAATCTGGTAGAAACATTCTCTTCTAAAAAAAAGAAAACAAAAGTGCAGTCTTTCTAAGGGAAAGTAAACGTCCAAGATGGCTGCGTCTCCGAAGATAAGGACCGCACAAAAGATAACCGGATACCACATAAAAACATTTAATTATTTTTAAACATTGTTGATGCTATTCAAAATATCTTCAAGTTAATGTATAATATTATTTATATTACATGGGTATTAATTTGTCTTTTTATTTAATTGTTAGTTTAATTATTTATATATATATATATATATATATATATATATATATATATATATATTACGCTCAATTTTTATTTAATTTTTCATTATTTGTTTCAAAATAGCTGGAATATATTATATTTGTTTACTTAGTTTTATGAAACCGGTAAATATAGGTGGCTATAATTCAAAAAACGTAATTTACTTGTATTCATCTTTTATCTTCTCATTTAATTAATTATTTAGCAGACTTAATCCGGCACAAAATTTCATACACACATTTTGTATTAAAAAAACATCCAACACCTCCATTGTGAACTATATCAACATCTTAATACGCTCACATAGACTAAATCACCCCGATCCACATCCTTTTAACAGTCGCTACACATAATAACAGATATTAACCAAGCCTACCACCATTGTGTGTACCTTGAGAAAACCTGACTGAAACAGAAGTTCACCTTTCTATTCCAGAAAAGCTTACCTATGCACACCATTAGGAGCATTGAGAATATTCACACCCACAACTTTAACAGGCAATCTACAGCCCACACTCTCATCACCTCTCTCTCTCAATCTCTTTCTCTCTTTCTCTTTCTTCTTCTTCTCTCTCTCTCTCTCTCTCTCTCTTTACAGATGCAACTAAACTCCTCAGCACCGGTCTCAAGTTCACCTCCATTCAAAAACTGAACCACTACACAGAACTCACTATAGACACAGTTCTGTAGAACAGCATACTAACTAAAATGGCTATCAGCCTTCAAATAACCGCCTCAAGACAACTATAATAACACCACTAACTCGACCAACACCTTTTGCGTATATCAGCTTGACCACCCATTGCACCCACCACCCAGCAACCACCTACATGACAAAAAACATTCAAGAGTAAAACAGAGGACCTTTGCTATACTCCAACACAAAAACCTCACATCACCCCTAACATCATAAGATCTCAACGCCTTACCCTAAAGAATCTGAAAGAAAACTAACTAGTCTACTTATACTCTGACAAAGGCAAATAATTCTGGATTGTTTCCCAAGAATCCTACAACACCCTCCCTTTTGAACCCTTTATCTACAAGATCCTATAAACACCCGTCAATAATATTTCAGCTACACAAATACAATATTCTATCAGAAATACTTGGTCAAATAATTTCAATTAGAAAAAATCAACTTCTCCACTAGAAACAGTAAACTCTCCACATTTAAAAACAAACACATAAAACCAACACCTATATACAGATTAGACCCATAGTTTCCGGTAACAAAGAACCTTTATACAGGATTTCATGGCTAATCGCACAATTACTGAAACCGCTACTCCGCACCTACCCCGCACATTTCAGCAGCTCTAACCAAGTCAGAAACAGATTAAACCTTATTCAAAATCAACAACTGCGTATAAATAAATACATTTTCAGCCTTGACGTTGTTTCTCTCTACATATTCACACCCGCACACCCAGCAATACACCTCATCAATACCATATATCCTCCAGTAAACTTGACTGTTTTGGGATAACACATGCAGCCATGCATCAACTTTTAAACATCATCGTTGAAAACACTTATTTTACATTTCAACAACATACATACAAGCAAATAACAGGTCTACCAATGTGATATAGCTTTTCTGGTCTTCTAGCAATTAAATACATGATTCAACTTGAAGACTAGCATTAACCACCTGCTCCTCCACATATTTTTCACAAGGTATATAGACGACATCCTCATCTTCACTTCATCTCGTTATGAAGCCACTAAAATATTTAATACAGACCCCTACTTACAGTTCACTATAGAAAATTCAAACGCTTCAGGCTCACTCTCACTTCTCAACATCACTGAAAATGGAGTTATACATACTATATTGGATAGGAAACCAGTTTATACACTATCAATCTGCCTTACCCATTAAAGATAAATCAGGATACGCACACACCGAGATTACACGTATATAAAACAAATTCTCCGCAACTGTTGATAAAATAACACATATAAATGACTTTCATCAAACCCTATTAACAAATTACTATTCCGTTTCCATCATAGCCCGCCTTGATAACATCAAAATACGCAGACACCATACCCTCTTCAATACATGCTTTCTGAAATACCCCTTTCCTCAATTATATAATCACACTTGCCATTCGTAAACCAATATACAATGAAAATTTAGATATTCAACTCCCACACATCAGCACCACGTTGCAACATAATCTATATAACAGACACATAAACCACACTTTAGAACCCTGCTCATTGACTAATTGCCCTATTACCAACACAGGATTGTGTCACCGCACTCATATAGACTACAATCTACAATGTACCAAGTTCAGTAGCTTGTATATAGGAAGGACTAAAAGACCTTTAAACCAGCGCATCCAAGAACACGGGAATACTCGCATATCCTCTTTGCACAGACACATCCTCTCATGGAATAATACACAACGGAATATCCGAGTCTATATTCTTGTCTCTGTCAGGAACATAGGAAATTTACGAATTGCGCAAGCGATCCTTATTTCTCGACATAAACCTACGATTAACAAGCGACTTGAAATGAATTAACTACACATTATACAACACCCCCTTATAGCGTCTTTTTCCACATTTCATTTTAACTCATCTTTATCTGAATTACACAGTAATCATTACGACTTAGATTACTATGATCACAATGCCTGGCTATGTAATGTTATTACATTTCTTACAGCATGTGTGTTGCATTATATGTTTTGTATATATATATATATATATATGTATATATATATATACGTTTGTGTGTATGTATATATATATATATATATATATATATATATATATATATATATATATATACGCACACATAGACATATAGTTGAATAATTAAAGAATATATAATTAAGCAAATACATAAAACTTGTGTTTACTTACGTAAAGCTAAAAAATGTGATCGATTTAAACGTGATAGTAATGCTTAACAATGCCTAACAAAAGCTATTAAAATGTGTATATATACTTATGCATATATTGTATAGATATACACATGTGAGTGTATGTGTTTTTGTGTGTATATACTGAGTTATGAGAAGATAAATATATTTACATTACTTGATATTTATACTAGAGGAGATTATTAAAATAATAATTAAATTAATAAATTAATTAAAAAATCATAATAAATTTTAATAACTAAATTCAGTTAACAAATAAATAAAATATAATGAATAAATACGAACCATTAACTAATATCGTCTCTTTTAATCAGTAAATTACTGAACGTTTTAAACATTTCTATCTATATTCAATTTTATGAAGACTTTCAAGATTGCCAAGTGTTCTGGGATATTCCTGTCATAAAGAAAGCATTCAAACTTGTTTGAAATTTAAATATTTTACAAATGCACAGGAATATATAAAAACTTTTTCGAAGATTGGATCAGCCATGAAGCTGCAACAAAGTATTAAAGTAGCCAAATGTATTAATATTTAACTAGCTTTATTAACCTAGCGTTGTCCGGTTTGAGGCATATTGCCGTTAGACGATATTATACACAATAATTCAAAATATAATGATGTTTACATTTTGTTGTTATTTTTAAATGAATTTTAGTTTTCACTTATTTTATTTTAATTTTAATAAATATTTGATTAATAGTAAATAAAAAATAATTGAATGTGTATTTTTATAAGTTACAGTGTTGTTTGATACAGACATAATCATATACATGTCTGATACAGGGTTGTTTACTCTGTCTGAAAATTCGACTGTGATTTTGAAGCCATTACACTGTCAATTCGAAAATTATTTCTAACTAGAATTAAAGTCTATATACGAAAACTCGATTATTTGTACTCTACAATCAAAGATAATTCACTTGCGATTTTGATACACAAACAAAAAGACAACGTTTTTTCTTTTATTTTATTTATAACTTAAAAATTGATGATTATAGAAATTAAAAAATAAGAATAAAATTAGTAATACATGGCCCCGGACTCAAAGCGGGAGTTTCTTGTGGTTCATCACCTTTTTTTCTGGGCAATGCTTGGTATCCTACCATTTGCTAGTAAATAAATAAAATAATCCAGTTTCGTTTTATGCGGCAAACACTACTCGAGATATCTGATAGTTTTAATACAAACATACGTCAAATGTAAATAATTTAAAATCCGACGGGCGATAGATACTAGTATCAGTATGGTGAAGGGCATATTGGCCCCAAATATAAATCACGATGAAAGATACAATGTTACAGATGCTAGAAGATAGGCCACATTACATCTGAGTGCCCGGAAAGCGAAAACGGAAGCGAGATATCAGTGCCGGTCTCTCCTCAGTAAATTTAAGAGAGGCGCTCCCTACCGTTGAAGTGTGGATCGATGGAAAGAAACGCAGAGCACTGGTGGACTCTGGATGTTCCCGCTCTATAGTAACTGGCTCAATATGTAGCCCTCGGAATTGTCGGAGATCGAACATTATGACCGCTGACGGTAAAACTATCCGTAGCTATGGTGTTGGAACTATTTCGTTGGCAACAATTGATATGAGCCCTGTAAAGGTCGATGTCTTGGTCGTACACAGTCAGCTGTTAGTTTTTGAATTGTTACTTGGGATCGGTGTTATCAAGATGCTGGGTGGGGTCAGCATTGACCAGTCTGGCGAAGCCATCTTTTAGAAAACGGGTGCACATGCTTGCGCTGCGATCACGATAGAGGAACCCGATTTTAGCGCCGTGTTTGACGAACAAGCAAAAGTGTGGACGGTGTCGTGGAAGTGGTCAGGTGATCAACCACCTGGTAAACTCAACAACAGGGTGCCTGAATACTCAGTACCCTCTCAAATCCGCCAGGACTATAGACGTCAGCTTCAAACATGGCTGAACAATGGATGGCTACTTTCCTATCGTGAAGACAAACTAGGACCCTCAAAGGGCCTAATACCGCTAATGGCAATCTTCCAGCAAAACAAATCTAAGGTGCGGCCAGTTCTGGATTTTCGCGAACTGAATGAGCAGGTCGATCCATACACGACACATGCAGACATATGTGCACACAAGCTGAGAGAGTGGCGAACGAAAGGCCTTAATGTATCAGTGCTCGATCTGAGGAGAGCTTACCTACAGGTGCATGTGCATCAATAAGTGTGGCCATACCAGACTTTCATATTGGAGGGAAAGAGGTACTGCTTGACGCGCATGGGTTTTGGGTTCAATGTGGCACCAGCCATTATGCGAGCTATTGTAGACGCTGCATTGTCGAGGGACGACTCTATTCAACGGGCAACATCAGTATATATCGATGATGTTGTCATAAATGAAAACATAGTGTCCGCAGCTAAAGTTAGGCAGCATCTGGCCGACTTTGGATTCTTGAGTAAGGAATCTGAACGGCTGCAGGACGGTGTGCGAGTATTCGGCTTGAAAGTTTGGCAGGAATGCAATGTGAAATGGGAACGAGGTAACGAGATCCTGAGTATGCCACGCTGCATCACCAGACGTGCCGTGTTCTCTTTGTGTGGAAAACTAGTTGGGCACTTCCCAGTGGGCAGATGGATCGGAGTGGCAGCCGCATTTATCAAAAGGAGAGCAGTGGCAGTTACCAAAGGCTGGGACGATGAGATGGACGATATTCCGTTGACCACGATGATGACAGAAATTGTTGCGAGAAGGAGACCCCGTACGAGGCAAGTGGTGTGATTTTTATTAAAATATCGAATGTGTTCGTCTATAATGTAGTTGGGAAAAACCTTAGTAATTAGAGTCTTTTTAATATCTTTAAGTTCATATTGCAATATAAATGTTGAGAAGTAGATTAAGTTAACTCGGGGCAATAGGTTTTGATAATGACGGTTTTGTATCAGAAAAACAGTCGCTGTTATAATTAAGAATACAAGACTTTTTATTGGTAGTGTTATATACGTTGATGTGGAGAATATGCTATTGTTTGTATTTATTCTAATAAATACTTAAAATGGGTGTTTTATTGTTTTTGTTTAGTTTGCATGTAAATTTTAAAAGATCAAGGAAAAAATATGCAGACACAAATATTTAATGAAACATAAGTTTCCAAAGATATTATACAAGTGTATTTTACTAATATATTTTCGAAAGTATGATGAAAATGTTTGTAATACGATAAGATTATGCCTGATATTTAGAATAAAGCATTATTATGATTGAAAGAGAGTGAGAGTAGTAACACACATATATATATATATATATATATATATATATATATATATATATATATATATAAGGTTAATACAAAATTAGATATAGAGACAACTAATATATTTAATTAGTGAAAATCCGGATAAAAATAAAGCTACATATACTGGATAGAGCATTAATAGCAATAGATGAAGTGAAAGAATAAAATAAGGTGCGAATCAAATTTTATTACAATTCAATATTCAGGCAAAGTTCTTTAAAGTTCTTAATTCATGAGTTTTCAAAGTTTAATTTTTATTACATGCAGTAATGGCATTGCGTAATGGTCCTCTGAGGAAAAGATTTTCTTTGAAAACTCATGAGTTAAGGACTTTAAAGAACTTTGCCTGAACATTGAATTGTAATAAAATTTGATTCGCACCTTATTTTATTCTTTCACTTGATCTATTGCTATATATATATATATATATATATATATATATATATATATATATAGTTACATATTTATCTAACAAAAAATCATAAGTAAGTTTCTGTATGTCTTTTTAATACCGGATATTTCAACAAAAAAATATTCTCCTCTTCAGAAGGTAATAAAAAGGTGTGAGAAATAATCAGCTGCACATATTTTTTTTAAATTATATACATATTTTTTTAAATGTTAAAAATAAAAGTTAATAAATTATTTAATCTTTTGAAAGAGAGTATAGAAGCATTTTACATATTGACAAATGTAGCCTCATCTATTTACTCCTGTATTAAAGTCTTCCCCAATATCTCATATATAAATTATATATCTAAAGTTATTATCTTATATATTGAATACTCAAATTTAAATTTAAATATTTTAATTCTTTTCTACATAAAACAATTATTGTAAGTTGATATTAGAGGAATAGTATCTTAGAAATTTCAATAAACGTATTTCCCTATTAATTATAATAACCCAACAGATACTTTTTTATATTCAAATATTAATTTATTATCTAATTCCCTTTAATAAATCTTTACATTTTGAATGACTAATTACATAAATACTATGATTTATTATATTACAATATAATTGAGTTTTTAACTCTACCAAACCTCTTAACTTTGAACTTTCATAATAATAATTACATATGATTTAATCTAATTCCTCGATTATATATAAACGCACCTCGCTATTTTATAATAATTTTCATATCAATAAAATTTACCGGCGAACATGATATTATCACAGATCAGTCTAATTTTTTTAATTAATTCCTATTCTAAAGTTTCCCTTTTGAATTTTGAATTTCTATGTTTAATTTTTATTTTATTTATTTACTTCACATATAACAGATAGAATTTATCAGAGCATCTAATGTTTGGGCTAATATTGATTATAAATTAGTTTTAAAAAGCATTTATGATTAAATCAAACACTAATAAATTCTGATCTCAACAAGGTTTCCCCTAGTTTTAATCTAATAGTTTTCTATGTATTATTAATAATTATTCTTTATTTTTTATTTTCATTATTTATTCATATATATATATATATATATATATATATATATATATATATATATATATATATATATATATTGATATATATTTATTTATTTTCTAATGTTGATGTTAATTTAATTTAACTTACATTACTTGAATAACCCTGTTGTACACATTTAAGCTCCTATTAATGATAGAAAAAACTATTCCAACAATGAACAAATAAATGAACGGTAAACTTGATATAACTGATTTTTCCCTTCTAAACTCTAATGATGACGTAAACAAGTTCGTTTTTCTTTTTGTAAATTAACCTACCATTTTTATTTTTTTTTATTTTAACTGTTATCTTTTCAAACTAAATAATGAGGAAAACGCCTTCAAAAGCATGTTTTTGATGCGACATTTTTTTTATAAAAATCAAAATAGATTTGTATTTAACAACGACTAGTTAGATCCTATCAAAGCGTCTTCATCAACAGCAGCTGACCAAGGCTATATGAAACGGATATGATTACTCACGCT
>OY744516.1:187335213-187460213 GCA_963556195.1 Sepiola atlantica | reverse complement strand
AAACTAAGAACTTTAACTTAGATTAGCTCGAAACAGTTCTACGAACATTAAAAAATGGTAAAGCAGCTGGATTGACCAAAATTCCTCCCGAAGTCTGGAAAACAGGAAATTCTCTGACATTTCATTTGAATTCTGTAACGCTTTATATCATCAACAGTTTATAGATAAATAGACACAGGGCTGCATACTTCCATTACCTAAAAATGGAGACCTGGTTATTATCTCAAACTACCGAAGAATAACTCTAACAGCCATTTCTGCCAAAATATACAATGCCATGTTGTTTAACCGAATCCGACCTGAAATTGAGAAAGACCTTAGACGAAATCCGAATGGCTTTAGGAAAAATAGATCAACATCTGCGAAAATCTTAACGGTTCGGAGGATTATGGAAGGCGTACGAGAACGAACTCTTAACGCAGTCTTCTTGTTCGTGGATTTCTCGAAGGCTTTCGATTCGATACGCAGAGGGGAGATGAAGAAAATTATTTCGGCATATAGTATTCCAGATAACACTGTTGTTGCAATAATGATCGTGTACTAGTGGGGACACCGAATTTTTTTTTAAGTCACTGCGGGTGTTCTTTAAAGTGATACTATATCTCCCTATCAATTTATAATTTGCCTTGATTACATCCTTCGTATGTTAATTGAAAAGTTGCCAAAAAAAATTCCACAGAGTGTGAACTGAACGTGCAAATCATCAAGACCTGGGCACGAGTGAACAAGATGAAAGCGATCTGGAAGTCAAGTCTTCCTACTAAGATGAAAGGTGACTATTTGAAACCATTTTTGCATCGGTGCTTGTATATAGAAGTAGCACTTGGAATTTCGTCAAAACATTGGTGAAGAAAATTTGTAGTGTATACACCAGAATGCTAAGAGTTGCTCTTAGAATATTCTAGGGACAGCATCCACAAGAGAGAAACTCTATGGGCACCTCCCTCAGATTTTAGCCCTGATCAGAGAGAGAAGAACCAGATTTGCTGGACATTGCTGGAGGGATAAGGGTGAAATCATGAGAGATATTCTTCTGTGGATGTCAAAACAGGGAGGAGGCTTAGTGGGTAGACTGCACAGTACCTACATAAAACATCTAACAGAAAACTCACAATAAATCTATGAAGACCTGCCAGGTGTGATGGAGGATAGAGCGAGATGAGGTCAGAGAGTCAGGAGGATCCGTGACACCACCACGACGAGATGATGATGAAAGAAATATATTTAAAAATATATAAAAGAATAAACAAAAATTAGCTGTTAATTGGTAGAGTTTAAATCCCTTATATCCGGAATCTTCAAAGTAATAAATATACTCATCTTCAGAGAAAAAACAACTTCTAGGTTACTAATAGTCTGTTTGATATATAGTAAAAGACATTTAAGTTATTATTTGAAAAATTGTGTTTTATTTCTCACAAATTATTTCCAGATTTTTAGGGTGATTTATGATGCAGTAATTTTATTCCGTTCGTAAGGGAATGTCATTGTGAAAAGTCAATTTTACTATAAGAATCATAGTCCAAAAATGCATTTCAACAAATTAAGAAGGCTCGTAGGACTTAAGATATCCTCCAAAGAACCGCTTTGAACAGAAGATAGTACAATTGGCACGATGTGATGAACGCCAACAACAATAGATTCCTGGCAGTCGATGGTTACTTTAAAAGCTAGATTAAAACCAAAGGCAATCGAAAAAAGTGCCTAACAGAAGGAAACGAAGACCGTGATGATATAATTAGAAAAACAAAACAAATGAAGTAATCTGAAATTATTCGAAATGCTTCGGGAAATGTAGTAAAGGGTAGGCAACTCAAACGAATTTTTAATATATTCGTGTTTTCTCTGAAATAGTTTGAGCCTATGGCATTTTAAGGTATCAATTAACAATAAACGCTAGAACAATTCAGAAATATTGTTCGGATCTCATGTTTCAAAGTTCAGATTTCTGATTTTACCTAATCTTTTTATTAGGTGAGAGATTAGATATAAAGTAAATTATATCAATTGCCGAGAGTACCAAAATTAATGAAATAGGGAATTACTTAAATAAATAAAATACAAGGTAAAATTAATAAGTAATAATTAAATTAACACTTTAAAAAGTTGAAGTTGTAGAAGCTGAAACTGAATTATTTCAAAAGAAAACTAAAAGAATTTCACATATGAAATTGACTAAAATAATCGCATAATAAGATAATAAAATAAGATGATATTTAACATCTTTTGCTAATTAATTAATTAATTAATAAGAGGCATTTATATATTTCAGGTAAGAAAAAGTTATGTGAGATATTAAGTTATTATCTAGGAAGCAAGTATTTTGTTGTACCAAGGAAAGTTGATAGTAATTAATATTGATATATCGTTTCCATAGATATTATGAAAAAAGCTGAGATGGGATGAAAATAGTGCACTAACGGGGAGAGAAAGAGTGGGGGAGAATATAGGGGTTTTGGGTATGTTCAATAGGGAATAAAAATAAATGAAAATATGCGATTTAGTAGAATAAAGGTGTGTGGAGATACACATAGGCTAGAAAAATGTAGAGGTGAAGTAATATATCATGTTACATACACATGCATTCACATACATACATATATACATTTCAATGGAAAAAATATATGAACATCAGTTACTACCAATTTTTTCTTTGGTACAACAAAATTCTTGTGTTAGATGACGAAGACAGAGAGAGCGCCCTAAAAGGTGGGAGGACGCCCTTAAAGGTAGTAGGAGTAGCAGCGACATCGGAAGTGACGTCATGCCGGTTAGAGTTTTTTCTGCCCTTCTGTTCCTGACAACCAAGAGAGTGGGACGTTAAAAGCGTGTCCGCTGCCTAGCAGCAGAGACCAGTACACATGGTCTGAATAGCTTCCACAGTAGTTACTTGTTCTCTCTCTCTCTCTCTCTCTCTCTCTCTCTCTCTTTCTCTTTCCTTCTCTCTCGCTCGCTCGTACAAGAAACAACACCATCTGGCTATGTCTATTATTAGTGTGGTTGTTATTACCATCTTTAGAATATGTCAGTAAACTTTAGTCAATTTTTAGTTAATTTTAGTTTATTTTCGTATTCTCATTATTTTTATTATTGTTATTTTTATTATCGGTAGCGACCAGCTGTTCTTAGTTCAAATGAATGAAACAAAAAACATGAAGTAAAAAATTTAAAAATAAATTTTTAAAAGTGAAAAATCAACCTAATTAGATCTAATGTATAACCCCCCCCCTCTCACCTTTACCCTCACAAAAGCAAGAGGAGAGACAGTTTGTTCATCTTCCCCCTTCCTATACCTTGCATTAAATTGACGATGTTAAATTAACTTTTCATACATATCGATGGCTCCACGGATATAACTCAGACATAAGATAGCCTTGAAAGTAATTGACCCGTATATTTTTAACATGAGTTCACAAATGTTTATTTCCAATTTTCGACCGTTTCAAATCTGACAACGGGATCCTCGAATCTTAAATTTTTTAATTTCGTTTTTTTGTACCTCCGACCAATTCCTCTCGAGCTGGAGACCCGATCCGAACCACACGCCAAGGATTCGAACCGGGCAATCTTTCCAGCAGAAAGGGGCCGGAAAGGTGGAATCATCGCTCAAGGCACCCAACCGTAGGCCGGTTGACTTGCTGCAGTTGATTTGTCGGTGTGATTGTTTCATCAAATATTTTTTAGGCATAGAATTTAAATATGAAAATAAAACTATATACATGCATCAAAAACGATATCTCCAAAGTGTATTGGAAAGATTTGGAATGAAAGACTCTAAGCCAAAATACACACCTAGTGAAAGCAATATTAATAAAATATACAGTAAAAATAATAAATTAGCAGACGAAAAACTATGCAGAGAAATAGTCGGAAGCTTAATATATGCAATGACAGCCACAAGACCAGATCTATGTTTTATAGTAACAAAATTGTCCCAATATATGAATAAACCATATGAAAATCACATGTTATTAGCTAAACATGCACTTAGGTATATTAAGGCCACAATTAACCAACATTTAATATTTAAACCCACTACAAATAGTTTGAACATTGTAGGTTTTTGCGACGCTGATTGGGCAAACTCGCAAGATAGAAGAAGTTTAACGGGATATGGATTTAAAATCTCAGACGATGGACCACTGATTTCGTGGAAAACACGAAAACAGCCGACAGTCGCATTGTCAACTTGCGAAGCAGAATACATGGCATTGAGCGATGCAACGCAGGAGGGAAATATTTAAAAACATTCATGAAAGATTTGTTAAACAAGAAAATTGATACATTCTCATTATATTGTGACAATCAGAGTGCCATTACACTAGCAAAAAATCCCGTAAATCACCAAAGATCAAAACACATAGATTCCACTTCGTTAGAGACGAGATACAGAATAATACTCTAAAGTTAATTCACGTTGCAAGTGAAGAAAACATAGGCGATATATTTACTTAACCAGCAAATAGATCTAGAAATGAAAAATTCAGACATTTATTGATGGAACTCTGAAGGACATTCTTTAAAATGATAAATGAAAAAAAATTTAAAGCCCATAAATGTGAAAAGTATTACAAATAAAACTTTTTGAAAGCTATCGATAACACATATCAAAAGAAAAAACTGTATATTATGAACACAAAAAAATATATATATATGATTTTAAAGCCTATAAATGTGAACAGTTTTTTTTTTTCAAAACAAAAAAAGAAAAAAAAAGAGTTTAATAAAGTTACAAGATTTTGTCTAACAAAAAGGGAAGGACAATGCCCCCTGTTGAAATATAATACAACAATGAACATTTTAATATATTTCAGTTGATGGAGGGTGTGTTAAGTTTAATCAACTGAATATAGTTCCACCTGATCAAGTAGTGACGAGGTCAGTGACTCTAATCTTAATGTTACCTGATGAAATCACTACGCTACAAGAACTACCACGTGACATGTAAATAGTGCCAAATTAGGCGCCAAAAGAGATTCAACAATTTTATATTTAGTTCGCAATAAAAGTGTGTGCCTCGTGCACGCGTATTAATTTTTCCTCATTGATTCTTGTCTTTTCTTCCTCTTCTTTGTGGTTTACTGCCTACCACTATGTCGCACTCTTACGTCAGCAGGCGATACAGAGGTGAGATCCATTTGCGGAAGTCTGGTTTAAAACCGGCGGTCTCTAAACCAGCCTGTCGAAGGCTTTTAGCTGATCCAAGTTGATCAGTACCGCTTCTGTGTCGTCTTCTTCCCCCTCTAGCATCGTACGAATCAAATGCAAGTTGTTCTGAATTGATTTTCCCTTCACAACATAGTTCTGTTCAAGTCTGATCAATTCTCTTATAACACCCTGCAATCGGTTCGATAAAATCTTGGCTAAAATCTCTGTGTTTAGCAGAGTTATGGGTCTGTAATCGTCTTGTTCCTCCCCATCATGCCTTCCCGTTTTTTCAGCAATGTGATCACTCCTTTTGTGACTTGACCTGGGATAAAACCCTCATCCAAGCAATGGTTAAACACATCCGCCAGAATTGGTACAAACATGTGCGACAGACTCAAATACATATCGTAGGGCAGAACATCAAGTCTCGGCGATTTGTTACAGCCGACCTGCTTCAACGCAGCCAAGATCTCACGCTCCGTAACCCTGCCTTTGCAACCAGCTGCTCTAGCCGCAGCGAGACGGGAAGAGTAAACAAATAGTTGCCACTCTCCTGAACCGGGAGCTTGTGCAGTATACCGCCCCTATGGTATATGCTTTTAGGCAGTTTGCGCAGTATTGTGCCTCTATGTAATACGTTTACTTCTTCAGAGATAAGTATGTAAATAGTATACACACCGGTGTAGAGACAGGTACGTATATAGTATGCGCACCGGGCGGAGATAAGTACACATATAGAAAACGCAGATAGAGGTGGTACTTTTAATAGAAATATGTCATACTTTGCCCTGGGTAACGGAAGAGGAGTGGTAGGGAAGAGACAACTTTCGCCGAAGGTAACAGGGAGAATGTGGCAACGAATGAAGGGGGCGGTGAAATGGGGCGACCAGGGAAGAGAAAGGGAGAAAGATAAAGAAACGGGTATAGAGAGAGTGAGAGAAATAGAAGTTAGACTGTAAAGATGTTACACACGCTATTCTCTTCTATTTTATGTTTTTATGACCCCGAGCAACGCCGAGTAGCCCTGATAGTATATCTGTATATATAAAACTCAATGTCTGCATGTACGTGTGTTAGCGTGTGTGTGTGTGTGCCCTATAGAAAAAAAGTTAGCGAGTCTAGATAAAATCTAAAAGTGTATTCTAATGTAAAATTCACCGAGAAAGTTAATGGGCGTATTCCCGAATCTCTAAATTAACTCCTAAGGGGGCTATGGGGTAGATTTCGTCTGGGGTCGATTATTGCAGCTATTTTCAGCTTAATTCTAATTTAATTATGTATTAATTTAAATAGAAAACAATCATATTATGTAGGCTTTTTTAAAAACATATCCGAAAAAAACCTGCAAGTATCTGTTCTATTGTCATGATGCCATCCTTCCAGGCATTACCTCCTCCTTTTTTTAGAGGTGTAGACGTAGTGTAGTTTCTGTTCTGCTTCCAATTTTTTTTAACTATAAGCATTTTTGTGGGTGGGGGAAAGTAAAAGTTGGGGCGTGGGGAGAGTAAAATAAAATTGGGGGGATGAGAAATTCTTTTTTTTTAACCAAAAATATTTCTTTGGTTGGGGGAGAGTAAAGTTTGTTTTTTGGGGGTGGGTGGTTAGTAGAATTTTTTTTTTGGGGGGAGGGGTGTAGGGAAATTCTATTTTTTATTTTTTAACTAAAAATATTTCTTTGGGTGGGGGAAAGTAAAAAAAATTGACGGGGATGTGAATTGAGAGTAGAAAAAAATTTGGGGGGGATTGTTTTTTTAACTAAAAATGTTTCTTTGGGTTGGGTAGAGTAAAAAAAAATATTTTGGGGGTGGAAAGTAAAAAATAAGGGGGTGCAATTTATTTTTATTTTTGAACTAAAAATATTACTTTGGGTGGGGGAGAGTAAAAAAGAATTAATTGGAGGGAAATAAAACAAAAGTTTTCTTACAAAAAAATAAATATTTTTAGGATGGTTGGCGTGGGTGAAACAAATTGTTTTTGGTGGGTGTGAAAGAAATGTTATTTAATTCTGTTTTTTCTCAATTTTTTTTTAGTTTTGCTTATTTTGAAAATTTTGATGTTTTGTTATTGCTTTTTTGTTTTTATTTGTTTTTTTTGTTTTTTGTTTTTTTTATATTTTTCATTTTTTTTGTCAGTATTATATTTTTTTCTCTCTTTTGTGCCAATTTTGATGATTTTTGATGTTTTTTGTTCTTTTGTTTGTTTTTTTTATTTTTTTCATGTTTTTTGTGAATTTTTTGTTTTTGTCTTTGCGCCAATGTTGATGTTTTTTATGTTTTTTGTTTTTCATCTGTTTTTTATGTTTTTTGTTAATTTTTTGTTTGGCTTTTTTGCGCTAAATTTGATGTTTTTATGTATTTTGATATTTTTTTATATTTTTGGGTATTTTTTTCTTTTTGCTTTTTGGCGCCAATTTTTGTGTTTTTAATATTTTTTTGTTTTTTTTATCTGTTTTTTTGTTTTTTTCATGTTTTTGGTCAATTTTTTCTTTTGGGTGTTTTGTAGTCATTTTAAACAGGGCGCCGGATCGAGATACAGCCAGATATGGACGCGTCGGACGATTATCCGTTGAAGCGTAGAGGTAGTGTAGTATCTGTTCTATTGTCATGATACCATCCTTGCAGACATTACCCCCTTCTCTTTTGAGAGGTGTGGAGTTAGTGTAGTATCTATTCTGTTGTCATGATACCCTACTCCCAGGCATTCCATCCTCCTTTCTTGAGAGGTGTGGAGTTAGTGTAGTATCTGTTCTGTTGTCATGATACTATCTTTCTAGGCATTACCTAGGTGTGGAGGTAATGTAGTGTCTGTTATGCTTCCAACTATCAGAAGCTTGTGCAGTATACCGCCCCTATGGAATACGTTTTTAGGGGCCTTGTGCGGTATTGCGCCCCTACTGAATACGTTTTCTTCTTCTTCTTCTTCTTCTTCTTCTTGAACAGGTGCACAAAGGAACTATATGGGTTCTTTGATACAACGTGGGCATATTAATAGGAGTTCTTTTTTATGATAGTGACGCTACATGAATGAACTTGATGTTTGTTCTTTGATACGTTAGGTGTCCATTTATATGGGTTCTTATGTATGCGCACCAGAGCGGAGATAGGTACGTATATAGTATGCACACCGGGGCAAAGATAGGTACGTATATAGTATGTGAACTGGGGCGGCGATAGGTACGTATATAGTATGCACACCAGGGATGCAATAAGTACATATATAGTATGCACACCTTGGCGGCGATAGGTACGTATATAGTATACGCACCAGGGCGGCGATAGGTATGTATATAGTATGCACACAAGGGCGGCGATAGGTACGTATATAGTATGCGCACCGGGGCGGCGATAAGTACATATACAGTATCTACAATAAGTGAGTACACCCAACGAATTTTTTACTTTTTACTTCATAGAACTTTAATTTTTCGTAGGATTTAAATGAAACTCGGTGTGAACATAGCCATGTAGTGGTTTAATAGCTTTATAAACTATGAAGGAACAAATATCTTGTCAATGCAAAAGAATTGAACAAAAACATTTGGAACAAGTAACAAAAAGTGAGTACACATGAGCATTTTAAACAAATAATCTTATTTTTAATACTTTGTATGACCTCCATTGTTATCAATAACAGCAGACAACCTCCTAGCCATTGATTCGACTAGTTTATGACATGTGTCCGCCGGAATTGCGTTCCATTCACATTTGATGACCTACTTCAGTTCGTTATTATTTCTCGGATTTTTCCCTTCAATTTTCCGTTTCAGATGCTCCCACAAATGCTCTATTAGGTTCAAATGAGGTGACATATTCGACAATGGTAAGGTATTAACCCGTTTACTGTCTAAGAATGCCTTAGTAGCCCGAGATGTGTGCTTAGGGTCGTTATCTTGCTGGAAAACTCCACGTCTGCCAACACTTGTTAGACTTGGTAACATTTTTTCCTCCAATATCTGGCAATAGAGTTTGGAATCCATTTTTGCCTTCGATGAAAGCAAGTCGTCCAACTCCTTTGGCACTCATACACCCCCAAACCATTAAGCTCCCACTTCCATGCTTTACAGTTGGCACGACAGACTTATCCTTGTAAGCTTCCCCTTTTCGTCGCCACACACGCTTAACGCCATCTAATCCAAATAGATTTATTTTTGTCTCATCAGACCAAAGGATTTTGTGCTAAAACTGCATGTCTTTGTCTTTATGTTCATTAGCAAATTCATAGCGCTTCTTTTTGTGAGAAGTTTTAAGAAGAGGCTTCCCCCGAGGCATGCAGCCTTTAAACCCATCTTCATGGAGAATGTTGCGCACTGTCTGAGCACTCACAGTTACGTTTAAATTGTGCAAAATTTCTTCTGCGATGCTAGCAGCACTCCGACGTCTGTGTCCCTCTATTAGTTGTTTGATGCGCCTCTTAGTTCGATCAGAAAACTTATTTGGTCGACCGGGACGGTGGCCATTTTTGACGGTTCCAGCTTTTTTGTACCGTTGAACAACTATTGCTACCATATTTCGGCTGATATTTACATTGTCACTAATTTCCTTATATGAATGACCACTCTTGAATAAATTAACAATAGTTTCACGAGTTTTTTCATCTAAATCATTGTCATGAGGAGCAATTTCCAAGAATAAACAGACAATTGAAGGAAAAAATCCGAGAAATAATAACGAACTGAAGTAAGTCATCAAATGTGAATGGAACGCAATTCCGGCGGACACATGTCATAAACTAGTCGAATCAATGGCTAGGAGGTTGTCTGCTGTTATTGATAACAATGGAGGTCATACAAAGTATTAAAAATAAGATTATTTGTTTAAAATGCTCATGTGTACTCACTTTTTGTTACTTGTTCCAAATGTTTTTGTTCAATTCTTTTGCATTGACAAGATATTTGTTCCTTCATAGTTTATAAAGCTATTAAACCACTACATGGCTATGTTCACACCGAGTTTCATTTAAATCCTACGAAAAATTAAAGTTCTATGAAGTAAAAAGTAAAAGATTCGTTGGGTGTACTCACTTATTGTAGATACTGTATATATGCGCACCGGGCGGTGATAGGTACGTACATAGTATGCGCATCGGGGCGGCGATACGTACGTATATGGTATGAACACAGGGGCGGATATTGGTACTATTTGGTATGAGCACAGGGTCGGATATAAGTACGTACATAGTATGCGCACCAGGGCGAGGGACTGGTACGTATATAATATAAGCCCCGGGCGGGGATAAGTACGTATATAGAAGGCGCAGACACGAGATTCTACTTTAAATAGAAATATGTCATACTTTAGCCCTGGGCAATGGAAGAGGAGTGGTGGGGAAGAGACAGCTTTTGCGAAAGGCAACAGGAAGAAGATGGCAACAGGGAGAGGGGGCGATTAAATGGGGCAACTAGGGAAGAGAAACGGAGAAAGATAAAGAGACGCCCATAGAGAGAGGAAGAGAAATAGAAGTTTGAATATAAAGATGTTACACACGCGATTTTTCTTCTATTTTGTATTTTTATGACCCAGAGCAACGCTGAGTAGCCCTGCTAGCATATATATATATATATATATATATATATATATATATATATATATATATATATATAGGGACATATATTTACGGCAAGTAAGCTATACAAAAAAATTCATGCTTTATTCGCTTTATTTCGGGAGGAAATCATCAGTCTCAATTCTAGCCTGAGAATTTATTTTAGCAAAATTTTAGCCTGATGATTTCATTCGGGAATAAAACATGAACGTTTCTGTGTCACTTACATGCCATAAATATCTTTCATACTACACTGTGGTACTTAATATATATATATATGCAATATATTATGTTACATTATAATATATATGCGTGTATGCATGAAATAGTAATAAATTATATATATATATATATATATATATATATATATATATATATATATATATATATATGCGCCGTATCTTTAAACTAAGAAAGATTATCGATAACCTAATTCCTAATTCTTGGTGAGTAAGGCCATCAATATTTGGAAACATAAAATATATAGTTCTTTGTTTCTTTCTTAATGCATATTTATTTCATCAAAGAATGCCAGTTCTGAACATAGATTTCAAACGTGCCAAATTAATCTGCGCCCGTGTTTGAAAGGACGGATATCAAAGAAGAAGAATCGTGTAAACCTAACGCCCTACAATCGTTTGGTTTTTCTTTGAACAAAGCGAAAATCTTATTGAATTCGAAACCAGTCAGATGATCGAAGAAATGGTCATCTCAGTACGGTTGGGACAAGCATTTTCAAAACTGTGTCTCCAGTAGAAAAAAAGAACATGAGTCCATATTTCCAATTTATTTTTTATTTTTCTGTGATAAATAAAGCTTAATAATTCACGTAGTCCAGTTGTTAGATGTTGTCTGAATAATAATAGAGTGGTCTCTCTTGTACCAGATCTAACTTATCTCCCCTGCAACATTACTCGCCAACAAGACAACCAAACCATCTACTTGCGGAAACTAAAAGTATATCAAAATTCCAATCACGTGCGAATTTCGAATTGGAGATGCTTTTGGGGGGCTTGATGCCCGAGCAATCGGACGTGGTCCGACGAGATATCAATCCCAGCAGAATTTTCACTAACCAAGGCTGAAGTTGTTTTAAAACTCACCAGCTTCTGATCGCGGTTCGATGGGACTCCCAGAATAGCTGGCAATCTGTGTATGGTTTTTTCTTTTAATCACAGCATCAGGCTTCTAAAACATCAATAACAAAGAAAGTCATATTTAATTGTACCTAATCTATTGCATCTCTCTCTCTCTCTCTCTCTCTCTCTCTCTCTCTCTATTAGTTACCCTGGCAATACATGTACTTTCACTGTGTTAAGGCAATTAACGTAGCTTTTTATTTTAATGATTACCTGTGTGGTTTCATATATTATATATAGTATATACTTTTTACGTATGTCCTTAATAACCGTCTCTGTGGTATCGCTCCTCATATATGGGGGCAACACATTGATGAAAAGAATATTTAGGCAAATGCTTTTCTGTATATATAATTGAATTTGTTCAAAACTATCGCAAACAAAATGAACAAATAATTTACACTAATATATATATATATATATATATATATATATATATATATATATATATATATAGTGTTATAAAATAAATAACAAAAGTGTTCAATTACCTGTGCAAGAGCATTTTTTTAATGGGCACTATACATTCTTATGATCATCCATCGGTATCTTCGGTTTCTCGGAAACACTGGAAACTCAACCCGCAGGGTTAAATATACCAAATATAACCGGTTCATTAGCCGATGTTATGATAGTGTCTTATTGTGTATAGACTTTAAGTATTTACTTCGACATTGCGCAATACGTGAGTAGAGCTTAGTAGTAGTATGCAAATATATGTATTGCAACTAAGCTACACAGAGGCGTCCGCGTTTCAACCCCGCATGGAATCGTCAGGCTAACTGCACTCCGCGTTTCAACTCCACAAGAAATTGAGAGGTTAAGTGCTTAAGGGCATTTAGCCTTACGGTGAAATGCGGACGCCTCTGTGTAAGCTAAATGATATTTTGGATAACTTTAGTAAAGGTGTTCTTTGTTTACAAGAAATAATATATTTTCACCAAGCTTTATAATAAAGTAATGGATTTATTATATTTCGTGATCATTAATTAATAAATACTGAAAATTTAATTAAAATTGGTTGATTTCCTGAATTTTGATGGATTATTTAGTGAATGGAGAAGTCGAAATTCCTTCTTATTGTCATTACGACGGCCATTGTTTAGACACGCAATGCAGTGACGTCAGAGGGGGGGGGGCAGGAAGTTAGTTGCTTGGCCTTGTCAACTCTCGGTGGCCCTGCCTAGGTGCAGTTAAGTAACAAATAATATCCTATACTGTCAAGTGGCAAGTTACATTAGTGTACTACTTGTGACTCTACCTTAAGGTATAAGCCTTCATTGGTGCGCTTTTCACATAATTGTTAACCTTTATTGGAAAACATTAATAAAGCTGATTATAAAATCAACTATTTTACTACATTTGTGCTTCGTGACGTTATTGATATGTATTTTTGAGAATGACAAAATATTCCATCAAATAGAAATAGATAAAAAAAATTTTTTAAACGCATTACTTTCAGAGTTAGGGGTCAATAGCTTCTGCTGACTAATATATATATATATATACATTAAAGTATCAAAATGTATGTATCGTAATTAAGCTACACAAAAGTGTCAACGTTTCATCCTTGGAGAGTGCACGGATTTTTGTTACTGATCATTTTTATATACCCACGTGGTGTTTAGTCTAGCTAACTAGCCAATAAGATTCGTTGTTATTTTCCTCCCACGGGTTACTGTTTTCATCAGCAATGGCTGGATTTCTGTCAAACAAAGGTCCGAGTGAATTTTTACTTGACATCTTTTGTTTTGTTTGTGTGTGGCGCACCTCATTTGTGAATGTGTCGAATTAACAGGTGACCTTATGCACGTGTTTGATTGAAAATTTTTTATTTTTTTGTCATTCGATGCTACATTAGATGTTGATTTAGTTTGTTTTATTTTGTTTTGTATTTCTTATGTATATAGTTATCCTAAAGTAAAGTTTTACCATCCGAGATGTTTTGTACACTCTCGTGACGGGATTGCATTTCTATCTTTAGTTTCGTAATTACAGACTTCGCCCCAGCATAAAATAAATTGTTTTAATCTGTAATGTTGTCTATTGGCATGTGTGAGAAGAGTCTCTGCACCTTTTCCGTTTTTGTTTTTATTTCAGGGCACAGCATTTTTTACAATTTACTGCCATGTACTGATTGGGAAGCTTTTGTCGTTAATTTGAGTGCCATCTCAAAATTTTCAGAATATAAGAGCAAATCTGGCAACTCAAGTTTTGTGCAATTCATAGGTGAATCTAATGGTTAATTTTCAGAAAACATTTCTATAAATGCAGGCTCGCTCCAATTTGTGACAAGTTAATTAGAGCAGACCAATGCTTAGTTTAAAAATTGTTTTTTTTTCAATCTTTTCTTGGCTTAGTTCTCAACTCCTAAAAGATATAAAAGTTGATTTATTGTGTTAACTTAAAAATGTAATGTTTTTTGCTTTAACTTTTATGATTAAATTAAAAACGAAGTTTAAAATAGTTCAATAAAACGACATCAAACCATTTAATCAATTTCATATGAATAAATGTTTTCTTACTTAATGGGCTAACATTTGTCATTGCTTCTTTCCTCAATGCAAGTTCATCTGATTTTACTATTGGAGAACAACACAGGCAGTAAGGCAAACGCAATATTCTGTAGATTTGTTTATGTAATGTATTTGATTTCAGGTTACTGTTTCTTTTCATCATATTGAAAATATATAGTTGTTGGTTATGGAACTTATACCTTTTTATATCAAACAATCTAATTGTATATATATATGAATCATGAATTTTATTAGGCTGTAAAGTTTGCCGGGAATTTTTTGTTTCTATAAGCACATTAGCCTGATGACCAAAGTTAACCATCTTGTTTGATTTATAATCCCAATTTTCCAGGCAGCATATTTAGAGTAAAACTACCCCCTAGAAATGCCTAATGTATATTCTAAGAGAAGCCTCTGGTCACAGTTCAGTTTATTTATTTCCTAGATAGTAAAACAAGCATCCAGAGGATGACCAACTAGTATAAATGTTACTTGGAGTCACTTCCACACAATTTACCTAGTGTACCAGTGAAGGTTGTAGCACTTTTTGTGGGTCTACCAATATACTTAAAAAAGAGCTCTACACGGAAGTCTATTTTTATGCACAGTAAAACCAATTATGTGTAATTATCTCTGTATCAGAAGTTTTACAGACCCAACCGTACAACCTGTATTTGTATTAGGGTTGTATAGTATGACAGACTTAATTGTAGCCACAATGTTGAATTCTTTCAAAACATCAGCAATTTTCTTCAGTATTAGGTAAACTTCTTTGAGTGAGATATTAATCTGTGTGTTCCATGTTTTGGCATTCATTGCTTTTTTTAATACTTTGTCATATTTGAGTTCAACATTTCTTAATAAAACAGAATGTATTGGATATTTCTTCCATCAACGCAAATACAAACAAGGTTTCCCACTGTTTCATCATGTCTTTGATGGAAATTTACTTTCATTCTTGCCTTTGTTCTATTTTACATTTATCAATGATGATATTATTGTATGAACATTAGAAGCCCATGGCCTCTAAATATAAGAGCAAGGCATTAGAAAGGTTGTTACTGAGGTTGGAAGAAATATCATCCCTAATTAACTCCATAGCTTATTCGACCATTTTAATAAGGCTGTATGGTCACAGGGGAAATCTCTTAGGCTAAAAATACTCATCTTCCGTTTCACCACTATTAAGAAATGATTGGGAGTGTGAAAGAAAAGTATCCTGGCCATGAACATTTTCTGGCATCATTACTGTGAGTAAAAATTCAAGTGTGTCTTTTTCAAAGTACATTTTAATAGAAAATAAAATAGATTTAATTATGTTTTAGTATTATTAAAGAAAAGTTATTTTTAATAAACACGTGTTTCAGGAGAATTAATTTATTATCGGAATTACCCTGATACAAAATAACCGGATTTGTACGTCTTTATTGTATTTTAAATAAAATATTTTATAGTATTTCATTTTTTATTAACTTTATCCGATTTATTGAGAACAGTGTGGATATAGCAATTTAACATATATATATATATATATATATATATATATATATATATATATATATATATATATATATATATATATATATATATATATATATATTGGTAAATGTATTTACTGTATTCATTTTCTACAAGGCCGGTCTTAATTTTAACAACTTATGTTTGTGGTAAACACCGGCTTAATTAGATAAATTACAATTATTTTAGTTTTTAAATTGATTTCTTCAAATAAATACAGTTTTGAAAAAATATTTTGTGTGGTGAATTTTTATGATAATTTGCAACTTTCGCAACTATGTTTTTGTTACAATTTTTAAAAAATAGTGTCTGCTAAGTAAGCCACGTACTTTGAACATCATAAAATACATATTATTAGATTTTTCTTAGGCGGTTTCAGCTTTCTTGGATTCGCCTTAATCTTTCATTTTCCTCTAGAGTTGTGTTTGCTTTTCCTGACATGGATATTTCATAACATAACATAACATAACATATATTTGGGAAAAATGCTTGTGCCTGTAACTCCCTCTTGTCCACTATGCAAATTCGTGCACAGGTCTGACTGAATATTGTCTGTGAAGCCAATGTTTGTCCAACTTGCACTTAAAGTCGTTTTAATAGATACGGCACAATCACGTTGACACACCGGTTCCCTTTAGATCACTGAAGTTAAACGGCGTCGAGCCTGGCCAGTACTAAATGGGTGACCATTTGGGAATACCAGGTGCTGTATGTGATCTCTGCTTATCTCAGCATTGTTTCCAGTCGTCTTGTATTACTACTTGCCATTGGAATCAAACAATGTCGACTCACGAGATTGCGCAACCCTTGCAATTACAAATTTACGCGCGGTCAGCCCCTGGCGGGGCACTTATACGTCATAATCGACGGGAGAGTCCATCATATAAAGTCGTTTATGTCTGTTGCGTCGATGGTCCAGTCTGGCGGAGAATTCCAATTGTTCACAACCCGTATCTCAAAGGAATACTTTGTGATGTTTAGCCTTCTATGCTGCTTTTCTAGTTTCAGGTTATGACCTCTTGTTTCGGTGATCTTGCTGAGGGGTAACAGTTTCTCCTGGTCCATGTTGTCTTTGCCTGTGAGGATCTTGAACGTCTGGATCATATCTCCACGTTCCCTTCTATAGTACATGTACACATTCGTATGGCAGGTCCACAAGTGTAGGGCACAATTTGGTGGCTCGACGCTGGATTTTTTCAACTTTGTCAATATCACCGACAAACTGATGGACTTGTAGTGCATTTCTGCACTCAAGGACGGGCTCCACCATTGAGGTGTACAGCTTCTTGATCACGGTCTTGTCTCTGCTAACAAACGTTCGTTTTATTGTCCCAAGTGTACGGTTTGCTTTCATTATAGTTTCATTGACATGGTGATGAAATGACAGTTTGTTGTCTACGTATACACCCAGGTCTTTTTCAATATCTGAAGCGCAATTTCTTTGTCATTTCCTTCATTGTCCTTCATGAGATAGATATTCTTTTGGTTGTTATGCCCAACGTGTATAACTCTGCATTTCGAGGTATTAAATTTTAACTGCTAATCTGCTGACCATTTAGAGAGCCTTTCTATGTCATTCTGCAGTGCGGCTCTGTCCTTTTCCGTTGTAACCTTGTTATAGATCTTTGCGTAATCGGCAAATATGCAGGGCACACTCTTCATTCTATCTGGCAAGTCGTTAATGAAGATGACAAACAACAACGGTCCGAGGACACTGCCCTGTGGTATGCCACTTGTGACATCAGCCCACCTGGAGACATGCCCGTTCACTGACACTCCTTTTAACATACCTGGAATCGGTTAGCATCATGTGGTTGTTTTCCGCACTCTTTGATTCTTCTTAAGACACCGACTTTTTTCATCAGTGTCGTCGTTTGCAAGATTTTCGGGGCCGTTCTCAGTATTCCTACACTTACTAGAACTATATGAATGGCACGTCCCAATCCTATATATTTATTAGACAACTGCATGAGCGAAATCACACAAGCCACGCCTAAAAAAACTCTAAAAAGCGATTACATTTTTCGTGCATAAACCGGTTCAAGGCGAGAATTTGACAAAAAAAAACGCGCAAATAACGGTAACGTGAAATGCTGTTTTCTAAGAATCACGTTTCCCCGACAAAAAAAACAAATTTTCGTCTCGAGACGGTTCTTTGCACGAAAAATGTATTCACAAGGTAAAAAATCCAAGGAATCCTTACTGCGTTTATATAAGAGTGCTCAGCAATAAAAAGATCTGTTTAATAGTTATAAATATTTTTCTTTATACAAACATTATTTGGCTACACATTTTCAAAAATTGTTTCGGTCAAAGCTATTGAAAGCTAGACATTATCAAGCCTAAACATTTGTTTGTTTATGTTTTAATCTCGTGGAATTAGGCAAATCTACTCTTTAAAGAAACACGTGATCAATTCAAGTTATCTTAAAATCTTACTAAACGTTAAGTCTTTTCATTTGTTTATTTATTTAATTAATTTTACAAAAACGACGAGGACTCCTTACGAGAAATAATAATAAGCTGTCAATCTAAGCGTTATGCAAAGTTCCGGCTCTGCTGTAGAGCACTATTATGCCAAGCTTACTGTGTATGTCACCGACTCGAAATTATCTCTTCTTTCATATGGTAATTCATTGTGGCTAAGGGGTTGAATACTATGCTGCAGGCGACTTTGTGAGTGGCTTAGAAGCCTTCGGTCTGCCGTAATTATCATTTCTTACACTCAAGATTGCGTAAGCATGAAACACATGCGTCTATAGGTACAAATAAAAAATATTTATATAAAATATACTTATATATAAATATGTATATATATATATATATATATATCTGTATATATATATATGTATATAAATATATATATGTGTGTATATATATATTTATATATATATGTGCATATATATAGTTTATATATATATATATATATATATATATATATATATATATATATATATAGCTACCGGAACAGTAGCAGAAACTCGTTATTAAGCGAGCTGAAAACAGAACATATTGTTGTGTGGAAGAAACAGCTTACCTTGTGAGCTTGTATATATATTTTTTCTCGGCTGTTTTACTGATAGAATACTCCATTTCAGCCTCCAGACAATGTCGGGTCATCAGAAGTAAATACGCACCGTTTCATTGCCTTTCTCTCGACGGCTTTGTTGCACATCGCTCCCCCCCCCTCACTGGTGTGAGACCCCATTTTCTAGATCGCATTTAAATCTTTGTTTGAAAACCTTCTCTTATATCGAAGAGAAAAACATTAAATAAATAAATAAATTAAAATAAATATGATAAAGTAAATAGCTAAATAAATAAATTAAATCAATATAAATAAATACCTAATTAAATAGCATTCCTAATATTAATACTGAGAAATGATTCAAGGGATATAAATTATCCAAATGGTTCAAGAGACATAATTCATAAATAATTTTACTAATAAAAAAAAGGAAAAGTTTTCCATTTCACAGAGATAACTAAACAGTGGACACTTTCTATTATATGACCTTATGATATTCCTTTTCGCCCAGAGCCACGTTTAACATTTTTCGATTATCTCGATGAGGGGTTTGCTGGCTGCACCTTTTTTCCGACCTTAAATTCCAAGCTGACTTAGAGGTTGATACAGAGAGCCTGAAAGGAAACCCCGTGCTCCAATGTCAACGGCTCGAAGGATAACGCTATAACCTCACCGGGTCAACTCTCTCTTTAGATATTCGTATTTCTTCATCTTATATTGGTGTTGTTTTCCTATCCGGATCTCATAAAATACTGTCAATTCAACCAAGATGAGTCTTTTGCTTTTTATTGACGATAGAACAATGTCTGGCCGTTGCCCCTTTTCACTAATAACCTTGGGGTAATTATTGCGCCAATCAGGGAGATCTGCGGCTACCATCCACTCGCCATCAGGTCACAGAATATTTTGGTCGGGTACTAATAATTGATTTGATGTACGCTTAGACCCGATCCACATCTTCTCTCCCTCTGTAAAAAACTTTGGACTGATGTTATCTACGTCGGGTTTCATATGATTGTTAATTTTTGTGGTCAGTTCATCTAGTACCCAGTTGAGCCGCTACGTATATCGACCATTAGCAAGGGCCACTCTGCATGAACTAAGACATGGTCTATTGTTTGGGACTTTTCCTTACATAAATGGCAGGTTGGATCGTTCTCCTTCTTCTATTTGACGAGGTTGGTCTTTGACGGAAGCACGTCGTAAGTTGAGCGTATTATGAAGCTCAACCTAAGCAGCACCATAAGCCAAATGCCATTCCATGTAAGTGATCTTTGGATAGCTTTTTCCCAGTTCATCCATTGCCCCTGCTGTGACTGTTGGACACCTTTTACGAGCCTTTTGCTTTCCTCCTTACGCCTTATTTCCTGAATGACCAGGTTGCGTGGACCAGCTTTGGATGCTATATATATATATATATATATAGAGAGAGAGAGAGAGAGAGAGAGAGAGAGAGAGAGAGTAGAGAGAGAAGGGGAGAGAGAGAGGGGGAGGGAGAGAGGGGATTGTCTATCTTCTAGTGTTACTGCCATTTTTATGTTCCACGAGCCCTTCAGCTCTCTGGCAAATTCCAGGTGTGTACTTCGTATTTCTGTGTCCTGCAGTGAGCAGCCGACAGTGAAGCCAACTATGTGTCAGGTTTTTTTCCTCCTTTTTTACGATCAATATTTCTTGTCTTCTAGCTTGGATCTGTTTACCTACTTTTGTACTTAAAATTCTGAGAGGATTGTATACCTTTCAATGCCTAATATTTTTTTAACTAATAAGTCGCCACTTATTAAAGTCAGAAAGTACTCCATGATAAGGGTTAATTAGATGGAATGATTGTCAGCTGAAAGATGAAGAATATTATGAGAGGATTGAAAATGAGTAATGGAATGAGCTAAATTTAATTACTTTTGATGACGGTTTACGACAATAATCTGTCGACATTTGATTTTAAAACGGCCATGTTGTAATCTGTAAGGTCACCGCTTATCAAGGTCAAGAGCCACTCGAGGATAAAGATGAAGGTTTAATGAGATTGAATGATAGTCAGTTGAAAGATGAATATTATCAGAAGCTTGAAAATTATTAATGGAATGAAATTAGTTTGATTACTTATGCGGGATGGTTTATGACAAGTAGTTATTGATATTGGATTTGAAGAGGGGTATGTTATAATATGCAGGGAAGCAGTTCCGTTGTAATATGTTCCACAGACGGGAGACCTTTTCGAAGAAGCTCTGTTTGTGGAAGTTCCGCCTGATGTTAGTCACAAAGAGGAATAATTTTATTTTCTGTATGGTGACAACACGGGTTACTACTGTGAATGTCTTACAAGAAGGAACCAGAGAGTAGAGCTCAGTCGAGCACCTTACAAATGAAAATAACGATAGAGTAGAGAGAGACTAACAACGTATCTTCTGTGTTAAAGGGGATGTAAGGAACAGAAGAGATTTCAATAGTGTTTTATGACAACATTGATATTCCTGTCGGTTTCACGTTTGTTTATCTTTTGATTTTGTCTAAAACTATTTTTCTTATTTTAATAATATTGTATTTTCGAAAAACAAAAACGAACTTCCCGCCAGGCAAATTCATATCGCAAAAATTGTAAAAAGTCTATATTTTGTTTTCCAATGTCTTGAATCTGAAAAAGATAAATAATTAATGATTTTCTATTTACGTCTTTATTAAAGATGTAGGATCCATTTTTCGATCCACTTTGGTTAAAAAAATAAAATGATAAAATAAAAGCAATTTTTTTTAATTTCAATAATAATCTATAGCAAAAATAACAATTCTGGCAGTCTCACTCAAAGCGATTAAATTTTAAAATAGAGACATTTAATCTAGGAATGGCTTTGTTTTACTTCTTTTGCAGGGGAGGAGGGAAAGGAAGCTAAAACTATTTTTTTTTTTGGGGGGGGGGTTTATTCAATAAAATAAAATAATAATTTTTCAGTCATATCGATAACATTTCAAAATTAAATATTTTGCTAACAATCTATGAAATATTTATTCATTATTAAAAAAACTGTTCAGATATTGAACGTAACTATTGAAAATCAACAATAACAAACTCCAGATCATAAATGAAAGATATATCCAATCTGTTGCTAAGGTCGTGGCAAGAAGGTTGGATCATTCTACCGCTCCAGAAAATACCTGACGTCTGATACAATCCTCTACCAATATAAGAGTCAGATACTTACTAAGATGGAGTAATGCTGCCACATCTGGGGAGGTGCCACCCAGGGCATTCTTTCTGACATTTACAGAACATAAAATCGACTTCGAAATCTAGTAGGAATGGCCGCCTCTATTTATTACAACCACTTTCTCACAGAAAAGACGTTGTTAGTCTTTCTCTACTCTATCGTTATTTCAATGGAAGATATCCGACTGGTTACCCCGTGTAAAACATTAACCGCACAGACTCGTCAAATTACCACGACGGAAAAACTGCCCTTTCTTCCTCCATATGCCTATCGTCAGGAGAGATTTCCATGAAGATAGCTTCTTTATAAGGTCTTCTCATCTGTAGAACACATTACCACAGCACTGCTTCCTGCAGATTACAACATAATCGTCACAAAACCGTTTTCATAAATAACCAAACATAATTAATTCCATTAATCAGTTTCAGCCGTCTCATAATATTTTTCAACTGGCAATCAATCTTATTAACTCCTATTCTCAATGTGCTCTTGGACTTGATACGTGGTGAGGTATTTATTACAAAAATTCCAATTATCCTTAACGATATTCCTTTCAATTTAAATAGGTTGGAGTTCTACATCTGAATATCTTTTGCTATGTCCATCAAATATTCCCAGGGACAAAACTTGAAGGTGACTTGATAACAATTGCGTAATATTCTTCATTATAAATGTGTTACAAAATAACTTAATTGATCAAAGACAGATAAGATCAAGTGCAGCATCAGAACAGGTAATACACCTTGCTCTTAGCCAAAAGGCCAAGGAACCCCCGAAGAAATTAAGAGAACGTAGGAATTATATTCAAAGATAAACGCTGAAATTTTAATTGGGAGCGACAGCTTTTAAAGAGAAGGAATAACAACAATGTATGTTAATTTGACAATTTTACTTTGGCAAGTCATAAAGAATGATATACAACAAAAAGGGGTGATATACAGAATGAAATGCTGCGAAGACGTGCTTTCGCGAGAACTTATCTTATTTTTAATGAAGAATCTTCAGGTAATGGGTGCGCATGCTTGCTTCAACGATTCTGGATATTTCTGTCGTTAAAGGATTGGCTTTTTCGTTCGCTGCATTCTTTGGGAGTTGGCGCAATGCAGTCACACAGACGTTAAACCTAGTAGAGAAAATGAAAAAGAGTATTGGTGGCACTACTCTACACCGTGTACTACAGTACATCGCGGTTGCCAAAGATCTGGCGCCGAGCAAAGATCATCGTTCTGGCCAAGCCAAACAAGCCGCTCGATGACCCTAAAAGCTACCGCCCGATATCGCTTCTCTGTGTCCCATACAAACTTCTAGAATGGCTACTATATGCACGCCTCGAACCGGTCGTGGAAACCATACTACCTAAGGAACAAGCCGGCTTCCGTCGTGGCACGTCAACAACAGACCAAGTCGCCTTGCTAACCCAGGACATCGAGAGTGCCTTCCAGAAAGGAGAAAAAGCCGACACTGTTCTACTTGACCTCACGGCTGCATACGACACCATCTGGTAACGTGGACTCCATATTAAGCTGCTGCAAACCATTCCAGATTGACACCTGGTGAGTTTAATCATGGAGATGCTGAGTAATCGTAGCTTCTCCCTCCACACCAGCGACGGCCAACGCTGCAGACTACGAAGACTAAAGAACGGCGTCTCACAAGGCTCGGTTTTGTTCCCGATGCTCTTCAACATATACATCTACGACATACCGACAGCAACAGCCAAAAAATACGGGTACGCCGACGACCTGGCCATCCTACAGACGGGCAAAAAATGGGAGACTATCGAGGCTGTGCTCACTACGGGCATGACGACCTTGTCTAGGTACCTCAAGAACTGGCGGCTGAAACTCTGTGTGGGCAAGACCATGTCCGCGGTATTCCACCTCAACAACCGCGAGGCCAAACGCAAGCGTAAAGTAGTGGTCAACAACACCGCCCTCCTCTTCGACGCCACCCGTGAAACTCGACCGCCCACTGACATACCGTCAACACATCGAAAAGGTGACGGGAAAGGTGACATCACGTGCTGCACTAATTCGTCGTCTGGCCGGTACTACATGGAGAGCCGCAACCAAGACCCTGCGGATATCCACCCAAGCACTGGTTTTCTCAGGGGCCGAGTACTGCGCCCCGGTTTGGTGCCGAAGTACCCACACCAAGAAAGTGGACGCAGCTCTAAACACCGCCATGCGCACAGTTTCTGGGACACTCCGCGCCACGCCGGTGAACCATCTACCGATCCTCTCCGGTATTACCCCACCCGCTATCCGACGAGAAGTGACTGTCCTGGCACTGTCAAGCAAAGCCAAGATCGACAAGAGACATCTGCTCCACGACATCATGAGCAAACCCCCTCCACCAGTACGCCTCAAATCACGCCACGCACTCTCCCAGCACGCGCATCAGCTTCTGGAAACCGTCCCAGACACCACCTCAAAGCAGATGTGGACCAAGAACTGCTGGAGGAAAGAATGGCAACAGGCTGACTAACACCGACTGCACAGGTTCATCACCGACCCAGACGACATACCAGGGGCTGAGCTGCCATGAAGGCAATGGACCAATCTGAACCGCCTGAGAACTGGTGTGGGCCATTTTTCTGCCACAATGAGAGACTGGAGCCTGAGAGAGGGTGCTGCCTGTGAATGTGGCCACCCAGAACAGACAGTTACGCACGTCATAGAGGAGTGCCCGCTGTTCAAACCACCCAATGGCGAGCAGGGCATAGCGGACCTTGATGACGAGACGAGAATCTGGCTTGCCAAGACCGAGTTGCAGATTTGACGGAGCTGGCACAAGAAAGAAGACTACACAGGGTTAGGATATCTAGAAAACGAGCCTGGAGTGCTAAATGTTTTAGTTTATATAGGCTAGCTCACGTGGCGCCGAAGAGAGCAGTGACTGGGCTACGTTTTGGCCAATGCACACGACTCTTCCAGGATCAAGGGAGACAGCCACTGACCAATCAATGAGTGGTTTATAAAATCCAATAAGATTTACAGTAAAATGAGCTCGTTTTTAAACTGATTAATATCTGGAAATAATCTGTTTAAAGACTAGTTTTTTACACATGAACCCAAATGGTAGATGTGTTCACTTTAAGTTCTCTCCTGAATATGTGAGTCTAACAAATGAAATAAAATAAAATAATTTTCGGATTAGAGATTAATACACTAGAGAAAGTTTGAAGTAATAATATTTTACAGCGCATAATGGACGGAGTAGATAGTTTCGTGTATTTTTCTATATCAGATTAACACATTTTTGGTTACTTAATGCCAAAACACAACTAAACGATTCATTGTATACAATCAACTGAACACAAGTTGCTAATTTTATGCATAGTTGAGAGTAAATTGTGTGTTCATATGTGTCCGGACAGAGTGAGTTTGTAAATGAAAATGTATCTCTGATAGGATTTGAAGTTGGCATAGCCGATACCATAGTCCGAGACTGGATCCATTAAGACAATCACAAACGCACAAACTGAATAAAAAAATGTGTAAAATAAGATTAAAAAGTGACAACAAATATATCTAGGACAACAATATTATCTAGGAATGTATTCCATGCATAAATAAAAATATTTAGATAGATAGATAGATAGATAGATAGATAGATAAATATGAATCGATAGAAATAGATAAATTCCTACATAGATAGATATATAGGAATATAATTAGATAGATAGATAGATAGATAGATAGATAGATAGATAGATAGATAGATAGATAGATAGATAGATAGATATGAATCGATAGAAATAGATAAATTCCTACATAGATACATATATAGGAATAGAATTAGATAGATAGATATATATATATATAGAGAGAGAGAGAGAGAGATAAGTGGATAGATAGATAGGTATGAATCAAAAGAAATAGATAAATACATATATAGATAGATATATAGGAATAGAATTCATAGATAGATAGATAGATAGATAGATAGATAGATAGATAGATAGATAGATAGATAGATAGATATGAATAGAAAGAAATAGATAAATGCCTACATAGATAGATAGATAGACTGAAAGCGATATATCTAAAGAAATGATGAATAAACGAAAGAACGAAGGAATTGGAGAAAAGAAAAAGGTGCCAAAAACCAAAATTCATTTCTATTCAAAGAATTCTTCTTTGTGGCAATTTCCTTTCAGTGTTTTCTGTTTTGCCGGTACGTTTTTTTCTCGTGTCGTTGAGAATAACAAAAAGCGTTTTTTATTATTATTATTTGTAGATACGTCTGCTAATCGGTAAGAGAATCGCTGTTCTTCCATCAGTCATGCTTCACTTTGATATAGCATTTCGTTCGGCTGTCAGGCTTCAGTTTGAAATAACATCCAAATTGAATAGATGCATCGTATTTCAGATATCTCCAAGCCTCTCCATTCCAGGTTCTGTCTGTCTGTCAGTCTGTCTGTCACGCTTCTATTTTTAAGAGGATTTTCGTCTGTCCGTTAGTCGTAAGTTTGACCTAACCTTTTCGGCGGTCTGTCACAATTCAGTTAAAAATAGGATTTTCCTCGCTAAACGCGTAATTTGAGTGGAGGCATCTCAAGAAAATCTGTTCGGATGTTTTTCTATAAAAGACTTTACCAAATTCACATTCTTTTAAACAAACATGACTCATATACTAATGGCCGACAGAACTTACTGAGAAAATGGTTTTCTTTTGCTGCGATTTTACAAATTTGTTCTGTCTGAAATCAAAACGTAAACATTGTCACTTATTATTATTATTATTATTATTATTATTATTATTATTATTATTATTATTATTATTATTATTATTATTATTGTTATTATTATTATTATTATTATTATTGTTATTATTATTATTATTATTATTATTATTATTACTACTACTACTATTGTAAGATAATGAAGAGTGGCAAAAATGAATCGTGGACGAGTCCATTGTGGGTGGGACGTCGAGAAAGAAAGAAAAAAGCGACTTGATAACTGTTAAAAACGAGAAGGTTCCGCAGTGCAAGCAGACTTGAAAGACGGCGGTTTCAAAAACGCGAAGAGCCGAAGCGTTTGATGATCGGAGTATCGGAGTACCGAAAGAATGGGAGTTTACCGATGTTTATGGCACCGGTGGTACCCAAGCCCGTCTTGCTGTTAGGCTTTCGTGTCCGCTGACTAAAAATGCGGCTGATAAGCAAGTTGGTACCGTGATGGCAACAACCAATGTTTTGGGGGGGATTTGAGTGACAATGAGCCCCCCAAAGTTCCAGTACTCTCCGTACTCATCCACTGATGGTCTGGTTAGTGCTCTCCCTCCTCGGTCTTTCCATCCTCCTTGACCCTTCACACTTATTTTGTGCGGTATCAGCCGAGGCTGATGCCCTTTGGGAGGACACAGTTTATAATATTTCTTACACTTTCAGTTCCGTTTTTTTAATGTGGTGTTCCTTCCCTGTTTTTATGTCACTTTCCTGTTTTTATGTGACTGGTTAGTGTTCGTGCTTTATGTGAGTTGGTTTCCGCATTGGAGGATTTTCCTTAAGAGTTCAGCTGGTATATGATCGCTGTATTATTATTATTATTATTTACTCATTAGGAGTTATTACACTGGTCATCGTCAGTGATCGCCCACTGCCAACAACCTGTGGTATTCCCTGGAGTCTGAGTGACTTCCAGTATGCTCCACCTCTTTTCGTTCATAACCGCTGATGACCTTGCGGTATCTAAACAGCCACCCACCACCGATTTCCCGCTGATAAGGGCCATTGGTCCCCTCTGGGGCCCGAGTGGCAACAAGCCTCCCCAAGGTCCCAGAGCTGTCCGCGCTCTTCCAGTGGAGGTCTGGTTTGCGCTTTCCCTCCTCGACCATCTGTCCATAATTTTCGTGGTGTCAGCCTATGCTTGCGGTTCTGTTGTCTTGTGCTTCCATGTGTTTGTTCTCCATTCGTTACTTATGTGGGTTGGTTTCCGCATTCGAGGACATTTCTCAGGATTGTAGCTGTTTTGATCATTACTGTCCTTTGTATGGTCTCAGTTATCCCTTTGATTCCTATTTCACCTAGTCTTTACTCCATGTTTTTGAGGACTGTTCCTAGTGCTCCTATGATTATTGGTGTTATACTGACTTTCTTCATGTTCCATATTCCTTTCAATTCTCTGACAAGTTCGGTATATTTGCTTCTTTTTCCCGTCTCTTTGATCTCCACTCTGTGGTCCGCTGGAACGGCAAAGTCTACGATTTTGCAGGATTTTTCTTTCTTGTTAATTATTATCATATCCGGTCTCCTTGCTGTTATGGGTTTATCTATTTGTACATTCATATCCCATATGATTTTGTGTTTTTCGTTTTCTAGTACAGTTTCTGGTTTGTGTTTGTACCGTTTTTTTGCATATTCGAAATTCAGTTGTTTGCACATTTCCCGGTGTACTTCTTTCCCCACGCTGTCATGTCTGCTCTTGTATTCCTTTTGGGCTAGCTTTCTGCATTCACTTATTATATGGTTTATCGTTTCGTCTCTTTGTCCACACAATCGGCATTTGCTGTTTTCCTGGGTTTTGTCTATCTTCGCTTTAATAAAGTTTGTCCTAATCGCATTGTTCTGTGCGGCCGTCAGCAGAGATTCCGTTTCTCTATTCAAGTGTCCTTTTCTTAGCCATGCCCAGCTGTTTTCATTGGCTTCATCGCTTGTGAGTCTTATAAAGCGTCCATGTAGTTGTTTTTTTTCCCACTTTTCCTTTTTTGTCTTTTTGTTTCTGGGTTCAGTGCTTCCGGAGTTGTTTGTTGGGCTGGTGTCTCTTGCTGTGGTGATCAGTCTTTCCGTGTTCTGGGTTACATATTTCTCCAGCTCTTTTTTGTTGTCTTCCACACAGTCTTCTATACTTACCAGTCCTCTACCCCCTTCATTTCTTTTCATGTAGAGTCTGTCCGTATCGTCTTTTGGGTGCAATGCATTGTGCATAGTCATTAGTTTTCTAGTCCTCTGGTCAAGGTGCCTTAGTTCTTCTTTGGTCCAGCCTATGAATTGTCCAGAGTATCTTATTAGTGATACAGCCCATGTGTTTATCCCTTTTACTAGGTGTCTGCTATATAGTTTAGTTTCTAAGAGTTTCCTTGTTCTTCGTAGATATTCTTTTCCAATCTTCTCTTTCATTTCTGTATATTTGATTGTGTCTGCTACCAGAACTCTCAGGTATTTATAACTATCTTGTTCTCCTAGCGCCCTCATCTCCTCTTGGTTGGGGAGTTCTATACCTTCTGTCGTCTCCAGTTTTCCTCTTTTGATCTCTAGCAGTGCACATATTTCTATTCCAAACCCAATTTGGATATCCTGGCTGAATATCCTAGTTGTATTTATCAGCTTTTCCAGTTCTTTTTTGTTTTTTTGCAAACAGTTTAAGGTCATCCATGTACATCAGGTGGTTTATTATTTGTTCTGTATTCGTGAACCTGTATCCGGCATCACACTTTCTGAGTATTATTATTATTATTATTATTATTATTATTATTATTATTATTATTATTATTATTATTATTATTATTATTATTATTATTATTATTATTATTTAACTCACTAAGTGTTTACATACAAGTCGTTAACTGTTATTTTTTCACTGACAATAACCGGTGGTGTTCCTCTGGAATCTAAGTTGCAACAAGCCTCCTCGAATTTCCAACACTCTCCCATCTATTTTGATAACCTTTTCAAATTATTTTTCGTCGTCATGACAGCCGTTTATCATTAATTTCTCACTAGCAACGACTCTTGGTCTTCTCAGGAATATTAGTGACAATAAGCTCCTCAAGGTTCCAGTATTCTCATACTCTTCTCCAAGATCTTTCACGACAATTTTATGTGGTATCAACCGAGACTGTTGTTGCCGCATGTTTTTTTCATGAATTTGTCGCTGGAAAGTGTTTGTTGGTTGGGTTTTCTTAATATTTCTGCTGTTTTCATGCTTGCCGTTTGTTATAAGGTCTTAATCTTCCATTTGATTCCCATCTCTCCTATTCTTTTTTTCTAGTTTTTTCGGGGGTGTTCCTAGTGCTCCTACAATCATTGGTATTACAGTGATTTTTTTCATCTGACATATTCCTTTCAATTTTTGGCTAGTTCCATTCATTTTTCCGCCTCCTTAGTCGTCACTCTGTAGCTGGGAAAGCGAAATCTATGAATTGGCAGATTTTTTTTATTCTTATTGACTATTTTCACGTCGGGTCTCTTTGCTTAGAGGCATTTGTCTGTTTGAACCTCCATGTACCAAAGGATTTTGTGATTTTTGCTTTCCAATATTGTCTCCAATTTGTGCTTGTACCATTTGTCCGCATGTTCAACGTGCAGACGTTTGCATAGTTCCCAATGGGCTGCTTTTCCCACGCAGTCGTGTCTGTGTGGTATTCTTTTGGGGCTTGTTTGCTGCATTCACTTACAGACCAATAGCCTGCATCCTAGCCATGTGGAAAATCATAACGGCTAAGAAGAGAAATCTACCACACACGTAATAGTCGTACATTACTTTCCGCGGAACAGAAAGGATGCCTGAAAGCGACAAAACAGACCCTTTAATTGTTATACATAGATCAAAAGATCTTGCAGGAGGTAAAAAAACAGGACGAAGAACCTAGTCGTGGCATAGATTGACGAGAAGACATCCTATGATAGAATTTCTCAGATAATTGAATGCAAAAGGTGTACAAAAATATCGAAGAAAATCAGTAATCTTATAAAGAAAGAATGGAAGCATGAAGACAAGGACAGACAGCTGGAGGACAACACCTGACTAAGATATTAACACAGAGAAGCATTTTCCAGGGAGACCCTGTATCACCATTAGTATTTATCATAGCTATGATGCCACTCAACAACATACTCAGGAAGTGTAATGCCGGATACAAGTTCGCAGACACAGGAGAAAGAATAAAAGTGGAAAACTTGAAATAGCAGAAGGTAGGGAACAACCCAACCAAGAAGAAATTATGGCACTTGGTGAAAATGATGCCTATAAACATTTGGGAGTTTGACAATCAGACACCATAAAATCAAAAGAAATTAAATAAAAGATTTGAAAAGAATATCTAGGAAAGACAAAAAAAAACACTTATAAACAAAATTATATAGCGGGGACTTGATAACATGAATAAAACCTGGACAGTGTCCCTAGTAAGATATTCTAGACAAAAGAAGAACGCATGTATCTGGACAATAAAACTATGGAACTAATGACTATGAACAATCCGCTGATACTTACCCGAAAGAAGAGGGGTGGAGATTCGTTAGTATAGAAGACCGTGGAGATGACACAAAAAAGAACTCGACAAATACATAACGCAGAATATGTAAAGACTGATCATCGCAGTAAATGGCATCGCGCAAATGAAGGATACAGGGAGCAACGAAACTGAAAACAAAAAAGTGAGAAGACAAAATGGGAAAAGAATAAGCTGCATGGCCGGTTCATAAGAATGACTAGAAAAGAGACCCATAAAACACCTGGACAGGGCTACGAAAAGGTCACCTAACCAGAGAAATAGAATCTCTACTGGCAGCTGCACAGAACAACGCGATCAGGAAAAAAAACTTTTTAACAAAGCGAAAATAGACCTAACACAGGTAAGTAGTAAATGTAGACTCTGTGGGCAAAGAAACGAAACAGTAAATTATTATTATTATTATTATTATTATTATTATTATTATTATTATTATTATTATTATTATTATTATTATTATTATTATGTTTTTTTACTCATTAGAAGTTTTCACACGAGTCATTATCAGTGATAGTTCACTGGTAAAAACAGGCGGTGTTTTCTGAAATCTTAGTGACAACAAGTCTCCCCAGATTTCTATCATTTTCCGCTTCTGTCAGTCATCGTTGTAAATAGCTTTTTGTTCTCGTTACAATCTATTTACCATTAAATTCACGTTGACTTTAAAATGTGAAGGAAATTGAGCCTTATAATTCCAATACTCTCGGTGCCCTTCATGTAATGTTTTTTCTATACTTCTAGTTGTGTTTACGCAGCGTTATTCTGTTTCAACCTGTATGTGGTTGGTAGATTTTATTTAACTGTGGGTTGGCTGCCGCACTAGAGGAATGTTCTAAATATTTCAGCTATTATTATTATTGTTGTTATTATTATTTTATATCTTATTGACTAGAAGTTTTCACACCACACGTCATTACCAGTTAAATCACTCTGATAACAAACAGGTGGTGTTCATTGGAGTCTGGGTTACAACATGCCCCCTGATATCCAGTATTCTCAACTTCTAACCATCATGATGCAACTCACGTTTAGCAATGATGTCTTGCTGGTGATAGAAATGAAATTTGAACGACGATAAACATCTTCAATATTTCAGTACTTTCCGTATTCTTTTAGTCGAGGTCTGGATTGTGCTATCCCTCCTCAGTCTTTCCATCATCTCAGACCATCTACGGGCCCTTATCAATGCTGCTAGTGCTACATTGATTTAGTTTGTCCATAAAAGATAAACCGTGTTTTTAAAAGGTTTAAAGCAATACCTAGAAATAAGCAGTCATTTGAAATATGATTAAAGTCTTACCCATTAATTAATCTCAATTTTCCAAAAATGAAGGAATTTATTAAATAATCATATATGCGAATTATCAAATGAAAATTAACAGGGAATCTCGAGAAGTGTATGTTGCTGAACGATTGATCGGGTAGGATTGAATATAAATATGAAAATCTTCATTTTCATCTAAGACTTAATACTAATAATCACACTTGAAGAAATGTAGTTGATCGCCAGCTTGAACTGAAACGTCTTCAAAAGTCTTTGTATCAATAAAATGTTTTTTATATATATATATAGAGAGAGAGAGAGAAAGAGAGAAAGAGAGAGATAGATAGATAGATAGATAGATAGATAGATAGATAGATAGATAGATAGATAGATTAAAAGGAGAAATACAAAATGTAAAAATGACAAATCTATTTCATCTTCAGTTGTTCAATGCAAGGTGTATTTAATAAAAGTATGTTTATTTGTTCTTTCCTTAAGCCAGGCTTTTCAAAGATTGGAATCGTATCATCAGAGGAATTGCATAGATAGATAAGTTTGCAGGGGAGTAGTCAAAATTCCAAATTTGAAAAATTTGAATAGATAATAGAAAATGTGTTTACATAAATAACCAATCAGATTCGTTGTTATTTTTCTCCCACAGGTTGATGTTTTTATTAGCTAGTGGTTGAGATTTTCTTAGAAAAAAGACCCGCCAATAATTGAGTGGGAAATAGTATGATGGGGCAGTACATGTTGATATTTAGACGACCCGTGTATATTATGTTTGAAGAAAAAGCTTGAAGTTTTAAATTTTTCAGATCCCCACAGTTTAATAAAAACTGTAAAGGCGAAATAGCAATCAACTGTAAGCATAGAATAAACTTTACTTTAGGATAACTACATACATTACAAATAAATAGATAAAATAAAAAACTGAATCAACATCTAAAGTAGCAATGAATAACAAAATAAATAGAAAAGAAGTTCCAATCACACGCGTGTTAAAATATGGTCAACTGTGAGCTCAACACATTAACAAAGGGTTTGTGCCGCTGCCAAACAAAACAAAAACAAGATGTCAAGTAAAGGCTAACCGCGCCCTTGTTTGAGATAAAGCTCACTCATTGGCTAATAAATGCAACAATGAGAGAAATAACAACAAATATAATTGATTATTTAGCTAGACTGAAAACACCACGTGGATATATAAAAACAAACAGGAAGAAAATAACTGTGCACTTAGCCTGGGGATTCTTTATACTTTACTTTACTTTAAGATCTACTCACGTATTGAGCACTGTTAAAACAAATACTGAAAATCTCTACACAATATATTTATAAGCGTATAATATACGTGTACACATGAAACAATAATATATAACTTATGTTTATATATTAATATGTCTTATAATGTAAGTACGTATATGCGCCTATGTGTAAATATTTTATGATTTCTGAATAAAATACTTTAGTTGTTCCAAGGGCGTTTCTCTATCATTAAGTTAAACATTGTAATTTTCGAGTCATGCATTTCATTAACATCTCTCCCTTTCTTTTATTTTCAAATTTTCTCTTCTTTCTATTTTTCTGTCTGTTTCATATACGCATGAAACGTCTCCTTCTTTCGTCATCTTTCCTGTATTTTTACATTTCTATCCGCCTCTTTCTCTAACTCTCTCTTTCTCTTTTTTTCTTTTCTCTACAACTTTTCTTTCTTGGGCAATCTCTCCTCCTCTCTATTTCTCCCTCCCTCTCTCCCTCTCCCTCTCGTCTATTGTCGCTATCTCAATCTCAATCTATATTTTCTCTCTCTTTCGCTTTCTATATTTTTATCTATCTATCTATCTATCTATCTATATATATATATATATATATATATATATATATATCTCTTTAACTATATACCTCTCAGTGTAACTCTATCTCAATCTCTCTCTCTCTCTCTCTCTCTCTTTATATCTCTATATATCACTCTCTTATCTTCTTCACTTTCTTTTAAATATTCTGTGCCAATTATAGCTTTATTTTATTATAGTTTTTAATTGGAAATTCCAGTAAGACCCGAAAGTACCTATAATTATATTGCTACGTGCAGTGGTATATAATTTCAGTTTTCCCAGGCTTAATTAGATAATTTCGCCTTTCAATTCAAAATTAAAACAAGAACAACTTTTCTTAAAGCAGTAAAAGTAGGCTCAAATTATTATTAATTATGAATTTTCCAAACCTCCATTGTTCTTCGGAAGTATTGTGAGGTGTTTTGAGTCTTTTTTTGAACCTGTATAAATGATTCTAATTTCTCAGTTTTTAAACAACGTCAGAGTTTTGTATCGATTTTGTTTGGAAACTTAGGTCAGCTCAGGTGAACTTGCCCAATGGATAATGACGTTAGCGTCTGCTTATTAGTGACTAGCTAACAGTTGTATACTCTTTTAATGGAGGCTGATAATGTCTGTTTCCTTCTCAGGACCAAGGGTGACGATGTTCTCCGGATGCCTTTCAGAAAGTTGGAACATGTTTATACATGAACAAGAGAGTGGCAGCTATCTCTATGTATATAGTTTTTTTTTTCATGGAAATCGCTCCAGACAAGGCATGAAGACACTTGATGTAAGGAGCAAAAAAATACTATTTCAAGGTCAAAAACTAGCCAACAATAAGTGTTAGATGGATAGATTCCGACCTAGAAAACAGCAATTCTACCCCCTTTGTTAGAAACATCGCTCATGGAATGTGAGGACAAAACGACAAAGTAAGAAAAACGAGAGTTATGGGGATGCCAAAAGTAAACCCACGGTCCACTATCTAATCTCCTTAAACTTTGTTTATCGATTTACTTGTTTATTTGTCTCTATACACACTGGATTGCGTCACAAAAAGATGACGGATGATTTAACCAAAAGATCACGTCATCCACTAAAACAGAAGTGGAAGACACCAGGATGATTATGCATGACGTAATAAATTATGACGTACCAAAATGATAATGTCATGCATTAAAACAGCGAACAAAGACGACCCGTATAGACCTCTGTGGGGTCTAGTATACTACTGAAACTCTGTCGATCTTGTTTGTCTGTTCCCGTTCACACTGGATGACGTTATCGCCTGGTGACGTCATCCATTTGTCTCTTTGTTTCGATCGGAGTAGACCATAATTCCAGCTCCAGTCAGGGCTTTTTTAATGTTATCACTGCTCTCTCTTCTGTCTCTGACCACCTCCATTTTCTGTCTTTTTTTGTGAGTTGTCGGAGTGGCTCGGTGACAGTGGCATAGTGCGTGGTAAACCTGGCCACGTATTGAACCATGCCCAGAAATGAGCGTACTTCTCCAACGTTGGTTGGCGATTTGCAGTTTGCAATTGCTGCAATTTTGTCTGGGTTTGGGTACACCCCTTTTTCGCTGAAGGTATGTCCCAAAAAAGTGATCTGCTTCACCGAGAAAAGGCACTTTTTCCTGTTACGTTTGCTTTCCGTATATCTATGCAGATTCGCACGTCACTCGTTTTTTTGGGGACTATCACCAAGGTACTTACCCAGGGGGTAGGCCCAGTAACATCCTCAATTACGTCCATCTCCTTGAGGCGTTTTAGTTCCGACTCAACGTCCTTCCTCACGTGGAATGGTATTCTCCGTTGTCTCTGTGTCATCGGTGGGACCGAAGTATCAATGTGCAGCTTAACAGTGGGTCCAGAAATCTATCCCATCTTTCCGTCGAATAATGAGGGGAATTCATCTGGGATAGATGTTGTCACAGTGAACGTAAAATTAAAGGATATCATACCCAGTGCCTCAGCAGAGTGGGCACTGAGTAGATTTTTTAGATCGTGTCCGAACAAGGGGTTTTCATTGTCGATGACGAACATTTTTTATTTGCAGCGTCTTCCTTTAAATTCGATGGGGTAGTGATCTCTCCACGAACTGGCATGGCTTTCCTGGACCGATAGGCAAATATCTGTGTAGCAGCGCTGTGTAGTTTCGGTATGTACTGAAGACCGTCGTATGTGCGTCCAGATATATATTTACACTGGCACCGGTATCCAAAACGAAAGTCACTGGGGAGTCATTAACGAGGATGGTGGCTGTGGGTGTTTTTGTCGACGTGGGAGTTTTTGCTGTGTAGACAGACTCATCACTCGACGTAGAAATGGATTCAATATCATTTCGATATGAGTAGGAAATTTGTCTTACCGGTTTTGAATTTCACACTTTTGCGAAGTGGTTCTTTTTCCGACAGTTACTACATTCTTCTCCCTTAGCAGGACACGTCACATGTGTTGCTGAGTATCCACAGTAGTGGCAGACATGTCCGGCGTCTTTGCCACGTGGCTGGGTCCTCGGAGTAAACTGGCGATTACTGCCTTGTGTGTGTCCGTAGTTGCATTTTTCGTCGGTATTTTTTTTTCCTGCGTGTGTACTCCCTGCTGTCTCGTTTATTATTATTATGGGACGACAGGGCACGAACCACCTCTACTCGCTCGATGTCTGCGGTTCGTATGCGAGCTAATTCAATTGCTCTGGCCTCGTCTAACACTTGTTTGAGTGTGGAGTTGTCTCGTAGTGCCCTTCGTCTGACCTTAGAGGATGAACGGCCCTGAACGATCTGTGCTAGTATTTCCCGATCTGTATCCAGGAAATCACACTTGGACGCTAGGGTCCTAAATCTCACATGAAATGAGTCTAGACTTTCGTCAACATTCTGCGATGCGCGTCGAAATTTGAAGATCTCATAAGACATATTTCTTTGCGGTGTGAAATAGTCGGTTAGTGACTTCTTCGCTATTTCGTATGTGTTTGGTATTTTTGAACCATTTGATTCGACGGTTGCACCGACGCCTTTTTGTATCTCCGTAAAGTTGTGGAAAATATCAAAAACTTAGTCTCCAGCAAAATGAAGCAGACACGCTTTCTTCTTACTGTCATCTTGAATATCTAAAGCTACGAATAGATTCTCAAGTTTGTCCAACCACTTTTGCCAGCGATTTCCATTAGTGCTCGGATTTTCGTGGACGCTAAAACTTGGAAAATTGGGTAGATCGTTGTAAGAAATTCTGTTTTGTTTTTTTTTCATGGATATTTCTGCGTTTTTTTTTTTTTAATAAAAACGTGAGCTCGTATGTTCGAATACTCTGTGAGATTTTTGTTTAAATTCTCGTCGCCAGTTGTTGTGAAGTGATTATTCCTGAAACGTAAGAACAATACACAAGCAAAAGGAAAGATCAAAAGAGACACAAACACGCTTTTACTTCGTGCTCGTCTGATGCGTATCTTAGAATGACACGTAGCTAACACGAGTATTTATTTACATACTAATGGTTCAAGGGAAACAACTCTCAAATTCAAAGCGACACTACAGTACACTCCTAAGGTAATACACTTATTCCAGTGCTTCTCTCACGATAAGATGCATTTTTGTAGAAATATTTGTCTTTAGGCTCAAAATAAGTGTCGGTTTCCGATATCACTTCTTCACTGGTGACAAATCTCTTTCTCTGAAAGATTCTTTTGAGGTCTGCAAACAGCCACTAATCGTTGGGGATTGATCTGGAGAATAAAGTTGGGGCGGAATTAATTCAAAGTGCAATTGGTGTAGTTTTCCCATCGTTGTGATCGACTTGTGAAACGAAGAGCATTTTTTCTTCTTCATTTGTGGAAGCTTTTCGGCGATTTTGCCAACCAATAATGCTATATGATATTCGCTGCTAGTGGGTTTTTTTCTAAGGTAAGAGATGAACAAAATACTTAGCGAATCCCAAAGCACGGAGGACAAAACCTTACTTGCTGATGTTTGCGTGTTTAGCCGCTTTGGGCAGTTTCACCTGCTGGTGTCGACTCAGCTGACTGTCAATTTGAATCCGGAGTTATGTGGTGAATTTATGTTTCATCCATTGTTACATATTGACGCAAAAGAACTCATTGTTGTGTTGGAACAGTTTCAAACAACGCTCTGACTTGTCAGCGCGTTGTTCTATTTGATCGATTGTGAGCAAACGCGGCACTTACTTTGAATGCAGCTTTCCTACTAACAAATTTTCATGACAAAATAGTGAATACACTGCCTTCTGATATATTCAACTTCTCTGTTATATTTCGCAATTTCAATATATGATCGGCAAAAACGAGTTTGTAGAGTTTTTTTTAATATTTTTCAGGACAACTGTCGAATTTGGGCGACCTAAGCGTTTAAAATCATTTGTGTCTGTATGACTACTTTTAAAGTCAGCATACCACCGATTATCAGTTGTTTCCGACAGGACAAAATCAAAACACCACTTCTCGTTCCATTTGCTTGAATAATATTTTCCCTTATCAGAAACCATTTCTTTTATTAACAGAGGAAATTCAGATTTTTCCATTATTTTGAAAATTATCAGCAGTAGCTTCAATTAAATAAGTGTGATTTTAAAACTAATTATCTAACTGAGCTGACATTTTGACACGTGTTATTTGAAGATTAGTTTCTTATAAAAATCATACGGGTTTTTTTATTAGTGGCGCCATCTATATTTGAGGCCCGAGACTTATTGAATGATGTATTAAATGAATATGATAGATCGAACTAAGTTTGAACTCAGTCACTCTACCATCAATATTTTAATTTGGTTATTAAATCAAGATGATATATTAGATAAGATGTAACCTTATTCCTTCATGCGACAATACAGTTACTTGTTAATTAAATCAAATGTCAATATGCTGTTTTGATGCAATGTTCTTCTATTTTAAAATATTTTTTAATTAAATATCATTAGAAAATTAATTAATTAGAAAAACGAAAGTAATTTATTTTTTCAATGAAAAGAACTGTTTTACTTTAAGAAATTATGTTATTGGTGTTCGTGTAAATCCTATTAAACTCGTGATTCAATATTTGCCCTTTAAGATTAAATATTAACTCTCTTATATATATATATATATATATATATATATATATATATATATATATATATATATATATATATATATATATACTTGTCGCGACTAACTTTATATATATATATATATATATATATATATATATATATATATATATATATATATATATATATATATATATATATAAATCACGTCAAAATCGCACCACATTATTTTAATCATAACGACTATGTAGTTTAGAAAAAAATTCAGTGTCATAAACGCATTACACATGTTGATTTCTAACGGCTCTGGTTCGTTTTAAAAAAGAACAAAAACATTCTTTTCACGTTAAAATCGCACCACATTTTTAATTTTAACGACTGTGTCGTTTAAAAAGCAAAAACTTTTCATGTAATATACGCATTACACATTTTGAATTCTAACGGCTATAGTTAGTTCGAAAAAATAACAAAAATATTTTTCACGTCATAAACGGACCGAATATTTTAAAATATTATTCTTGTATTTTATTTCTTCAAATCAATCATCAGTGGGAAGTCTTGAAAAAACATTGATGAATGCGTAAATTTTTTAAGTTTTTTCTTTTTCATTTTCTATCACGTTAAAATAGTATTTCAATATTTTCATTATATATATATATATTAATGTATTTTTATGCAATTATTTTTATTGGTGATTGCAGCGTTCGTTTTTTTATCTGTATTTTTGCTTACTATTATTTCTACTGTCTGATTTCCTAAGTGATTAAAATGCAGAAAATTGCATTATTAGTCGCCCTTAACTAAATAGGACGTATTGTTCCGTTTTATATATATATATATATATATATATATATATATATATATATATATATATATATATATATATATATATATATATATATATATATGAAGCAATCCAACAAAAGATATAAGCGTCAACTAATATCTTATAATTAGTGAAACATCCGGATAAAAACTGAAGCTAAGGACTTTAAGATACTTTGCTTGAACCTTGAATTCTAATAACATTTTGATTGACACCTTATTTTATTACTTCATTCTATATTATAATATATATATATATATATATATATATATATATTTATTAATTTTGTTAATGTATTTATATATACGATAATATTTATATATATATATATATATATATATATATACTATTAACGTACGTGTAAATGTTATTAAGCCCGTGGTTAAAAATGTCTAAAATAATGGCCTCTCAAAATCGGAAGAGAACCGAATTAAGACAGCATATCTTGAACAAATTGCTTAATATTGGTTTCTATTTTTTTTTACTAATGAGTCACCGCTTATCAACGCCCGGGGGTCACTCGAGTATAAGGTTTGAATAGATTGTCAGTTATATTACGATCGCCACTGCGAAAAGTTTGGAAACAATGGGTGGAATGGGCTGAAGATTACTTAAGAGGAATTTATTATCGAACAGGACGGCTAAACAAGTATTAGACTTGAAGACGACCATGCTGAAGTCGGTTGGGAAGCAGCTTCGTGTTATTTTGGTCCACAGATAGGATGTACTCAGAAAGAAACTTTGTTCATGGAAGTTCCGTTGGCTTTTGGTACAGATATAGAGAAAGTAAAGTTATTTGCTGTGTTTGTAATTTGGCGAGTTCTTGCTATGAATTATTTAGACGGGTGGGAGCAGAGTTTAGAACTCAGTCGAGCACCTACCATAGACATAATGATACAATAGAGAGAGACTATCAACATCCTCTCTGTGTTAAAGGGGATATAGGGAAGAGAATAAATCATCCCTCACTATATTGTGAAGTCGCTTTTGTACTCTGAAGAATCGTTCTTCCTTCGCGCCTCACATACCGATTGGCTAGTTGCTGAGTAGATGTTATGTTCGCGGCTGCGCATTGTCACTTTTGTATCACTAATCGGAGTTATAACATCAAATTTGGTTATTCCCAACAATATGTCAGCCGAATTAGACGTGTTCATCTATTTTAGCGGTTACTCTCTAAGAAATGCACCGGCTACTTCCTTTTCTGGTTGTTTTAAAACTACTGAAATCCATTTAGCTCAGCGTATCTGTTAATAATCTACATTGTTTAGTGGCAAATTTTTAAATGCTTGACTATTGCCTTCTAAACAATATTTTATGCAATGTTTTATGTTATATGTAATTTATTTGATGATTTGATTATTTTTTAAAGGGATCGTTTCTGTTTAATGCCCGTCACTAATAGAAATTATTTTACAACATAGCCCCTAACCCTAGCCTCTGTTTGGTTGAGTGGTTCGCATTCTCAGTCTACATGAAAACAGGCTGCATTACCAGTGAGAATACAAACATTTACAATAACACACGTGTACGTCGACAAATAAGGAAAACACGAAGAAGTGAGTTAAAATCATGTGCGTTTATTTAACGTTTGTTTTGACAAACGCTAGCACGATCAAAGACAAAGAAATAACTATTTACTATAAGTCCCAAAACATTTGAATGCACACAATATTTAATCAAATAAAAGAAGCTGTGTGAAATAGTCAAAAGGGTCTACTTACAGTCGACGCATTTGGAGTTTCTGGAGGAGCCGGATGGAAGGGTGACTTCTCTCCAGGAAGGATAGCTGAAAAGAGAACGAGGGCCTTCGAGGGCTTCCTGAAGTCTCGTGAGAACTGGGTCCAAGTCACGTGTCTCCCGAGATCACGAGACTTGATCCCTTTTCTCTGAATCTATCGAGAAACGAAATCTCATTCAAGGGAGGTAAATTTGTCGTCCCTACATCCCTAACCTTTGGTTACCCTAAAATGAATCCTAGGCACACCTTACTCTAGCCCACCTCTATTTAGGAGGAGTTTGTGCCTGGGAAGAGCTCATGAGATCAGAATAGAAGCTACACTACCTCCTCACAGGATGGTATCATGACGAACGAACAGTTACTATGAGGAAAATATCACGGAAAATACCCCTAAAATATTTATTTTTATGTAAAATACTAAATCTAACATTAATTATAATTTTAACTTCGTCTACTATAAGATTTATATGCGATCAGTCTTATATTTGAAACGTATCTATTCACTTGCCATCTATGCTTTATTTTTGTCAGGTATGTTACGCACAATTGTAATTTTATGTGATCCCTACCCGGGTAACTCTGGATAGGCCTGCTAGTTAAAGATGCATTTTTTCATATTAGAAAAGCCAACATTCCTACAAAATGACAAAGAAACAAGATATATTGAATTGTCAGTAATTTACAGATAGACCAATTAATTACCTAATATCGTGGTTGCGCATTATAGTCGATATAAGTAAACATTTCTTCAAAATTTAATGCTAAGAACATTTTTAGCCAGATATTCTACCCTATATCGTTCTCCGTGAGCGTTTTGGTGACTTTATTTCGTGTGAACCGTACCGCCAGCTTGATGTTCATCTCCTGGACTGATTAGCATGTATCATATACAGGCTGTTTGGAAAACCGATGGCATAACTTCGGGATTATGTTCTATACGTGTAAATAATGAAAATATTCCGATAAACATAGGTCCGGAAACGTTTGGTTTCCGAGTTATAGTCCATTTAAACAAATACTGATCAACATTCTTTATTGTAAACAACTAAAACGTACAATGTGTGTGAGAGTGCACTGTTATTCCTACATAGCTGATAGATCAACACTATTCTTTTGTGACAGGATCGAAAGTCAAATAAGCCTGGGCCTGGTGTTGACACATACAAAGAAAACATGAAGAACTAACACTAAACAAATATAAAAACCGTGTGGCTCAGAACAAAGATCTAAGCATTAAGACCGGCAGGAGCTCGTTTGATAGCCACCATGGGGGACTCTGTCGGCATCCTGCGAATGTTGACCCTTCTTTTTTCAGGTAACAGAATACAACGGACAAGATACATGTACATAAATATGATCGGCACAACGCAAAGACCACGTATAGGAAGAAATGGATCCCAAAAGACATTAGACAAGGAAATGAGTGCTATTACAAAACACCCCACATTAAAAAAACTCTTTTAAACATACAGAGCATAATCCTGAAGTTATGCCATCAATTTTCCAAACACAATTCCATAAACTTTGGCCATTTTAGCTCGGAGCAAAGTGCAGCATCTGTTTTGGTACTACAGTTTATTTTTATTGTCCTCGGTCATTGAAGGAAAACATTTCTAAACTGAGAAAATCTTTATTTTTGGTTCAATTCAGAGTGTCCCTTTTTGGGTAGCTGAATTTTACCTAGATTAAAAACCAACCTTGTCTTTAACTCTGCCCTCTTGGGGAGGCAAGTAAATAGGAACTATCACCGAGAGAGTTATGGGTTGTTGTTTCATGCCTATCTTGGAACGCTGTATATTTCATTTGCTTTTAGAGGTGGTCGTGTGAAAGAGATTCGTCGAAGTGCCACCATGTACCTAACTCCACATCTCACAAACTAGCATATCTGCTCATGCCCTAACCTATAACAGAATCTACTTAGTTGCGACTTAGTATCCCCCAGTCTACCGTCCACACCACTTTTCTTTCTAACAATATATAAAAAGGGTGACATCCGTCTAATTTGTACATCATCGATTTCGACATTTTCCCGTCGAGGGAAGTTTTTCTTTTTGGGGCGTCAATTTTAAATGAACATCTTTTCAGACAACTTTATAAAGGTCACGTAAAAATGTTCGGGTCAATGAGGATATTTACTTGACTATTTAGTATAAATATATAAGAAAAAACGCATTATAAGTTCATCAACATATTAACGAAAGAAGAGGAGGAAGAGGAGGAGGAGGAGGAGGAGGAGGAGGGGAAAAAGAGAGTAGGAGGAGAAGAATAAGAAGAAAATGAGGATGGGGTAGAAGAAGAAAAGGGGTCGGGGAGGTGGATGAGGAGGAGATGGGGGAAGAAGAAGAAGAAGAAGAAGAAGAAGAAGAAGAAGAAGAAGAAGAAGAAGAAGAAGAAGAAGAAGAAGAAGAAGAAGAAGAAGAAGAAGAAGAAGAAGAAGAAGAAGATAATGTGCGTTTGTATTTCTTTAATTGCGTTCGAGTTGTCTTGTTTGTTTGCATTTTTTTGTAGAATGTTCTTGAATTTGTTAAAAACAAAAATAAAGTCGCGATATTTATTTACTAAAATTTCGAATTGGATGTGACCTTTGTAAAACTTTGATACATTCTTTATGAGGTGTTGGCATGTAGATCGTCATTGTTTTCGAAAAGTTTTGCTTATCTGGAAAGAAAAACAAAACAAAGAACGAATTAAAACTGTCCATAACAAAGAAACAACTAAGTAGTATGATATGTGAGTTATATAAAGTAGCTGGGCGCTGGCCGTGGTGAAGTGGGGATAACGACGCGTACTGACGGCCTAGATGTGTCAAGTTCGAACCCAGTCGGTTCCATAGCACCATTATCGGTACTCTTATAGCTGACGCACCATGTTTCCGTGACTTCGCGTCGTCAACGTTCGGGTAGGTCTCTTGTAAGTATCCCATTCAGAGTTCCCGTTTTCTTGTGAGCTGGATATCTGTCACAGAGAAAACCGTGTGTCTATCTTTGTCCATGAGGGAGACAAGTAAATAGTGATTTGTAAATTTGTAGATTAACATCTTTCGTCAAATCACCCCCACAAAAAATACGATTCTACTTTTTAAGGCGATTACATGTGAACACCCTGACAAAACATGGCGGTAAGAAAGAATAGTTAATTTAGAATTTAAGATAAGGGATCAGTTTCGTATATAATCGAACAGAGAGTAGAAAATACACCTCTGGATTCCGTTTCGAGAACCTTGTAACTCTTGCTTCCCATATTCTGTCCCTTAGTCTTCACCTTCCAGGAGCGATGTTTCTGACAAAGGGGTAAGAAAATGCTGTTCCTGAGTCAGTTGTTATTTAGTGTTAGCCGTACGTAGAGTCGGCGTGAGTCAAATTTATTTCATCTATCTTTGTTGCCATGTCACAGGTAAGAGTGTTGGGGGTAAACGTTTTATCTGGGCTAACGCTATCCGCCTGATAATTAAAGGACCTGAACCTTGAAGTAATTCCCAAGGAAGCTATACTATCAGCAGATGCAAAATACCAGGGCTCATGTATTGCCATTTGGTGAATATAGTCTAGACCATGCAGTAGTCTCCGGTGGGGCTTCTTGGTGCCATATTGGTGGAAACTGCTACGGCTTTTCTTTTTGCAATGGTTTACAAAGATAATCTGCTTACTCATTCTCTCTACGTTTCGTTCTCTAAATCAATCCACTGATCCCTCCAACAAACTTTACAAATCCCAACATTATAAGTTTTACAACAAAGAGTAAACTTAACTCTAGTTCCCCAAATTCGAACGTGGATCCTTACTATTAGGTCTCCTTTTCTAACATAAGAGTTGCGCTCTAACTTTCCAGGTTGAAATCCACTTACAGGAGACCAATCCGGACCTATTCTTTCTATGTGAATCTGGTATTACCCCGTACACTTCTACCGATAACTTCATGATTAAAGGCTACTCGAACATGACATCAAAACCTGACCTCAAGATCGTATTTGTGCCTGCATTAGGGATGGCTTTCCATGTGGTAGGGGCATCTCCAAAGAAGACCTTGAATTGCTTTGTATTGTTTTCGTGCAGCACTTACTCACAGCACCCTATTCATCTTTGTTCTTTATAGTTCACACAATGACAGAGTTACTATCTTTTAGAGTATGTCTAAGAAAATTGACCATATCTTGTTTGTTTACCCTTCTGCCAACATTTTAACTTTAATGTTCACAATGTTGAATGGCTAGTCCACTCAAGCAAGACCAATGATGAAAGGAAGTGTTGTCACTATTTTATCTTGCTTATGATCAAACACAGATTATTGACAAACCTACTCGCGTACCCAATGCTGACGGCAATTTTAAAAGTCTTCTTGATCTTTTCCTGACAACTTGTCTTGAACAGAGCTCATCTACTGTTCTGTCTCCGTTGGGATCTTCTGATCACTCAATTAAGATCAAACTAATGTGAAATAAGACCTCTGATATCCCTTTCCATCGCAGAGCGTATCAATACTCGATGGCTGACTGAGAAAACCTCACATCGTTCATCTCAGAAATTCCTCTGAACTCCATTTTTTTAGAATGTATTCTGCATCACATCCGATATAATTGATTGGTTAATCGTTGCTATTGAGAGCTTCATACCCTCCAATAAATTCTAACAGAAACTAAATAGTCAGCCTTGGTACACTCCTGAATGTGCCGCTGCCATTGCTCGCAGAAATCACTATTTGCTTTCAAAGAAATATATGCTCTGAAACAAAAGCCACGTTTAGGACTCCTCACAAGAACTTCAAAGGGATTATAAAAGACGCGATAGAATCCTATACCGAATCCGTTAAATCTAGAGTGACTGGGCAGAGGCTTGGTTCCCAAGAGTTTGGGCGAATAACAAACAGGGTCCATTATTAATGAACCAGACGTGATTTTCTCAGAATCTGAAAGGGCCAAACTTTTTGAAAAAAGATTTGCATCAAATTCCATCCTTTCCAACTAGGGCCGACTATCGCCTGAATTTCCCCCCTCTGAGCGACATCCATATATCTGACCGGAATGTTACCAAACTTATCAAGAACTTAGATGACAGCAAGGTACTGGCCTTGATAACATTCTAAGCATAGTGCTTCAGAAACTGCAACCAGAACTAGCTCCTATTCTTACAAAGCTGTTCAATCGTTGTTTAAAGGAGGAATGCTCCCTATCACCTTTGAAAACTTTGTCAGTCTGTCCAGTATTTAAAAATACTGTAGATCGGTCCTTTGCATCTCAGTAAAAACCAAGTAGTCTCCTATGCGTCATGAGTAAGTTGTTTTAATCTGTGATAAATCAAGTAGTTGTGAACCATCTCAGTAAAAACAATCTACTCAGTGACATGCAATATGGATTTCGTCTTACAAGATCAACTGCTGATGTGCTAACTGTAATATCACACAGGACCAGTGAATCTATTGACGGAAGCTTCGTATCTAGAGCAATATCTCTTGACAACTCAAAGGCCTTTGATAGGATTTGGAACAAAGGTTTGCTTCACGAGCTAGCTAGCTAGCTAGCTATGGACTATCTGGAAATTTCTTCTCGACCATCAAATCCCTTGTCTCAGATAAGTTTATAAAAGTAGTCATTGATGGGCATAAGTCTGAATAAAAGTCGAATACGTCCTAAGATGGAGTACTGTTGCCACATCTGGAGGGGCTTCAGAGTAACCTTTCCTGTCATGACAGAGGGCAAAATCGACTTCGAAATCTAGTGGGGTGTCCTCTCTTCTTCCCTACAGCCTCTTTCACACAGAATTGAAGATATAGTCTTTCTCTACTCTATCGTTATTTTAATGGTAGGTGCTCGACTAGGCTCCATCTATGTCCCCTCTCTTGTAAGACATTTACACAAAAAAACTCGTCTAGCTACAGTCACTGTAAATAATTTTATTCTCTTCTTCTGTGTACCTAAAACTAAACTGAACTTCCATGAGCAAAGTTTATTTCCAAGAACTATCCGTCTGTGGGACACAATACCACTGGGCTGCTTCCCAGCTGACTATAGAATGGTCGTCTTCCATTCCAATGTTAACAATTTCTTGTTGAGCCGTCCTCTTAAATAATCTAATTCTGACCAGTATCGACCATTGTTGCCAATCATCACCTTATTGTTTCACTGTCTTTCTGGCAAACTCATTAACCCTTGATAAGCGGTGATCAGTTACTACATAAAACACGTAAAATGATGTCAACAATATTAGTTAACCATTTTTTTACCACTACCCCTAAGTCCTAAGGTCATAAAACCACACGTAAACGTCCTAAAACGTCCCCCCCCCCCAAAAAAAAAACACGAACAGGATTTATGCCCAAAAGCAAAAAAAAGAAATTGGCGCTAGAATAGCATGGAAATGGGGGATCATTTTACGTTAAATTTATATACTCAACTGATCCCTAATATAAATTCTAAGATATTTTTTTTCTTTTTTCTAACAAGTTTTTCGTGGTGTTCACACATAATCGCTTAAAAAAAGTAGAATATCATATTTTAGCAGAGGTTGTTAATCTACAATAATACCTAGGAAGAAATTCACAAATCATAATTTTATTTTTTTTAAATAAGTTGTTTGGAATTAAGGCGTACGTCAATAACATATATTGAGTTAATACCTGTACATTAGGGAATTAGATAAATATATTTGTAATAAATTTACGTTATTTGTTGTTTTTTTTACAAATTCATTTACTTTGAAAGTGAATTTCGAGTATTATTTAAATTTTGTTCAACAGAACTTATATAAAAGGGAGATAATTTTTTTTAATTATATGAATTATGTCCCTTGACAACATTCTCATCGTAATAACGATATCAAGGGACATAATTCATATAATTTCTTGAATAAATTATCTCCCCTTAATATAAGTTTAGGAATAATGTTTGTCATTTTTAAAAAGTCAACCGCATTGTTATCGTTAGTTACGGTTGGCGACTCACAAGCACGTCCCAAATACATTATATACTAGGAGACTACTCGTTGTAAAGAAAGCAGTATTTTAATTATCCTTATTATTAAAAAACATCAAATATTTATTATCTAGTTATTTATGTTGACCTTAAAAAAAAACAGTCACATTCACTTATTATTATACAATGGAAAATTTCTTTCCGAATTCATTTCAAACGACTAGTTAAGTCTGATGTGGCTGTTTCATTTGCTATTTGCTTTCTCGCTTCATATCATCATTTGAAATTGTTTTGTTCGGTGGTTAGAAGAAGGCGCGTGATTTACTCGCTAACTTTTACCTTACGGAATGAAAGTACATAAATTTATTGTATTAAATCAGCAGAAGCGTTGTGAGAATAACATATAAGGTGAGAATAGTAGTCCGAATAATCCAATTGATACAAATTATCAATCCTTATCTCAAAAGTTCCGAAACATTAATAGGAATATGATCTCCGTTTATGCTGTTTAAAGCTCACACAGTAAGGGAGATAACTTTTCATTCGCTAATGGAATTTAATATTTTGGGGAGTTCATAAATCAAAAGAAAATGTCAAACTTAAGACGTTACCGACATATTAGGAATATATTTTGGACCATATACTCATTCCAATCGAAATCAAGGATTTCAACTGGACTTTTACTTTGCTTGTACCAAAGGAAAATGAAGTCACAGCTACCGTAGTTTTATAAGAGCTGTTCTTAGCAGAAAGGGTTAACACCAACTCCTATGATATTCTTAGTAAATAACAAAAACCGTCGCACGAATGGAAAAGTAGAACCTTTTTATAACAACAACGAAAGAGTTTATTCAATTACTTACACCGTTTAGTATAGGTGGAAGAAGGTTAGATAGTGTCCAAGTGAAGAAAGGAAAAGTTAGAAAGTTTGGATATGGCGATTCTCCGAGCAGTAAATCTTCCAGTGGAGAATAGCTGGTGCTCGGAAATTCAGTGGATAAAACGCAGGAAAGAGAAACGGGGCGTCCTTCTTGGTTGCTTTCAGAAATCTCTCTAATCATCGTCTGTGATTCCTAAAGGGGCTAAGTAGTCCTTGGGACTGATTAAATAAATACAATCTGCAAGCTGATTGGTCAGTGTGTAACCAAATCGCCTAACAGGGACAATTCTCCAAGAGAGAAAATAAGCAATTATTTATGACTGCTACATCACGCCCTGCTTAGACAGAAAGTCGACAGTAAAAAAGATAGTCTTTCGGTAAATGTGACATCAGTTTAGAGATTTTTTTAATGTTTTTTTTTACTTTTGAGTTAAAAGTTATTCTGTGTTCTTTGCTGAAAAAAATGTCCTTGCTTTTCAATGAAAAATATTTGTTTAGTGAAAATGTTTTTTTGGCTTATCTGTGAAAAGTATTTTTGGAAAAATAAGTGTTTCTGACTTTTCTATGAAAAGTATTATTGGGGAAAATGTTTTTTGGCTAAAAGTAAAACTTGTACAATAGAGTACAAGGACTCAAAAAGCTCATTCTATATATATTTTTTTTTTAACATAGTTCACCCCAAACAAGGCAGACCGCCACTATAGACGTAAGGGGCTACTGAGAAAAAGGGTGAGAGTTTTTGAGGGAAGGGCAAACTAAATTGGGAGCTATGAAGCGAGATGTTTGTTTACATTAGTTTTACATGTCTGCATATCAGTACTGTCAGGAAAAGAGGGAGCAGGGAGGGAGTTCCAGAGTTTAGCAGCACGAGGAAAGAAGCGTTTGGAGTAAAAAGCTCTTCGGCATCTGGGGACCTCCAGAGTTAATGGATGGGATTTGGCAGATTGTCGGGTTGGTCTAGTGAATTTCCGTCGTTAGGGCATCAGAGCAGCAAGTTCATCAGAGCACAATCCATTGAAGTACTTGTAAAACAGGCACAAGGAAGCAACATTGCGACGGTGGGATAGGGGCTGGAGCTTGGTGGATAGTGAGGGACCTATTAAGTTGGTGACTCTTTTTTGGACTTTGTCTAAGAGGGAGATTCTAGTGGATTATGCCCCAGCCCAGATGTGGCAACAATACTCCATGCATGGGCGGATGGTGGCTTTGTAGAGATATAGGATAATGTCAGGTGTGAGAAGTTTACTAGCACGGTAGAGGGAGCCCATATTCTTTGGAGCAGTCCTGGCAATGTCTTCAATGTATTTGTTCAAATTCGTGTTATCTGTGAAAGTAAGGCCGAGGACTTTGAATGATGAATTATCCGGTAGGGTGTTATTTGCCATGACAATCGGTGGTTGAAGAGGTTTCTTGTAGTTATTGAAAGAAAGGAGTTTTGTCTTTTCAGCATTAACAGTTACCATCGATTTTTACCTCAATCCACTACAGACTGGAGGTCATTTTCTAAGGATTCAGCCATTGCCTCAGATATGTGCGCGTCGGTTTTGCCCACATGACGAGAGTAGAGCATGGTATCGTCAGCAAATATTCCTATCTCAGTCTCAATTACATCAGGGAGGTCATTTATAAAAATCAAGAGCAGTAGAGGTCCTAGGATGGATATTTGGGGTACACCAGCATTTATGTCATGTTGCTTAGGTGAACAGCCATCGAGGACAACCTGGATTATTCTTTTTGTAGGAAGGATATAATTATATTAAATATTTGTCTAGCAATACCATATGAGTGCAGTTTTAGAAGAAGCCCTTCATGCCAGACCTTGTCAAAGGCCTTAATACTATATCAAGCGCTACTGCCCTATCTTCACCTGCCTTGTCCAGTGTATGATATATGCGTTCAGAGATGACCGTTAGGATATCTGCGGTAGATCGTGCTTGCCGAAATCCGTATTGATGATCAGAAAGACGTTTAGCATTAGCTAGGTGCCGGACTATAGCAAGATTGATTAAAGATTCAAAGATTTTAGCAAAGATCGGGAGTAGACTGATTGGACGGTAGTTTAGAGGATCAGTTCTATCTCCAGAATTCTTGAATACTGGTACTACAGAGACAATTTTCCAACAATCAAGGAAACAAGATTCAGAAAGGCATTTGTTGTATAGTTTGGAGAGGACAAGGGCCAGCTCAGCAGAGCATTTCTTTATTATTATTACTGGTATAAGATCAGACCCACAGGTTTTGGAGGTGCCAAGGTTTTTATGATGACTTTGACCTGAGATGGGGTGATGACGAGGTTCTCAAGTGTGGCTTCAGCCCGCAATGGGAATTTAAGGAGGGGGTGGTTTGCCGAATCCAAAGTTGAGTTTAAGGCAACACGCTTGGCCAGTAGTTCAACCTTATCAGTTGCCGTGCAAACAACATCATTGTAGATTGATAGCAGGGGAATTGTCGATTGTCGATTGTTCATCATACTATTGTAAATTTTCCAGAAATCACGAGTACCTAGTTTCTGTGACTGAATGCGTTTTTTTTTGTTATCTCTGTATACCATCTCTTTGCTTCATCTATCACTACTTTGCAATCAATTCTTGCCTCTACAAATTTTTTTCTGTTCGCAGTTGACTAATGGCGGTCGAATTTTCGGAATGCCTTCTGCCTCTCAGCAATAGCAGCTGCACATTCTGAGGTGAACCATTGAGGAGAGTGGGTTTTGCTGAAGAATTTTCGCGTAGGGACATAAGCAGCAAAGCCTGCTTTGACCCATTCGGTTAGCTAATTTGCACACTGATCAGCAGGGAGTGAGAAGGTTTCACCCCATGATCAGAGTTTCCGAGTGAGTTATGGGCATTCGTCACACAAGCATCGCGTAGTGAGGTCAAGAACAGGTCGAGAAGTGAGGCTTGCTGGTCCTCACGGTCAGGAAGGCGGGTCGGAAAAGTGACAGTCTGTGAGAGGTCGTGAGGTGAGGAGAAATTAAAGGTAGAGTTCCCAGCTGCATCAGTAACGCTGAAAAATCCCAACCAGTCACGGTGATGTGCATTAAAATCCCCAAATACATTTGTATTTGGGCATTCGAGTCGAGTGAGAGTGCTCTATCTAAGGTTTCAGGGACAGAGTCAAGCAGGGTACAGTCCTGGGTCGAAGGAGAACGCTATAAGAAATATAAGTAACTAACGCTGTGATGTACGGTCAATCTAAAGCACATGTAGGCTTGGTCATCTGATCCTAACCTATGTTTTCTAGTCAAGGGGAGGGTGTACCGAACATAAACTTCTAGCCCATGCATATGTTTGTCAGAGTCCTTACGGTAGAGTGGAAGGTAATCAGTCATGTTAAAGTGGTGAGAGGGAATTGAGGATTTAAAGTTCGTTTCACTTAGAGTTAGGATAATCGGGGAGTTTCTCAAGAGAAAAGCTTCTACGTCGTTAATGTTGGTTCTAAGTCCCCGAATATTTCTGAATGCGAGCCTTAAGGGCGGAAGAGAAGATGTTTTTTGTTGGGTGTCTGGTTTAGGTTTTTTTTTATTTGGTAAATTCATGTTTGTTTAGAGTTAGAGTGGGGAGGGCAAAGAGTGTGCTTGTTTGGTGCCAATAAACTCACACAACCAGTCTATTAGTCGTGACTTGGTCCATGGGAGTTTGGGCCTCGGGAAAGCCCACCGGGGATAACTGGAGGGTCCCGTTTCCATGCGCGATATAGCACATACAGTTACCCACGATATTATGCAACTGATTACGGAGCAGCCGTTCTTAGCGCTACCTAAGAGTTAGGGCTTCTAACTACCAGTCGGAAACAGCAGCCAGACAAGCTGTTTAACCTGTACACTCAACCTGTCGGAACAAAAGCGACCCAGACTAGTCATGTAGGACTTAGTGACAAAAAGCTTTCCCCAAGTTGCCCAGATAGAGAGAAAGAGAAACGGCGTTCATTGCCCTAGTCAGGAAACAAGGCAAAGCACTAAGTGTCTTTAGAGGCGCTCCAGTGCTTGTACCTCTACGCCTGGATAATAGACAGAGAAGGAGTGCGAAGGCCGGGCGATAGGCAGAGCCCATCTATTCCTTAAGCTATTATAGGTTTGCAAGCCGGATAATTTGTTCGAGATTCCAGCTCTAGGAAGGTTGTCGATCAAGACTACAGAGGCCTCCCTCCCCAACGGTGTGCTGCCAAGAAATAAGTAGTTAGTAGCAAGGTTTTATTATCAGAGATTTCCTTCTCTTAGATTGATGACCTGACAAGGTCTACGGGTCCAACACTCCGAGAGAGGATAGCCTGCGCCCGTGTACTAGTCGGGTATTCCCGAGCCCCAGCAGGTAAAAAATCAATAAATAAATAAATAAAATAAAAAATAAAAATAAAATAAAAATAGAAAAATTAAAAATTAAAATTTTCATCCACATAGATAGATAGATAGATAGATAGATAGATAGATAGATAGATAGATAGATAATAAGTTCACTGTACACTTAACAGAGGGAACAGAAATTTCAAGATATGTTTCCCTGTCACAAGTTAGTACAGTAAAGTAATAGACAGCCAGTAGGGTAGCAACTGAGAAAAACAAGTTAACTATTTATACAATAAAGGCTACGGAGAAAAAGGGTTAAAATTGAAACTCAAAATTAAATTTAAAAAACAGGGTAAATAAAAGTAAATTTGGTAGCGTGATTAGAAATTAGTAAAAAGGCCAAATACATTTAAGATAGTTAAAAGAACAGAAAAGTTCAACCAGGGGTTTTTACCCCGCCTAATAAACCGGTATTGTCCGGGCCTTTGGGGCTGGATTTACGCCCGTCTATTGGGGGTTGTCGGTCCTGTGCAGTTCTAGGAGGTGCACCCTCTCAGGCTTTGCCTCCCCTCTTTGGGGAGGAGTAAGTTTATTGCTTACTGTCGGAGGCACCCCTACCGGGGAATGCCGACGAGGCTACCCAGGCAATTTTTAAACAACCATAGTGCTCAAATTCTCGAGCGCTGGTTCTTTCCCACTTTCCCGACCTTGTGTCCCATCTTACCTTGTGAGAGGAAGATAAATAGAAGAACAGAAAACTCAACTATAAAGAGGCTTACACAGTTTTTAGGCCTATGTACTTGTCGGCCACTATGGTCGTGACATAAGTGTCTATTGTAAGTGTATACAGTTTTACAGGTGTAAGAGTGGGTTAATGCAAAGTATATACAGGAGGAATATGGAGCTCAGGTGTAATTGTGTCTAGAAAGGCTCTTTTCACTCGATAGATAAATACTGTTTCTTTTTTTACCGCCAATGTTAAGGGTGATAAGATCGTCAGTTCGTGAAACCATACGATAAAGACCAAGTGGCGAGTTTCGCGAGGAGAATATTTGTCCGGCTTAAAACGCAGTGCGAACGTAAGTGAACAGTGATAAGTGTAGATCACAGATTGATAGATGTTAAGTGCTGAATGTGTTTCACTACGAGGCACATCACCAGGAGTTCACCGCCAAACGTGATGTAACGTTGTTCTGTCGGTTTTAGCTATATCTTTCTTTCTGTTTTTTTACATAGTTCACCCTAAACAATGCAGGTCGACACTGTAGACGTAAGGGGCTACTGAGAATTAGGGTGAAAGTTTTGGGGTCATCCTAATTTGAGAGCTGTGCAGCGAGATGTCTGTTTACATTAGTTTTTAAATTTCTGCATGTCGGTACAGTTGTGGAAACAGAGAGCAGGGAGGGGGTTCTAGAGTCCAGCAACACGAGGAAAGAAGCTATAAGAGTAGAAAGCTCTTCGGCATATGGGGACCCTCACAGTGAATGGATGGGATTTCGCTGATTGTCAGGTTGGTCTAGTGTAATTACGTCGAGGGGGCACTAGAGAAGCAAATCTATCGGAGCACAATCCATTGAAATACTTGTAAAACAGGTACAAGGAAGCAAAATTGCGGCGATAAGGCAGGGGATGGAGCTTGGTGGATAGTGAGGGACCTATTAAGTTGGCGACTCTTTTTTGGACCTTGAGACTAGTGGATGATGCACCAGTCCGGATGTGGCAACAATGCTTCATGCATCTCAAAAAGTATGCGAGAGGTTTTAATTCAGCGAAATCACTTCTTCACTTCAGCGAAATCTACTCATTTTTCTTCACTTCTACGGTTCAGCGAAATCATTTCTTCACTTCTTCACTTCAGTTAAATCTGCTCATCTTTCTTCACTTCAGGGAAATCACTTCACCACTTCAGCGAAATCTGGTCATTTTTCTTCACTTTTTTACTTCAGCGAAATCTGCTCATTTTTCTTCTTACTGTTACGTAAAAGGTCGGAAAAGTGAGACAGGAGATCCGCACACTGTGGGATAAAGCTAATGTACTAGTTAAGCAGCCAGAGGAATTGCCTTATAGTTTGCGAAATAAAGTGTGTGGTTGAAGGTCTCGTAGAACCTTTATCTTTTCAGATAAAAGGCAGATACCTTCAGGGCTGATAATGTGGCCAAAGAAAACTAGTGACAAAGCACGGAAGACACAGTTACCAGTGTTAATCCCTCTCTAGTATTGCTGAAACCGTTTGAACAGATGAGTGGCATGTACCCCAGATAAGGCACTTGCAACGAGAATGTCGTACAACAGTAGAACATAAAGATCGTGAGACATTGTTCCCAGTAAGTTTCAAGATATGTTTCCCTGTCACAAGTTAGAACAGAAAAGTAATAGACAGCCAGTAGGGTAGCAACTGAGAAAAACAAGTTAACTATTTATACAATAAAGGCTACGGAGAAAAAGGGTTAAAATTCAAACTCAAAATTAAATTTTAAAAAGGGGTAAATACAAGTAAATTTGGTAGCATGATTAGAAATTAGTAAAAATGCCAAATACATTTAAGATAGTTAAAAGAACAGAAAAGTTCAACCAGGGGTTTTTACCCCGCCTAGTAAACCGGTATTGTCCGGGCATTTGGGTCTGGATTTACGCCAGTCTATAAGGGGTTGTCGGTCCTGTGCAGTTCTAGGAGGTGCACCCTCCCAGGCTTTGCCTCCCCTCTTTGGGGAGAAGTAAGTTTATTGCTTACTGTCTGAGGCACCCCCATCGGAGAATGCCGACGGGGCTGCCCAGGCAATTTTTAAACAACCAGAGTGCTCAAATTCTCGAGCGCTGGTTCTTTCCCACTTTCCCGACCTTGTGTTCCATCTTACATTGTGAGAGGAAAATAAATAGAAGAACAGAAAACTCAACTATAAAGAGGCTTACACATCGAAAATTAAATATTTTTAATTCTTAAATATTAAGTATGACAAATAGATTAATGAATTTTCTGGAAAAATATATCTAACTAAAAAAACAACTTTTTCAATTTTAAATGAAGGTTTATGGCCTGGGTTTTTGTTCAGTTAAATTATTTGTGCTACATTATTGTTTCGTAACATTATTGAAATTCTTGTTTTTTTTTTGTAAATAAAACGTTTAACAATCATTGTTTTAATAATTGTATTTTTTAATAGAAAAATGTTTCAAATGAATTGTTACAACATAAAAGCAAAACCTCCCTTACAATGTCAGCATGAAATAACATGAACTAAAGAAAGTCCGGTTGGTATTTGTTTGCATAAAAGACAGAATTGATGTTTATGCTGACACCGGGTTTTGTTGGTTATTATGTTAGAAGTTTTGCCCTTGTTGGACCGAGTAATGGAATGAAAATAAAAGTAGAATATAAGCGAAGATGATCTATTCAGCACCCATTGTATGAACCATGCATTCACCGAACCGTGAATTTCACCGGGAAGTGGTCCTAGGGTCTTGGAAATATCAGGTGTTATCGACGCTACCGTTCTCCATAGCATATCACTGTTTGACTAGTCGAGGTAGATTCTCTCATTCAGAGTTCCCCTATTTTGGTGAGCTGGATATCTGCCACATACAAAACCGACTGAGTGCGTAACTTTGTCTTCATGTGGAAGCAAGTAAATAGGGACTGGTTAATTTGTAGATTAACTTCTTCCGCTTAATCACCCAATCCTCCACAAAAAAAGAATAAGATTCTAACCTGAAAAACATGGCGAATAGAAAAAAAAAACAGTTACTTAATAATTTAGAGCAATGTATCAATTTCGTATATAATTTAATATTGCCAAGAGATAAATACTCAAGGCGTACGTACGTCATCACCTTTCACATACATTTAAAAAATGAGTTTGTCCCATCAGCATAGAGAGTGAGTGTTTCTATTTATCTTCCTCCCACAAAGCAAGATGTGACACAAGGTCAGGGAAAGTGGGAAAGAACCAGCGCTCGAGAATTTGAGCATTCTGGCTGTTTAAAAATTGCCTGGGCAGCCCCGTCGGCATTCCCCGGTAGGGGCGCCCTAGACAGTAAGCAATAAACTTACTCCTCCCCAAAGAGAGGAAGAAAAACCTGGGAGGGTGCACCTCCTAGAACTGCACAGGGCCTATTATCACAAATAGACCGGCGTAAATCCAGACCCAAAGGACCGGACAATACCGGTTTATTAGGCGGGGTAAAAAACCCTGGTGGTTGAAAGAAAAAGAAAATAGATCGTGGTTGTTGATAACTTTAAAAAGACTAAGTCGACACCATTCTGATGGAAAAAAAACAGTCATTTATTTGATTTTATCTTCGTTCCAAATCACTGACTAGTTGGGAACGGAGACATAGAGTAAGATCGAAATGATTAATTAGTTATATCTTATCAGCCCATGTCATTATACATTCAAAGTCTCGCGTGCTTTCCAACTTATTGCAATTTTCTTTAACCAACTCTCTGTGACATCATATCTGTTTTTAATACATTCCTAAAGCCTAAATAATTTTAACACGGGTTATTGAGTTGTCCTCTGCTAACCTCTTATCTGTCTCGTTTTCTGTGATTCTCAACTAACTAAATTATATATTAGAAGATCTAACAATTCAATATATGATACTCTTTTTTAATTGTTCGATCATGCTGAATGGTGAGCCCGTTTGCTTCAAGAAGGTTACCTTCAATAAAGGGCATAGGTTACTGGTAGAGAGGTCCCGGGCGTCCATTGGCTTTTAATTTAATATCGCTGGTCAGGAAAATATCAGTAAGTGGATCGAATAACGTAATGAGTAATGGATAGAATACTAAATAGTTTCAATTGAGATTGATTTTGTTTTTCATAATATAGTTCGTTCCTATAATAGGACAGTAATAAGCTCATTATCCTAGAAAGAGAAAAACCTTCTGCGCATCTTTCGGATTTGTGTTATTCAACTTTGAACATGTTTAGTCAAGTTGTCTGCGTAACAAAGGAAAGCGCGAAATTGATGTCATGGTTAGAACATAAAATCATTTGTCTCAGCTGTCCCGTGCTTTTTTTCCGAATAAAAAAATCAATAATCAAAGTGCAATATGTCTCCGGAAGATCATCGAAGCAGTTAAAATGGCGCCCACTTTAACTAAGAGCTGGTATTTCTACGTGTGACAGCTGAGGATTTTTGCTGACAATAATTGAGCCAAGATGTTACAGTTCGCCTTGATACGGTAGATAAAATAATGTGGATCGCAAAACCGCTGCCACCACGCCAATCAAATAAAGATACATCCTTTCATAATAAAACAGCTTTAGAAAAGAACTAATCAGTACATCTGTTCAATAATTATTTAATATATCACAGACTAACCACCGAGCATTTGACAAATGTGACACGAAAATATTTAATATTGCCAAGAGATAAATACTTAAGGCGTACGTACGTCATCACCTTTCACACACATTTAAAAAATGAGTTTTCCCATCAGCAAAAATAGTGACTGATGATTAATCTGATGTTAACTAAGGTAAACACATTAAACTTTAACCCTTTTTAAAATAAATTGTTCCAAAATCGAATTTTGTCATCCCATCGATTAAAACAGTACAATTTATATAAAACATTTGTGTTTGTGCTTTGAAGAATATTTAGTTTACAATTATTTTTATAGTAAGAAGACAGAGAATTTTTATTGCTTTTAGAAAAATTAAATTGTTACAATTTTAGATAAATATACAAAGAAGAGACGCATTAGTAATATTTATTTAATAACAATGAGAATTATTTCTACAGAAAAAGATATATTTTTTTATAGTATTGAACTTGACAGAAATGTATTATTTCATGCATTCTTTAACCCTTAAATATTTTATTTTTTTATATTGGTTGAAAAAAGGTGAAAAACGTTTAATAAGAGTAACATAAAGTAGTATAAATGATTTTTTAAGAAAAAAACATTTATTGAACAAATATAAATGATGTTTCAAGTAATTTATTTCTCAATACAAATCTGTATCAAGATAGTTTTATTGTGTGGCTAAATTAACAAAACTGGCAAATATATCTACCTCCGGTCGCATATTTTCCAAGCCTGGGAGGATGATATGACAAACGAACACTATAGATGGAACACATTTTTAAATATCCAGTTGCGAATGATTTCTCCTCTTTCGACAGATTCTATACTTACCAAGGTATTTGACAATGAATCTATTATTGTGATTCTTGCTATGTTTTTGTTGCAAATTGATATTTTTAACAATGTTGTTGCTTTATTTTTGGGGTTCAATTTTTTAAATGTTTCATTGTATGACTTAAAATAAACATGCATATATATATATATATATATATATATATATATATATATATATATATATATATATATATATATATATATAGTAAAGTATGAAAATATAGTTATGGCAATTAAGCTACATAGAAGCGTCTGCGTTTACTTTCCACCGGGAATCGTTAGGCTAAGTGGAGCCTTAAACATTTTAAAGACCCTAAAAACTTACTAAACTGTAGAAGCGAACAAGTAATCAACTGTAGGCATAGAATAAACTTTACTTTAGGATAATCACATATATAACAAATAAATTAATTTAATTAAATAAAAATTAAATCAACATCTAAAATAGAATCGATTAACAAGATAAATAGAAAATAAATTATTCCCATAACGCGCGTGCTAAAATAAGGTCAACTGTTTACTCGACTAATTCAGAAAATGGATGCGCCGCACCCAAACGAAACAAAGAAAATCATGCCAAGTAAAGGTCAGCCGGGCCTTTGTTTGAGAGAAGCTCAGTCATTGTGCTAATGCAAATATTGACCCGTGGGAAAGAAATAACAACGAATCTGATTGGTTAGTTATCAAGTGGACATATAAAAACAAACAGTAACAAAGCATATGTGCACTTGGCCTGACGATTCCCTGCGAGGACGGAAAGTGGACACATTTGTGTTTTTTTTAATTCATTAACATATGTTAATAGTTTAATACTAAACTGTACTCATGTATTAAGCACTGTTGAAGTAAATACTGAAAATCTATACACAATATATTATATCATCTTATAATAGCAAATATATCGTGTATACATGAAAATGAAAATTTAAAAATATATATATATATATATATATATATAGTGATTCAGTGCATGTTGAAAAGAAATCAATAAAATGCTCGTTCACAAAAAATGTGAGAGCGAATATACAAATTGTTTATTCAAAAACTATACGTTACATACTTCAGATATGTAACATGGTTTACTTGAGATAGGCTGACCTTTTATTTTTGTTAAAAAGGGCGTTAGTGCCCACTTAAAATCATCAGTGACTCATAAAATAAAAACAAATCGAAGAATAGATTCAAAGATCACCGTAACGTCTTCTGCTGAGTTCACTTAAGAATCCCTTTTGGAAAACGTACCGAATCAAAAGGGGCAGATTGTATCTGTGTATGGGTTTTAATCGTAACAAAGTATTATTTAGAATAAATTAATTCTTGGTAATGGATGCTGTATATTTCTCTGCTTCAATGGGGCATTCATGTTTAGGAGTAATAGTGTGTCATCATCATCATCACCATCACTGTTTGAAGACCTCGATTTTGATGTTTATACAGATTATGGAAGGGTTATTGATTGCCTTTAGGATCCTGAAGTTTTCAGTGGTGCATAGTAGGCAATTCCTGGAGGTAGGTCTATAAGGCTTTTGTTTATCGATGTGAGAAAAAGGCTGCAGGTAAGAGAAGAGAACATCCCTCATTAAATTTCGAAGTCAGTTTTGTACTCTGTAAAGGCAAGAAAATAGTGGTCTGAGCGGCATCTACCCAGACAGCAATAGTATTTCATCTTAGGGCGTATTTGGAAAAGATTGTTTTCTTTAGGAAGTAGAGCTTTATAATAGTAATACACATAGTTTTTCTGGCTATACAAATGCAACAATATTTTTATCGTTAATTTCCTCAGGCCATTAACTTGATTTTGTTCTGTAGTTACTATTTGTATATTTTGTGTCTGTTTTGATTTCACCCTCTTTAAAGATATTCATATTTTATTCGTATTCTTTATTTTTACTTTCATTTAGGTATAACCCGGTCGTCACCTCCCCTCACGCAAGGCAATGGCATTAAGCTGTGGTGTAAACTACATGTGACCCACAAGTTTTGATGAACGCAAGACAAGAAACTGCCTGGCACAATGCACTGTTGAGTTCATGTCGACAAAACCTTTGTCTCTATAAATATATGTTCACATGTCCCACGGATACTAAATATTTGATCCAATTCAATAAATTTAGTAAAACAAGCATGCTTCAGCTTCCATGTAAAGAAAGAGGGTAAAAATTTACACACAAGATGATACATTAGCCCAGCACCTGCCCAATTTCACTTTGAATTGCTGCATCGTTGGCGCATTACTACATCTCCTAGAATTTCATTCAAAGGTCCAGGGAGTCTGGTGAGGCTTGCGTAGATCTCTCTCTATATATATGTAGATATATACATATATATATATACATATATATACATATATATACATGTATATACATATATATACATATATACATACATATATATACATATATATACATATATATATACATATATATACATATATATATAAATACATATATATATATACATATATATATACATATATATATATATATATATACATATGTATATATACATAACTGTAATGTCCATTGAGCAGATTTGTAGGTCAAAATGAGATCAGCGTGTAATCGCTGGCACACAAGAGTGAAAAGTTTAATCTTCTTGAGTATATTCCATATATAAAATATATGTGTAGCGTGTTAAAACCATTGACGTAATCCATATTTGTTTGACTATAACTTATTTGGATAAGAACATAAACGTTGTATTCAAACTATAGAAAAATAGGGGGGTTGCATTGACTGAATGTCTTTATTTTACACACGATAACTGCCACATCAGACGAACACATGAGAGGGTACATCGATTACACATTTCATAAATAAGGTAATAAGGTAGCGTGTAAGAAACTAAGATCATCTGACCCAATAATACGGTAAAAAATATTCACAGGAGGACATATAACTAACTGAATACCTGTCCTGGCACTGGTATTTTGCTAGTTAATAATGTCGGCCCGTCTTGATTGCTCATTGGATTCTGTTGAGATAACCGATGATATCGAATCTTCCTGGAAATCCATGCGGTACGTAATTCATACATCTGCATTGGAAGTTTTGGGGTTACATGTCCGTAGGCATCAGGACTGGTTCGATGACCAGAATGTTGAGGCCAAGGAGTTGATCAATGAAATGAATAAGGCTCATAAAACCTGAATTGATGATAAACACTCAACACTAAAAAGAAAATTGTACAAGGAATGCAAAAGTAAAGTCCAGAAAGCATTACGGCAGATGAAAGAGGCATGGTGGTCCTCACATGCCAAATTAATGCAAGAAGCATTTGACAGAAAAGACTTGAAAGGCTTTTATGAAGGTATTAAGAAAGTTTTTGGACCGCACGAATCTGGCGTTTCTCCCGTATCTGCAAATGATGGCACACTGATAAATGATAAAGCGGATATATTGAATCACTGGAAGGAGCACTTCGAAGCGGTCCTAAACAATACTTCCACAACTGATGAAGAAATACTTTCATCTATCACTGAACGACCTTAGATTCCTGAAATATTCTTCCTTCCAGCAATACATGAAGTTTTCGTTGCTATTAGGCAATTGTCGTCAGGTAAAAGGTCAGGGAAAGACACCTTACCTCCTGAGGTGTTTAAATACGGTGGCCAGAAACTAGTGAAGAAGCTGCACAGTCTCTTTGTGAAGATCTGGCAAGGTGGAAATGTCCCTCAGGATTTCAAAGATGCATTAATTCAACACTTGTATAAGAATAAAGGCAATAGAAACATCTGTGACAACCATCGAGGCATCTCACTTTTTTAAATTGCAGGGAAGGTCTTGGCAAGGTTTATTCTCAACAGAATAATTAAACACCTTGTTGATGATATCTATCCCGAATCTCAGTGGGGTTTACGTGCTGGTCGGGGTACTGTCGATATGATCTTTTCCCTCCGCCAGGTTGCCGAGAAAGTTCGGGAAAAGAACGACGAGTTGTATATGGTTTTCATTGATCTTACAAAGGCCTTTGACACAGTAAACCGTGAAGCCCTCTGGAAAGTGTTGGACAAGCTGGGAATACCTGACAACATGCTGAATGTAATTATTTCTTTCCATGATGGAATGAAGGCATCGGTTGTTTCAAATGGAGAGTCTTCAGAACCTTTCAATGTGACAAATGGTACCAAACAGGGTTGCGTAATGGCACCTGTGCTATTTGCTTTGTTCTTTTCAGTTATGCTGAAATATGCTTTCGCTGATATAGATACTGGGGTGGAGTTTAAATTTAGAACAAGTGGTGGTCTCTTCAACCAGCAACGTTTCAAAGCTAAGACTCTTCTTCGACAAACTGTCATCAGGGATCTTTTGTTTGCAGATGGGCATCAGGCGGTTCTCTGTAACTGCCATTGATCAACAGCGCGAAAGACGCGAAAGAACAAAAACATCTACAAGTATCCTAGCCGATTTTTCTCAAGATCTTCCTTCTTGCATCCATTGTGGGCTGGTTTGCAAATCTCTCGCAGGACTCAAATGCCATTTACGATTGAGTAAATGTAAGCATGCTACATCCATCGAAGACTAAACAAATTTTAAGTGGTCAAGACCTCATACGTCGAAATCGACGGGAGAGTCCATGATATATATACATATATATACATATGTATGTATACATAACTGTAATGGCCATTGAGCAGATTTGTAGGTCAAAATGAGATCATCGCGTAATCGCTGGCACACAAGAGTGAAAAGTTTAATCTTCTTGAGTATATTTCATATATAAAATATATGTGCAGCGTGTTAAAACCATTGAAGTAATCCATATTTGTTTGACTATAACTTATTTGGATAAGAACATAAACGTTGTATTCAAACTATAGAAAAATAGGGGGGTTGCATTGACTGAATGTCTTTATTTTACACACGATAACTGCCACATCAGACGAACACATGAGAGGGTACATCGATTACACATTTCATAAATCAGGTAAAAAGGTAGCGTGTAAGAAACCAAGATCATCTGACCCAATAATACGGTAAAAAATATTCACAGGAGGACATATAACTAACTGAATACCTGTCCTGGCACTGGTATTTTGCTAGTTAATAATGCATTAAATTCACCGAAAACAAGTTTTGCACAACTTTTATGTCTCCTTACAAAGAGTAAAATCAAAATATATATGCTTCTAAGTCTTATGTCATGAATTGTTTTCGGGATTGAGTTATGTTTGAAAAATCCATTTTAATTTTTTTGTTGCATGAAATCACCAAGTGACCCATCTTTTACTAACTTTCTCTCTATCACCCTCTTCCTCTTTCACTGTATGTTTTGTGAACCCCACTCTTATTTCATACCGTTTCTATTACTCTCGATTTTGTGACTCTTTCTGTCTCTACCCTCTATGTCTCACTCACAGAGCATTAATAGCAATAGATAAAGTGAAAGAATAGAATAAGGTGCGAATCAAATTTTATTACAGTTCAATGTTCAAGCAATAGAAACTTTGCTTGAATATTGAACTTTAATAAAATTTGATTCACACCTTATTCTATTCTTTCACTTTATATATATATATATATATATATATATATATATATATATATATATGTGTGTGTTAACAGTCGAATGTAATAAAGAAAGGAAAGAATAAAAACATTGGAATAGTTTATTATGTACAAAAGAGAATAATACCACAAGTAGTAAAAATATATAAATATATAACTCGTAGCCGAAAGAGAAAAAGAGGAAAAAAAAGAAAGGATTAGAGAGACAGATAGATAAAGCGAGCAGAAAACGACTAATTTCGGATGTTTTTTCTTTTTTTTAGTTCATTATATTTAACTGGTTTTGCAAACTCACTTTTTCTAATTTAGACAATCTAACCTCGGCTGTATGGGTGACCTGACCCAACGGGTAACATTTTTTTCGAGTAGACTAGAATATTCGTGACACGTTGGAAACAAACACTGAAATATTTGTTTCATTTTGATTCCATTCGAAAATTCATAAACTCTGACATATCGGTTAAGTCATTCTTCTTGAATAATTAAACATAAGTTTCTTTAGTAATGTATTATTCTTATGGATAATATAGAAGTAAAGAGACTTTTTATTTGGCTATCTATTTACGGTGAGTACGACAACACTATGTAAATTAGATGGCCAAAAAAAGCAATTAAGAACCAACGCCGAGAGAAGAGAGTTACTCTTTCTCAAAATGCTCACAGAGACATAAAAAAGGGTTGTTGAATTAACATAGAGCGAAAGAAGGCAATATATATATATATATATATATATATATATATATATATATATATATATATATATATATATATATATATATATATATATATATATAGCTAAGTGATAGATGGGCGACTCGTAGAATTAATGACAAGTTACGGCTTATTAGAAGAAATAAAATAGATTTTTAAAACATAACTCAGTCTTAGAAATAAGAAAACAGAATATGCTTGATTCAACCTTAGTTCAATAATAGATAGTGAAAATAGTAAATGAAGCTCGATAATAGTAGTATTGGTCGTCATTGAGAAAATAAATTTTATTCATAAAAAACGACAAATGGGTGGTCTATTTCTGTCGCATTTCTTGTATGCAGGAGGTTAACCGATCTGCTCAACTTTCAGGTTTAACATTAAAATTGTAAGGGCAGAATTACCCGAGTTATCTCCTTGTTAAGGATTCTGCCCAAGGTAAAGAGGGTGCGATCACGCATGTGCAAAAATTACAAAACAGAATTTATTTCTCTCTCTCTCTTTTTCTCTCTCCCCCTCTCTCTCTTTCTCTTCTGACTGGTCCTTCATGGCAGAGTCTTCATAAATCATAATAGCAGTCGTATTAACCTCCCTTTTCTTGTGGCAGTCGCCCAGACTATGAGGACACCACAACCAACAAATATAAATTATATTATACATATACTTATACAATGTTCACGTATCTTTTCTATATACAATCCTGACAACAAGTGTTTTTATAGATTGTATTAGGAAGTGAATGTATTCTTCTTTGGTACTAACGTCGTCCGTTCTTATAAGGTGATGATGATGATGATGATGATGATGATGATGATGATGATGATGATGATGATGATGATGATGATGATGATGATCTGGTCTTTAGATGTACCAAGACCCACAATAACATTCAATATGTAATAAATAGATAAAAATGTATTTTATTGATAAAAGAGATAAAACATGATTAATGTTTTTTCTTTATTTCATTATTTAAGATGTTTCTGTGTTACAATGGACAACACACCCTATTCAAACAATATTATTTCGTAAATAAAAAAGAACAAAGAACAAATATTCTAGTTAACTTTAATTTATTATTTACATACATACATAATAATAACTGTCATATTGGTATTAGGCATAGTCAACTTTTGATCCCGATCGCAGCATTTTTATTTGTTGAAATTTATATATATATATATATATATATATATATATATATATATATATATATATATATATAGAAGGAGAGAGAGAGAGAAATATATATATATATATATATATATAGAGAGAGAGAGAGAGAGAGAGAGAGAGAGAGAGGGAGAGAGAGAAATATATATATATATATATATATATATATATATAAGTAACATTTTTTTCTAAACATATTTGGTTAAATAGTACAAACACCTTTTGTATGCATATTTTCTCTTTAGTCCTTTCGGGTTGTCATATTAGTGTTCGAATTTCAGGTTTGAACTGGCTGATAACTGAACTTGGCACACTGGTTGGGTACCCTAGTATTCTGGGATAATAATCACTTATTATTCGATCAATCAGCAGTTAATTTTTGTGCCGATATATATATATATATATATATATATATATATATATATATGCATGTGTGTGTTTGTGTCTGTATGTATGCGTGTGTGCAGCAAAAGCGGAAAATATCCGACAGTATGTTTTAAATAAAAGTGGAAACATAAACTTGAACAGGTGATACACGTAGACATATTTAAGACTAAAAATCACAGCAAGCAAATACTACTCACATTTCATCTCAGCCTTCTTTGACCGCGTCCACGCCTTCCCTATAAACACCGCCCTCATTTTTCGCGCTTCTCTCTGCGTGTATGTGATGTTTAAAATCATCTCGTTTCATGAATAAGCTTCCAATAAGCCAGAAACGAAATATCGATCCTTCCCTTGCTTGTATGTGTTGGTTTTTTTTTCTTATATTATCTACGTTTATCTGTTGCTTCATGTTAATTTTCCTATACATTGTCTCGGATTCGTATCTTTACACACTCTCTTTCTCTCTCTCTCTCTCTCTCTCTCTCTCTCTCTCTCTATTCAGGAGAATATTTAATCTGTAATAATAATTAATAATCTTAGTAATGGAACATCATGAATATTATTTGGATGGTATCTTATGGTCCGATATGAGCCATTGTCGTTGTTTGACGAATCCCTTTGAGAAATGGAATCAAGTCTGAAAAAAAGAACAAGAAATGCGATACAATGTCATATGTTGTGAAAAAAATTAGAAAAGATACAACAAAGTTAGTTCTACAAACTGCGACATTGTTGTTAATGTTATTGTTAATGTATAAATTACAAATTCCCTTTAATTCCATTTTGCATTTGAAACTAAAGGAAACAAACCGTTGAAATTCCCTCCCTGCCCCCTGTTTCTCCGGTGCAGAAATTTAAATGTAATGTGAGCAAACATCTTGCTATACAATTCCCCTACTTAGGATGCCCACTATGAATAATGTGATAGGTCACATTAACGTCTTATATCTCATGTAAATATGTTTTGTTTAGGGTTAAATAAAGTTTTTTTGTAGAGTTTGGTATATTTCGACTACTGTTCTCATGTTGGGTGTTTTTATCAAAACGTTTCGGTCGATGTAACTTCCGACCTTCTTCGGGTGTACTTTGTCGAACTCGGGAATCTGGACGGAATTTCGTACGGAACCCTTTATAAAATCCAGGGGGTAGCATGCTCTCGTTCCATCTGCCATGACTGGGAAGAAGTCTTCAGTAATTCGCAATTCTTCGTATCGCCCGCACTGAGGATTGAACCTTCAACCTTTAGATGACTGGATATAGTACTAAGTATAATTCAATTCTAAGAAAATTCCACTTTTTATATCAAAAAAGAAAACTGTCATTTTTAAAACTTCCATCAAGGCGTATCCACCAACCCTCGGGACTCTTATCGTGATATTATGGATGTTCGCTCATCACTTATCATGTGATGGAAATGATTCCACAAGGCGCACAAAGGCGATCGGAAGTAAGATAAGTAGTCATGTGGAAGTGGCTGAAAGGACTAGCGCGAAAGTGTCCGTTTCTATTGATGGGGGTACGGCGGTGACTAAGACAAAAGACGTTTAGGATTTCCGGTTGTAAGTTAAGAGATTGAGGCGTCGGAGTTAAGCAGAGAGCAGAGGTGAACAGATCGGAGCAGATCAGGGTAGACGCGAGGGGGCAGGAAGAGATCGGCAGAAATTTATCAAACGATGAGATGAGCTGATCAACCGAATGACAATAGTTGGCTCGACAGACAAAGTATATCAGATGGGGTTTAGTTGATGTGAACGATAGCGTTTAGGGGTCCTTTTCTGCAACAGTACTACACACACCCAAAGTATAACTGCTTTATACACAAGGTATTAAAGTTTGCGTTCTTTCTTGTGAGTCTGCGTTGTTTTGTGTACGTATACTTGTAAGACGACACGGTCAAAACAGAAGAGGAATGGGAAAAAAATTACGGCACACAAGCGTTGGGGTCGGCAATTTTCGAGGGGACCGAGATGGTTTTACATCATCATCAACCATACGAAACGTCTATTAGTTTGTTGTTTTAAATACTGACTAAATATTTTATTATATCAACTGATTATATCAATATTATTATCTAATATATAGAGTACAACCAGTCTCTTTCTTGATTTTTGCTAGGATAGTTTATTTTTACAAAATCAGTATTTGATTCCTGTTCGTCAGTTTTTTTGGTGGATAGTTGCAGCCAGCCAACTAAAATAATATCTAAGGAAGAGTTATTTATCTTGCACCTCATGAAAAGACAGATAACTCTGCCCTAGGAGACGAGGTCAGTTATGACAGTTCGGATGTAAACAAAATTGGCTGGAAGACATTGGACAATCATCGCGAATTCAGCTTATAAATTGTTTTAATAAATGTGTCATACTTCGTCCATTGATCATCTTTGGTCAATCACTAGACCGATAGCAGCAATTACTGTCAGACATAACAAAATACAATTCGCTTAATGAATCAATTAGGTTTCAAGGACCCCAGAAAAAAGGAAAGACGAACGGGACGTATTCGAGTCTACACCGGTTACTCCTGGTTGATCTTCGCACACTGTAAACAAATGGTTTTTCGGCACAATTCGATTTTTAATATTGGGAAATATTTATTTTAAGAAAAAAGACATCGTGTCTCTATTTACTTACCTCACCATTGGTACCCCTTGGAGTCTGAGTGACAACAAGTCTCTCCTACATTTCTAGTACTTTCTACTTTAGATAACCATTGCAAATGATTTTATGTTATCGAAATAGCCTCTTACTATTGCTTTCTCGCTGGCTACGACCATCAGTCTTCTCTGGAATGTGGGTGCCAATAAGCTTCCCTAAGTTCCATGTACTTTTTGCCCACTTGCAGCGGAGGTCTGGTTAGTGCTATCCCTTTTCAGTCTTTCCATACTCCTTGACCCTTCACTACTATTTTGTGTGGTATCAAGCGAAGCATGCCATCACATTGTTTTTTCGGGGTTTTTTTTTTTTGGAGGGGGAGTGATAGTCTATGAAGTTTCATGCAGTTTCAGTTTCTTTGGTTTCATGTAATGATGTTCTTTTTATATTTTTCTTTTATTTCTATTGCAACTTCAATGAGTCTCGTTAGCTTCACAATTTATGTGCTTTAGATTTTCCTTATTATAATTATAATTGCTATTATTTCCACTCACTAGATGTTATCACACTAGTCAGCGTCAGTAATTGCTCACCGACAACAACATGTGGTTTGCCTGGAGTCTGAGTGACAGCAAGTCTCTTTAGATTTCCAGTACTCTCCATCTCTTTTCGATCACCACCGCAATGTGAACAGTCGCCTACCATTAATTACTTGCTGCCAACAACCATTGGTCTCCCCTGGAATCTGGGTGGCAATAAGCCTCCCAAGGATCCCATCACTCTTCGCACTCTTCCAGTAGATGTCTGGTTAGTACTGTCCCTCCTCGGTCTTCCCATCCTCCTTGACACACTACGACTATTTTGTGTGGCGTCAGCTAAGGTTGGTGTCATTTTTTGGAGGGGGGGGGCAGCTTATGATATTTCTTGCAGTTTCTGTTCCTTGGTTCGTGTGGTGGCGTTCTCCCTGTGGTTTTGTTTTCTGCCTATTGTAACTTCCGTGTGACTGGTTATTGTTGGTAACTTATGTGGGTTGGTTGTTTTTTTTTTGGGGGGGGCGGTATTTTAATTTTTATTTTTATTTTTATGTGTATTTTTATTTTTATTATTATTGTGTTGTTGTTATTGTTTACTCACTAGGAGTTCACATAGGCCGTCATCAGTGATTGCTCACAGATAATAACTAGTGGTTTTCCCTGAGGTCTGAGTGACAACAAGTCTCCCCAGATCTCCAATGCTCTCCACCTCTTTCGATAACTACTGCAAATGAATTTGCGTTATCACAACAGACGCTTTCCATTCGTCTTTTCTGTGAGTTGGATGGCAATAAGCCTCCCCAATGGACCAGTGCGCTCCGCACTCTTCGAACAGAGGTCTGGTTAGTTCTATCCATCCTCGGTTTTTCCATCCTCCTTGACCCTTCACGACGGGGGAGACGATTAGTTTATGAAATTTCTTGCAGTTTATGTTCCTCGGGTTCTTGTGGTGCTCTTTGTGTGATTTTTTTCTTCGGATTGCACCTTGCATGTGATTGGTTAATCATCGTAGCTTATGTTGAAAGGTTTCCGCATTCAAGGATTTTCCTTAAGATGCCAGCTGTTTATTTTTTTTATTATTATTATTATTATTATTATTATTATTATTATTATCATTATTATTATTATTGTTATTATTATTATTATTATTATTATTATTATTATTATTATTATTATTTTGTCTACGTATAGGTTAGACATTTTGTAAAAGTCTACTAACCTTTTCCCTCTGTTGCCAATTCGTTTATGCCGCCAACTCAACTACTCCCCTCCATGTCTTAGGCAATGTGGTTATATGTAATATTTACCGGGAAAGACAATGAAAGTCTACATGTCATAGACAATGACACGGGAAAGACAATGAATCTCTACATGTCATATTAACGGGGCAGAACCCTTCTTAAAACCTCAAATATATCCTATTTTTTATGAAATGTAAATAATATGTATAAAACTTTACAGGGAACACAAGGGAAAATGTCTCGAATCTTTAAGTGCCCTCTAAGAGAATTATGGGGCAGAACCTCCTTAAAATTTAAAATACGTATATCCGATTTTAATGAAATTTAAATCATATGTATAAGACACTAGTTTCCCATAATTTCAATTTCTTCCGACTATATTATGTGGCAAAAAAGGGGGCAGTAAAAAAGAAAAGAAAGTAATATGGTGTTATGAGTATAGTGAAACATGACATAGTATTTCTTCATTCAATCCCGAGCAACGTTGGGTCTTCCTGCTCGTATGTAATAAAAATGGCGAATCTCACCTGAGCCGCCCGTTCCTCTTTCCTCCAGACTTGAATAATCTGTTTTCTTCTTTTCTTTGGCTTTATTTACAACATATCTGAAAGAAAAAATTGAACATGAATTGTAACAACCTCCGTTCAGCAGTTCGAACTTAGTTTAGTTTAGTTTATTCCTCTTTGCTATATACCAACACTTTAGGTACTTTAATTGTATAGCACAAATACCTATTGTCATATATTCGATAGGTATTGAGCCAAGCTAGACAAAGCGAAAAATAGTTTGACAATGACATTGGCATGCCGGGTTCAAATCCCCGTATTGGGGGTATAAACTTTCAATAATAACCATAGGAAAGCTATGGATTTTTATACTTGAAAACGTATATGGGCGAAGAGGGGTCTCTAGTGAAGGCAGAGTTGCGAAATCTCTAACCGCACTTGTAATGAGCCAGCATTGCTTAAGTCCAGTGGTAGTGAGAAATTGTAGACTAAACACTAAAAACATGGTAGGGTAACTTGTACGAAATACGCCTGGTTCACGTTGCACACTTCGTTCAGCAATATGACCACCATTCATGAGAGAGAGAGAAAGTGCACAATCTACTTAAAATAATTTATAGGTGGAAGTTGTTTAGTAATTCGATATTTTGCCCGCGTCATCCGCGATAAATCTATATATATATATATATATATACATATAGATAGATAGATAGATAGATAGATAGATAGATATCCGACCTTTGTCCAGAAAAAAAAATTCAAATACGTGACGAGGTTGGGACCCTAATCACTTTCAAAGTAGGTCCCTTGTGTTTGCACACACTAAGCCCACCGATCCATCCACTGCTGGAAACACCTCTGGAAGTCTTCTTTTGGAATGGTGTTCATCTCGGATACTTTTCAGACAGGTCTCGTACGTATATATATATATATATATATATATATATATATATATATATACGTATACGTTTCGTCCTTTTTAATCGAGACTCTTCAGCATAGAGATATGACTATTCACTACCGGTCATGCGATTCTAAACCCTGGACTACAAGTATTTTTCAACTCAAATCCAACGTCTTTAACCGCTCGGCCAATTTTAAATAGCTGATAAACAATGATAATTTTAACACTTTTATCGGCGGCTTAACGTCAATGGTGTTCATCTCGAATACCTTTCAAACAGATCTCGTATGTATATATATATATATATATATATATATATATATATATATATATATATATATATATATATATGTGTGTGTGTGTTTGTGTGTGTGTGTGTGTGTTTGTGTGTGTGTGTATTTGGATACTTTTAACTTTATAAAAATGTTGTTGTACAGGAAAAGTTAATTTAAATTTCACTGTTGAAAACTCCGAAACGATGATAGTATCCAAGGACGATTTGAGACACATGCTCTATGAGTATCAAACAAGTGACTCTCCAGTCGAAGCGACTTAAAATATTCACTCAGCTTATCAAGAAGATGCCTGGGAGAACGAACGTGCTGAATATAGTTTACCAAATGCAGAAATGGAAACTTCGCCCTTGAAGATGAAGATTGATCAGGACGTCCAGTTGAGTTTTATAAATTGTCTGCAGATTTAAACTCGCGATTTCCTGTCAGCTTTAGACAGTTTCCCAAAGTAAGGAATCTTTCCAAGCTGTTGAAGATGACGATGAACAGCTGTATGGTTTGAGCAAATATCCACTGCTCATTCTTCAACTGATACTGCAAAGTTTATCTTCAAAGACGTTATTTCCATTTCTTAATTTATTTTTAAACTATAAACTAATTCTGTCCAAATACATAAATATGAGATATAAATATTCTTTAGTCCTATTAGATATTGATACTTACTATTACATTTCAGAAAATTAAAATCCGAACATAATTTATGTGATGACATGATAGATAGATAGATAGATAGATAGATAGATAGATAGATAGATAGATAGATAGATAGATAGATAGATAGATATATAGATGAAAGCATTAGAAATGTAGGTAGATATAGAGATACAGACAGATTAACATCGTGAAATGGATAAGTAATAATGAAACTTACTTGCACACAATTTGAATATGGAAACTTCTAAATTGTTGTAAATTATTCAAGCACTTGTTGTACACTTCTGTCAGTCTGGGTATGTTTTTCTCTTTGACTGAAAGAAAATAAAAATCGCTATTTATAGACGCCGAGACATTGCATCATGAACTACTTAGTTTCTTAATCGAATCGGTACAATTGATAAAATTGAATGTGTCATTGGTTGTACCGTTTAGATATGTCTACCCTTTAAGATGAAACACATTAGGAATTTGATTTGGGAAAAAAATCGAATTAAACAAACGCATGTATAGTTTACTAAGTATTGTTAAAGATGTGTTACCTTGTTTGTTTAAAAAGTTGTCATGTTTATGCCGGTGTTGGGGTTAGAGGAATTTTATTTAGGAATAATCCTCTTAAAGATTTTAGAACATCTCTTACAGAGTTTAGCAAATAGTGAGGTAGAATAATTAAGGCATGGGTAGTTTCAAATTTCAACGGTGTTTTTTTTACTTTTTAGAGAGTATTTGACGGAAATTGGTAACAACTATGTTGCATGAAATGTTTGTAAAAAAGATTTTGGGAGAAATATGTCTTAATTAAATAATTCAAGACAAAAATTTATTTTAGACTGACCTGTCATCTCTTTTCTCCTTAAATCTTAGTTACCGTCATTTCATACAACATTGTATACCTGTAGTAGGTAATATCCGTAAAATATTCACTATATATTCTCTATATATACAACTCAATGTATGTGTGTGATGTTTAAAATATAAAGTCGCGATATTTATTTACCAAAATTTCGAATTGACGGAGATCTTTGTAGTTCTTCTATAAATTCTTTATGCGATTTTGGCATGTATTTCCTCATTGTTTCCAAAAAGTTTTGCTTATCTGGAAAAGGAAAAGAGACAATAGTTAAAGATGTTTGGTCTCTCTCTCTCTCTCTCTCTCTCTCTCTCTCTCTCTCTCATTTTTTCTCGTTTTCTCAATCCAGAAAAAAAAGAATTAATCAGCTTATCTGCTACGCTTTACTGGCGACTTCCTGTTTGATGCAATATGCTTACACGTAGTCCTAATTCTAAACTTATCACTTCTAATAGAAATTTACACTTTGTTCTTACTCTAACCGTATGTGGAAAAATACTGTTCTGAACATTATTTTGACACACCCGCTTCCACTCTTGCTGAACTCGGACACTCTATATATAGTCATCATTAGGGATTTCTTTCATCTAAACATTTATCTTTGTTTGCCTAAGATGTCATCTGTTCATATTCTATTCCTCCTGTAAAAACCTCTAACCTATTTAAATATTTTTATTTTATTTTTGCGTTTTATTCCATTTTCTCAAGCTCATCCATCACTAATGAAGACTTCGCATCCGTCTGTCTGAAGCCGAAACGATACTATTACTATCTGTTAATGCTCAATTCAGTTAACTATCGAGAGGTGACGGAGGATCAGTGGTTAACGACACTGACTGACAACCTGGATGTTTCAAGTTCGAATCCACTTCGTTCCACAGAAGATTTGCTACTTAGGATGTTTGCATGTTCCTTCCCGTAAGTACCTGATGTCTTTCTAGAAAAGAATTCTTACTAGAAAGATTTCGGGGAAACCAATGCCAACAATAGAATCATCTGATTCATAAAAAATGAATGAATGAGTTAACTATCCTATTTCACACTAATGTGCTATCTTTCAATGCTTAATTCAGGGGGAGGTGCATATCTGTTCTGTTGCCTTGATAGCATCTTTCCAGGCATTACTTTCTCCGTTGAAGGGGGGGGGGGGCTAGTATAGTATCTGTTTTCTTGTTATGGAAGCATCCTCTTAGGCATTATCTACTAATATTAGTAGTATCTGTTCTATTGTCATAATACCATCCTCTCAGACGATACATCATCCTTTTTAGGGAGTAGTGTAGTATTTGTTCTGTAGTCATGATACCACCCCATCAGAGGTACTATTTACTTTTGGGGGGATAGTGTAGTATCTCCCAGAAATGACTTCTTTTTTTTAGGGGGTATTGTAGTATATATTCTGTTTTCATTATACTACCACCCCAGGCGATACCCCCTCATTTGTGGGAGGTAGTGTAGTACTGTTGGACTGAGATCATCCTCCCAAGCATTACCTATTCATTGGGGGACAGTGTAGTATCTGTTCTGTTGTCAAGATACCATCCTTCTAGATATTGACTCATCCTTTTTTAAGGAGTAGTGTAGTATCTGTTCTGATACAACCCTCTCGGTGATTACTTCTCTTTCTGGAGGGGGTAATGCAGTATCTGTTCTGTTATCATGATACCGTTCTCCCAGGAATTAACTTCTTTTTAGGGGCATTGAAGTATCTGTTCTGTTGTCATAATACTAGCATCCTTGGCAATACTTTCTCATTTTGGCGGGAAGTGTAGTATATGTTCGTTCGTCGTTTATACTAGCAAATATATGCGACCAAAGGGAGCATATATTTGGTCTAGTAATAAGGGTCACATTATTACACATTTAAGATTAAAAAAAATATACTATATCTAATGACTTCCTTTAATATACGAAGAACACCGATTAGAAATGAATAGGTTACCGTCGCTGTGTTCAACTCCAAGACCAACGTCCATTGTTTGAATTGTAGAACTTTGTCCAGCACTGCCTCCAATCATCTAGAAAAAATTATAGGAAAATCGTTTTGATTATTTGGATTATATTTAGTTATGTATATTATATAAATTAACCGTATTAATTAATTAATATCTGGCATAAATCATTTAAGTTCTGAAATTATAGATATTTTATTTAAGAGGAATTATGAACGAATACATTTTCCCTATCTCTCGACGATTGAGCTCTCTGATAAATAAAATCACTGGCTCCTACTTAGCATAAATTTATAGTTCTTCGAAAAGAATTGAGCACTCCGGGTAATCAATAATGCGAACGTATACGTATTATAGATTTATCTTACTAGGTGGTACAATTCTAGCACAGGGGTAAGTGTCCTCGACTGTCAAAGTAGTCGGGTCTCGAATTTCAGTGTGAAAACCAGCCTCTTCTAGTCTAACTGAAGAGCTTTGATACAGCAAAACAGTCTGTGTGTGGATGAACACGCATGCACACGCATATATATATATATATATATATATATATATATATATATATATATATATATATATATATATATATATATATATATAAGTTATGAAAATCTATTTATGGCAATTAAGTTACACATAGGCTTCCGCGTTTAATACCCGTAGGGAATCGTAAGGCTAAAATGCATTTTATCCTGACGATTACCTACGGGGATGAAACGCGGAAACCTCTGTGTAGCTTGATTGCCATGAATATATTTTCATAACTTACTATCTAGCTCTACTCACGTATTGAGCACTGTTGAAGCAAATACTGAGGATTTATACATAAAAGATCGTATCTCCTTATAATATTTTATGTGTATACATGAAATAATAACACACACACACACATTATATATATGTATTTTCATTTATTTATTTATTCTAATATCCTATATATATATATATATATATATATATATATATATATATATATATATATATATATATATATATATATATGGGAAGAGAAAAGGATGAAAGTAATCCGACGTGATGGGAAAATGAAAAAGGAAAACCACAAAATGGATGTTTTTTATGTGTACATCAACGTTTCGTCTTTATTTATAAGACTTCATCAGGATGATAAAATAGAGAAAAAATGTCATGCAAGCACAGATACATGTAGGGTAGACATATTGGGAAAAATAGAATGAAATAGTGGCCAACTGCTGGGTGGACGTCCGTATTTGTTGGAGAAATAGAAATGAATGAAGAAAAGAATGAGTGGGGAAACTGGCTAACCCCATCCTTCCATTTTTTCCCCCACTCATTCTTTTATATATATATATATATATATGATATTAGAATAAATAAATAAATTAAAATACAGAAGTAAATTAACACAATTACACGTTTAGAGATTATTTAACTGAAATATTTAAAATGAAACAATATATATCATAATATAAATATGGTCTCTCTCTCTCTTTCTTTCTTTCTGTCTGTCTGTTTCTCTCTCTCTCTCTCTCTCTCTCTATCTCTCTCTCTCTCTCTCTCTCTCTCTCTCTCGCTCTCTGTGTGGATGCAATTGAAAACGACGCCTTACACTAAAATTAACTTTTCTTTAGTAATATTATAAGAGGAATCCAATTGTTATATTATTTTTTTATTAATTTGCTTACAATAATATTGTGGGGTCTGCATTCTCGCTGTGCATTCATAAACAGCAAAGAAGATATTTTATCTTATTATCTTGAAAATTAAAAATGATAGAAATTAGAAAATATGAATAAAAATATAATATACCGTTCATTTTTACGAGTAGAAGGTCACAGGATTGCGCATTCCTTTCCGGGCAACACTCAGTGCATTGACCACAATACGAGAAAAATGCAAGCCAAACAATGTTTAAAACAAAATTATAAATACCTTCATTGGTTCATCGGAGATTCCTTCATAAATAAGACCATCAGGTATGGCGCTGCCTTCAGTGCCCCATCTGTTAAAAATAGAAAGAATATATATATATATATATATATATATATGTATATGTAAAATGGTAATCCACACACACGTGTGTTTGCCTTTACCGCAGATCATCGTAGCTTACTTGTAAAGCACCCTATCGCAGTCTCTATGGTCGTGGTTTCGAATCCTGTCATAGTCAGCCACGTTGATGAGCTGCAGTAACAGTGAACACGTAGATAACTATTTTATTTATAATTAATTAAATAAATAAATATCAACATATATATATATATATATATATATATATATATATATATATATATACGTCCATAAAATTATGGGGCGACATAATGTATGTAAGAGATTTAAATTTCTCCATCGACTATATATATATATACCTCGTGGCCGTTAGGTTATTACGCTTGCTTGCGAAGTCTAGGATGTGTCTGTAACCCTCTGAGATTATACTTCCCTATACTGATGAGAGCAAAAGCTTGAAACGCGTGCGTATGTGGGTAAAATAATTTAATATTTACTTAAAAGTAATATTGTATATATATATATATATATATATATATATATATATATATATATATATATGTGTGTGTGGGGGGGTGTTATAATGAAATAATTCCAGGAGGAAATCCGAGTATGAGAGCTGAATGTAATGAACAGAGCAAGAATAAAATAAAATGTAGTAACACGAAATTACATAATCATCGATGCAATAATTTATTTCAACCTTGTGGTATTTTTCAAGCATCCGAAAATGTAATCGTCTAGATTACATTTTTGAAATTTTAGAGTTTCAAAAATGTAATCGTCTAAATCGGATGCTTGAAAATACCACAAGCTTGAAATAAATTATTGCATCGATGATTATGTAATTCCGTGTTACTACATTTTATATATATATATATATATATATATATATATATATTAGCGGTTAGAAACCAGTCAAAATGAAGATTTAATTTTATAAACACATTAATTTATTTAAATTTCTAATTTTCGACCTATAAGAGTCTTCATCAGGAAGATACAGACAATATTTTTTTATTTTTTTTGTACGCGGCATGGTGTCACTTAGCCGTAGTCTTCCGTTGTTATCGAATTCAATGCATTCAAACAAACAGTGGAAATACTTACACTCTTACTCACATGTGCATGCCCGAGCACAGATCCACTGGAATCGGACATATAAACCTTAAGCTTCGATAACAACTGAAGACTACGGCTAAGTGACACAATGTAGTGTACGAATGAGTTGTACACTAATATGTTTTGTCGACGTATATCTTGTAAATAATTAGCTGCCAATGCCCGGCGTTGCCCAGGTGGAGACATTGTGCCGAGTGGGGGGTTTAAAGAAAAATGATTTAAAATATATTAACACTCACATCATTATATACTCTACTAATTTATTTTAAAAAACTACACTATTTTAATGAAACCCGTAAATAGAATTATATCCCCCGGTTGAATTCGAAACATCAAACCCTCGGTTAACAGTCGAACGCCATAACTGCTTGCATCACGAAGTAAAAATTTCAAAAAAGCAGCGTCCTCCAAATTATTTCCGATTTTCTCTCTCTCTCTCTCTCTCTCTCTCTCTCTCTCTCTCTCTCTCTCTCTCTCTCTTTCTGAAGTAATCAAAGTATTTGTTTGCAAATATTTTTGTTTTTAATCATTCATTTTGGTACTTTAAACTATTTCAGGGGGGTTTATTCTAATAAATAATCGATTAATAGTCGAAAAATACATATATATATATACATGTATATCTTTTCTATCCAAGAGAAAGATCCGAGTTGTCCTCGATTGCCGTTCATCACAAGATGACATAAATGCTAGTGTACGCCTGGGATAGATCTTTGGACCTTTATTGTTTCTGATTTTCATAAACGACCTCCCTGATGGCATTGTGTCTGAGCTGTGTATATTTGCTGACAACACAACGCTCTACTCTTATATTGTGGATAAAACGGGAGCGCACATATCTGAGGCAATGGCTGAATCCTTAGAAAATTAGCTCCACCTCACATCTGACAGTATCATATATCTCTATAAATCCACCATCCGCCCATGCATGAAGTGTTGTTGTCACATCTGGTCTGGTGCACCATCCACTAGTCTCTCGCTCTTAGACAAGGTTTTTAAAAAATAGTCTCTGATCTAATACGTTCCTCACTATCCACCAAACTTCATCCCTTGACCCATCTCCGCAAAGTTGCATCCTTCTGCTTGTTTTACAAGTACTTCAATAGAATGTGATTAGATGAAATTGCTGCTCTGGTGCCCTCTCGACGTAAATACACTCGACCAACCCGACAATCAACTAAATCCCATCCATTCACTGTGGAGGTTCCCAAATGCCGGAGCGCCTTCTACTCTAATAGCTTCTCTCCTCGAGCTGCTAGCCTTTGTAACTGCGTCTCTGCTTCCTGTTTCCTCGACTGTGCCGACATGCAGAAATTTAAAACTAATGTGAACAAGCATCTCGCTGCACAGTTCCCAATTTACGATGACTCCTTAAACTTTCACCCTAATTCTCTGTAGCTCCTTACGTCTATAGTGGAAACTTGCTTTGTTTGGGGTGAACTAAGCTATAAGAAATGTCATGTGTGAGTCACTATTGTCAGTTTTTGTCTAAATAATGTGTAAGTCACGTAAGTGTTTGTTTTGACTCCAAAGGATTTCATATGTGTAACATTATTTTATGAAATCACAGAACTTTTGGCTAACTTTGGCTACAAATGCAACGTATGGAAAAGGCTTTGTAATTTCTACTTATATTTCCATTTACTCTTCTCTATTCGTTCAGCCTGACTCTCCGTCCTGTGACTTTTATTTACCTAGTTCTCTTTCTCCGCATTGTCTCTTTATTCTCTCCACTTTCCCTTCAATTTTGCAAAATAATTTGCTTGTGCGATCATGTATATTTGGGGGAAAGGAGCTTTGCTTTTAACTTACAATTTAGAAAGTTGAACAGACCTCTTTTATCACAAATGCTATGTCCACGAAATAAAAAAATATTCCTAAATAGAACTATGTGTTATATTAAAATCAAAATAATAATTCAATTAAAATACATAATGACCAGAATATTTAAATAGTAAAATATTATTTTCCAAAGCAATATAGAAATTACCTAACCTTACGACACACAGTATATAAAAAAAAGTAGGGTTCTTCTATTATGTGAATTCTGAGTTAAATACTATGTTTTACTCTCACTGTTAGTACGAGAAATGGGCTCTAATTTATAAATATACAGATTAGTCTGTAAATGATAGATTATATTCAATCCCCGGAGGGGATACTGTCAGGTACTTCCACTTCATCTCAGAATGGACCTGGGAGTAATGGCAACTGAAGGACGATCTCACACTCAATAAAGCTCCAGAATGTACCTGAGTCCTGATGTTATCCTTTACTTGTATAAGATTCGTTCTAAGATAAAGTACTGTTGTCATATCTGCAGATGTGCTTCTGGAGCACTCTTTCTTGTCTTGACAGGGTATAAAATCGAATTCGCACTCTGGTGGGAGATGATCTCACGCAGAAGAGATGTTACTAGACTCTCTTTACTGTATCTTTATGTTTATTGTAGGTGCTCGACTGAGCTATAATCCCTGCCACTAAAACAATCACAGCAAGAACTCATCTGGCTACGACCACAGCAAATAACTGCTCTCTCTCTCTCTTTCTCTTTCTCTCTCTATCTCTCTTTCTTTCTTTCTTTCTCTCTCTCTCTCTCTCTCTCTCTGTACCCAAAACCAAACGGAACTTCTATGAACAAGTTTATTTCCTAGAACATCCCTATCTGTGGAACAATATACCACGAGTCTGCTGACCAAACGACTAGAGCATGGTCGTATTCAAGTCTAATGTAAACAAATACTTGTCGAGCCGTTCTCTTTGAAAATGAATTGCTTTTAAGTAATCCTCAGACCATTTCACCCAGCCAACAATCATTTTAACTCTTATACTCGAGTGGCCCGCGGACCTTGATAAGCGGTAACTCATCAGTACAAAAAGCTCGCAAACTAGGACCTCACCACTCGATGTAGTTTTAAGTCATCTTTGGCACCAACAGAAACTGGTATTTATAGAATGCATTGCTAAAACTTTAACAACGTGTATAACGGTATAAAGTTTGCCAATCATATCTATGAACATAAAATAGCCGTCAAGGCAGCTGGCATTGGTAATGCATGTGCAAGGTATAATTTAGATACTAATCATAATCTTAAGTTAAAAGATTAAATATTTTAATGAAAATAAACACCAATAAACAGAAGACAAATTCTAGAAGCTAACATCATTTACTATTATGGCACTAGCAAACAACGAAAATATTATTTTAATAGTTAGAATCGCCAACTGTTAACAAAACGGTCGAGTTTCGATATCGGTTTGAAGCGCTTGAATCTTTAGTCACACTAAAGAGCTGTGATACAGCGAAACAGTTTTCCAATAGATGACTACAAATCTCCTTCTTCTTGGGTTGGGCATAGGTGCGACTAGCTTGGTCTGTCTGAACCCGCCAAGAGTGCATGTCGCACCAGGCGAAGAGAGAGAGGAAGGTAGTGAGTTATTTTACGAAACCTCAACGAGAGACGGAAATTACACTTCCCATTTCATTAAAACCGTCATTGAGAAAAGATCTTTAAAAAAACGAGTAAGCACTTATCAAGGCCCAAAAGCTACTCGGGGATAAGGGTCATTGGATTGAGCAGGTAGACGGTGAGACACCGAGAGGATTAGTAACGATGGATGTAACTGGTAGAGAAATTGACTATTTAATATGACGGCGTAGCAAGAATTTGTTTACATTAGACTTGAAAACGACAATGTTATAGTCAGTTCCACAGACGGGAAGAAAGAAACTTTGCTCATGACTACAATCCCCCTCCTTCTTAGTTCTAGGTAAACAGAAGGAAAGTTTTCGACGGTGGTTGAAGGTAACGGAGTTTTTAATGTGCATGTTTTACAGGGGGGGGGGAGAGTATAGAGTTGAGTCGAGCACTAGCCATAAAGGTAACGATAGAGAGGCGAAAGACTAGCAACGTCTCATCTGTTAGAAAGAGACTGTAGGGTGGAGAAGAGGACATCGCCCACTAGATTTCGGAGTCGGGTTTGTACTTTGTCAAGGCAGGAAAGGTTGCTCTGAGCGGCACCTCCCCAGATTTGGCAACAGTACTCCATCTTAGGACGTATTTGACTCTTATACAGGTAGAGGATTGCGTCAGAAGTGGGATACTTTTTGGAGCGGTAGAATGATCCAACCATTTTTCCAGCGACCTTGGCAACTGATTTGATGTAAGTTATCAATTTCAGGTCTGGAGTGAAGGTCAGTTATCGAAGAGATGTTAGAATGAGTGACTTACCCAGCCAAAAATGGACGCATCTCGTAGTAGAAGCAATCGGATGAGAGCTTTTCTGAAATAAACAAACACGAATATTTTTAAAATGTGTTCGTTCAATGGAAGAATGTTCGCAATAAAAATGCTATTTCAAACTTAAGTTATGCGGGTACCGACTGAAACTCGAACCTGGAACCGCTTCGAATAAAATTTGCCAGTTTCAGACTAGGGCATACTTGTTATTCCAACAAGCATGGTAAGCGATCTCCTGAAAATACGACCGATTGCATTTATATTGGTATCATGCATAAACGATAAACAATAAATAATAAACAAGTTGAAGCCTTACAGACCGACAGGAAGACCCAATGGACGCATCTAAGCAGATTTCACAAGCTTTTCTACAAAAAAATTAAATTTTCCTAATCAAATAGATCGATAAATGAAAATTGGCACAACTTGAGTTGGTGTTCATACCAATCGGAGATACGTCCTCGCAATCAGTTCAAAAGTGGATTTGCTGCTATCGGGCTGAGGTATGGTTCTGTTCAGTTCTAGGAGGTTCGCCATCCCAGGCTTCACCTTCTCTCTGAGAAGAAGTTATTTTATTGCTAATCGCTTGAGGCGCCCCTACTGGGAATGACATCGGAGCTGCTTAGTAATTGTTTGTAGGCTACAGTGCACTTAACCTAGTGCGTCGGCTTTTCAAACCCCCACCTGGCCGTGTGTCTAACTTCCATCAAAGAATATACTGCATCAAACATGAGAAATGGGAGTAACATTCTTTTTAATCGTTGTTCAATTATAAACACACCTGGATATTAAAGTGTAAAATTGTCAATAATCTCACACAATCCTTTCTTGGTGTCCTTTTATTTTGGTTTGAGTTTAGAAACCGTCTGGGCATAGTTTAGATAGATATTATCTTTGAGATAACCGCTCAGAAAAAATCTGGAAGAGTTATGCTTTGGTGAGTGTGAAGCCGATTCATGATCACATCTCCTACTGATAAGACGATCACAAAAGTGTTTCCGCATATAATTGAACTGCGATAAAACAAGAACTGTTGGACATTCATGACTGAAACTTCATGGACAATTCAGCATAGGCTAAAGATTATTTGTACCAAATACGATTGGATTGCAGAAATGATTGTAAATTTTATTACTAATTCTATGAGTGGAATTTCTAAGAGGCACAATGAACATTGGGCATGTGATTATAGATGAGAGTTGGAGAAATGCTCATCTGATTTTCACACTGTTGGCCAATAACATTTTTAGAGTTTATTTTAATGTCAAAATCGGATTCAAAACTCTTGCTGGTCAATCTAAAGAACCTCAATGTAACACTGTTCTTAAAAATGATTATTGACTTTTTCCAATATTTGAAACTAAAAAAAAGAGATATGGTAATCCCTGGGAGGATGGTATCATAACCACAGAAAATATACTACAATATCCCAGATCCCAAAAAGGAAGGGATAATGGTTAGGAGGATGGTCCCATGACAGGCAAACATATACTACACTACCTTCAATAATAAGAGGTATTACCTGGGAGGTTAGTTTTAGGACAAGACAACAAATACTAAACTACCCACGAAAGTAGGAGACAATGTCTGGGAGAATGTTCTTACGACAAGAAAACCGATAATTTACTAAACTCCAAATAGGAAAAGGTAATTCCTGGGATGATCTTACTATAACAGAACAGATACTAGAATACTTCTCTGAACTGAGCATTGAAAGATAGCACATTAGTCTGAAACAGTATAGTAAACTGAATTGAGCATTAAAAGAGAGTACAATAGAACATTAACAGAAGTAATAGTATAGTTTCGGCTTCAGACAGACAGATACCAAATCCCCATTAGTATTAGATATTTAAACATAGATGTCTGGGTTCAAGTCGACGTTAGGAATCGAATTAAGCTTACCATGTGTACGTTTTAAGACCTCGACCATTTTTCTCTCAGCTTCTTCAACCTTATACAAACAACTGACAAGGCGTTCAACATCATTGTCAGCAACTGCTTGGACACCGTGGATGATATTCTGAAATATAGAATACCCAAGAGATACAGTAACAAATAAAACATTAATTAAATCAATTTTACATTGTTTAGTATATTGTTGAAGAGTAATTTGAATAATTCGAACATTTCGATGATCGCTTCAGAGCTATCCAAAAACCCAACCGCTCTCTCTGCCAATTCAGTGAAAAGAGAAAGGTGTTAACTGGCCATTTGCCACGTCAATCTAACGACTTTCTGTCTGTGACGTAACTCCCGGGACACATAGCTTTCACTTGACTTCTAATGGACAATTTCACTCTACTTAATTCTAACCTTACATGTAAATTCCCCATACTAATTTTATTTTTACACAGCCACATCTAAATATGTTTACACATTACATATACGATGAGATTTATGTAGGGGGTTATTAGTATAACTGATTATTGAAAATGTTTGTTATTTTACAATTGGGTAAACTTATCAAGGCAAAAAGCACATCGGTGATGATGGTTAATGAGACGGAATGAGTATCAGCCGAAAGATGAGGAACACTATGGGAGTACTAACATTGATTAATGACATGAACTGCGTTTGATTACTTCACAGAGCGTTTTAGGACGAGAATTTGTTGACATTGGATTTGAAGTCAACCGAGTTATAATCAGCAGGGAAGTAGTTCTGCAGTAATGTGTTCCACAGTCGGGAAGCCCTTGCAAAGAGGTTCTGTGCATGGAAATTTCGCACATGGGGGGATAAAGGAAATCAATTTTCCGTTGTGGTAGCAGTTATTACTGCGAATGTCTTACAAAGAGTAACCAAAAATTGGAGCTCAGTCGAACACTATTCGTGGCAACAACGGAAGTGATGAATGCTATAAAGTCTAAAAATGATCAAGTAAATAAAATTCAAACTGTTAGATTTCAATTAATCAATAAGATGGATACATGTGTGTGGAGGTGCATTAATGCTTAAATCGATAAAACTATTCTAATTAAAAAAACATAGATGAAGTAGCAGATTACTTACTATTAAGGCTTCATAGAATTCAATCTCAATTTGAACGGTCACTGTAACAAACCATTCCGGGCCCTCGCCAGCAGCGACGTTGTACAGACACATGAGGTTGCTATTTCAAATAAAAACAAAGTATCTATTATAATTGGGTTTTTTTTTTGATGAGGATTGATAATTTGTATTATTTATATTATTCGAACTACTGTTCTCACCTTAGATGTTATTCTCACAATGTTTCGGTCGATGTAACCTCTGACCTTGTTCAGATGCGTCTTGTCGAACTCGAGAATCTTTATGTCGACCGCAGGAATCTGTACAGAATGGACCCAAAGTGCTAAATAATAATCATTCCTAGGTGATAATCTTCTGGGTGTGGAAGTTTCAGTCTTCAGTAGAGGCTAGATACGTGCAAAAATGGCCGTCGCTTGTACTGACTATGGTTCTTTAAAGTGTATTCGCTTAATTCTTTTAAGTAGTTTTCGTTTAACGTTTGATTGTGTTTGAGAGATAAAAGCATTAAGTTAATATCTAAAAGGAAAAAATGTATATTTACGTGTGAAATAAAAATTAGAATGAAAAATGTTATCGAAAATGCTGAAAAAAGCGAAAAATCACGTAAAACTGCACATTCAATAAAACGTTTAAAACTCGATGGAAAGGTAAATTTTAGTTTTCTGGAACTGTTTCAAAGATAATTATTAAATTAAAGTCTTTAGAGAGTGAATTACAAAAAAAATGTACCTCTTTTTTTACGAAAAAAAAGTAAAAGTTAAGTTCTTTTCGCCGTGCAAACAGAAAATATGGCTACAAAATCTAAAAGTATGGAAGACTCGTTTGCAGTAATATTTTTTACGTTACGAACTGCGTCAATTTTATTAATTATTTTTGCATGTTGATTGATTAAAATCTTGAACAATTACATTACTCGATTTATTCTTTAAGCATTAATGTAATTTTAAATTACATTAATTCTTAAAGAATAATTTACTAATTTATTGTTACGACATATGTAAGACTTCTTACATGTGTCGTAACGATTAATAACATTAATTCTTTTAAAATAAAGCTAAAAGAGTATTTTTTATTTTAAGTGTGAAAAAGTAAATTAAAGTCAATTACTACACTGACATTATTCATTGAAAAAAGTTAAAACATTAAAAATTATTTATTAATAAATAAATATAAATCCATTTTGAAAGAAAATGCTATATTTGAATTCTATTTATTTATTAATAAATAATTGCGTTAAAAATTTTAAATAATATTTATTAATGAAAAAATGACAAAACAAATACTTATGTTTTATCTTTCCAAATAAGTGACGATGAATTGTGAAATTAACGAAATTGTTGAATGTCTGAAAATAAAATTTTAAGAACGCTGTGGATAGAGTGAGTAATGGTTGAAGAGCTGTTTATTACGGAACAGGGCTACCATACCTCTCAAATCTTTTGTAGAAATTATCCATTTTTTAATCGTTTTGTTTGTTATAATCTTGATTTTCAAATTTTTCAATTTTTTTTTTATTTTCAAGATTCTAAAAAGGATTTCTTACGCTGATGATGACACGGAAATATAAAGGGAAATATAATTACATCGCATTTTATATTTTCACAGAAACTCTAATCATTAAAATTATATGAAATATTTTTTGCAATTATATTATTTTTTGTGAAAATATTTATCAAACAATGCTTTATTACATGATAACATCGCCAATTCAAGAAATTCATTTTTCTTAAAGTTATAGTGATTTTATTAACACGGATTTTAAGGAACTTTTTCGTAATATATACGAAATAATTAAAAATAATTAATTTCAAACATCTACAGCACCTTATTTTCATTACAAAAAATTAAAAATTTAATGCATTTTTTTTATTAATTAATAAAAATATAACTTTAGTAAAGGTGTATTTTGTTTTCAAAAAATAATATATTTTCACTAAGATTTTTAAAAAATAATGGTTTCATTATATTATGTGACCGTTGATTAATAAATACTGAAAATGTAATTAAAATTGGTTGATGTCTTGAATTTAAGTGTATTTTTAGATGAAGGGAGGGTCAAAATGATTTTACATTTTGGAGATCGGCCATTTATTTTGCACTTACCTAATAGAGACTTTACTAAGAATATAATTAAGACTTACTTAAGACTTCTACCCGATCGTGGCTGAGGGAACGAGAGGAATATACTCCCGTACATGAAATAAAGAGTTCAGTTAGATTCCTGAGTTCGACATAAAGATGTCTGAATTCAAAAAGCTGCACTTTAAGAGGGTCGGAAGTTATATACGATATATGAAATCAAAGAAATTTAAATTCCAAGATGATAAGTAATGTATTTCACAAATAGTACGTTTGCAAATATATATATACAGGGTGGGCAAAAATAAGGGTCCTATTTTTAAAAATTCATAACTTTTTTATTTATTGATTTTTTTTTTTTTAGAATAAGTAAAGGACCCCTTCCGAAGCAAGCATGAGCCGTATTAGCCCTAAGGAACGAACCCTCATTTAGAAAACATTATTTTTGCTTAAAAAACTCAAAACAGTGTAAAAAACAATACTTTAGTTTTTGTAAGTTTTAAGAAGTGTTTTTCGGCTAAAATTTGTTTTGTTTATTTCAAAAAATCTCGGAAGGGTTAGTCTACACACACATAAAGTTTGGTGAGTTTAACTTTTATGTTGTGGAAGTTATTCAAATTCAAGTTATTCAAATTTAAAGATAGGACCCTTATTTTGGCCCACCCTGTATATATATATATATATATATATATATATATATATATATATATATATATATATATATATATATATATATATATATACATATATATAATTTGTATATTACATATTTCAGCAATGTACCGCGGTTTCATCCAAAAGGGCAGTTACGGTACATTGCTGAAATATGTAATATACAGTATCTAAATAAATTATATTAGCTCTCTTATATGATCGAGCACTTTATTTGATTACTTTTCATATACTACCTGACACACAATATATATATATATATATATATATATATATATATATATATATATATATATATATATATATATATGAGGCCTGTCTAGAAAGTATCCAACTTCAAATACATGACGGCGTTGGAACCCTAATCCCCTAAAAGTAGGTCCCTTGTGCTTGCAAACACTTAGCGCACCGATCCATCAGAGCCGAGAACACATCTGCAAGTCTTCTTTTGGAATGGTGTTTCACTGCATTCACTCGTTGTTCCTCAGAGACCGAAATGATAGCCATATATAAAGTGTCACAACAAGAACAGAGTTTGTGAAGAAAACAATAAAAAATAAAAATACAACAGAAAGAAGGTAACACTCACAAGGACCATACCCCCACCAAAAGTTAGGTATATATTTATCTCCATCTATCTATCTATGTACAGGGTAATCTACTTAAATAATGAACGGTTCATTATGAATTTTTAAATATATATATTCTAGGCAATACGGTGAGTAACATGGGCACATTACTTTTTGCAATGATAACATTTAGGGGGCGTATACATACATATATATATATATATATATATATATATATATATATATATATTAACATGGTAAACCCCAAACAAGGAAGGCCGCCACTGTAGACGAAAGGGGCTACTGAGAAGAAAAAAGAGGGGAGAAGGTGGGGGGGTCAGCCTAAATTGGGATCTGCGCAGCGAGATGTCTGTTTACATTAGTTTTAAACTTCTGCATGTCAGTACTGTCGGGGAAACAGGGGGCAGGGAGGAAGTTCCACAGGCCAGCAGCACGAGGAAAGAAGCTGTTTGAGTAGAAAGCTCTCCGGCATCTGGGGACCTCCACAGTGAATTAATGAGATTTAGTTGATTGTCGAGTTAGTCTAGAGAATCAACGCCGAGGGGGCACCAGAGCAGCCAACTCATCAGAGCATGATCCATTGAAATATTTGTAAAACAAACACAAGGATGCTACATTGCGGCGATGGGACAGGGGCTGGAGCTTAGCTGACAGTGAGGGACCTATTAGGTTGACTACTCTTTTTTGAACTTTGTCAAGGAGGGAGAGACTAGTAGATGATGCACCAGCCCAGATGTGGCAACACTACACCATGCATGGGCGGATGGTGGCTTTGTAGAGATACAGGATAATGTCAGGTGTGAGGAGTTTACTAGCACGGTAGAGGGAGCCAACCTTCTTTGCAGCAGCCTTGGCAATGTTTTCAATGTATTTGTTCCGATTCATGTTACCTGTGAAGGTTAGGCCGAGGAGTTTGAATGATGAACTCTCAGGTAGGGTGTTATTTGCCACGACAATCGGTGGTTGGAGAGGATTCTTGTAGTGGTTGAAGGAAAGTAGCTTTGTCTTAGTGGCATTAAAAGTGACCAACCATTTATGACCCCAATCCACTACAGCATGGAGGTCATTTTCTAAGGATTCCGCCATTGCCTTTGATATGATCGCGTCTGTTTTACCAACATGGCGAGAGTAAAGCGTGGTGTCGTCAGCAAATAAACCAATCTCCGACTCTATGTCATCAGGGAGATCGTTTATATAGATCAGGAACAACAAAGGTTCAAAGATAGATTTCTGGGGTACCCATGCATTTATGTCATGCTGCTTAGATGAACGGCCATCGAGGAAAATCTGGATTTTTCTTTTGTTTAGGAAGGATCTAATTATATTAAGTAGTTGCCCAGTAATACCGTATGAGCGTATTTTCAGAAGCCCTTTATGCCAAACCTTGTCAAAGGCCTTGAATATATCAAGCACTACTGCCCTAGCTTCACCTGCTTTGTCGAGTTTGTGATACATGCGTTCAGAGATGACCGTTAGGATGTCTGCAGTAGATCGTGCTTGTCTAAATCCATACTGGCGGTCAGATAGTAGTTTAGCATTAACTAAGTGTCGTACTATCGCTAGATTGATTAAGGATTCAAATATTTTGGCAAAGATCGGCAGTAAACTGATTGGGCGGTAGTTCTGAGGATCGGTTCTATTCCCAGAATTCTTGTAGACAGGTACCCCAGAGGCAATTTTCCAGCTATCGGGGAAGCAAGATTCAGCTAGGCATTTATTGAAGAGTTTGGAGAGGACAGGGGCCAGTTCAGCAGAACATTTCTTTATTACTATTACAGGAATAAGATCAGGCCCACAAGCTTTAGAGGTGTCAAGGATTTTTATGGTGTCTCTAACCTGGGATGGGGTGATGACCAGGTTATCAAGTGTGGCTTCGGTCCGCAAAGTGAATTATATATATATATATATATATATATATATATATATATATAAGAAGGAATAGGTAAAATAAATACCTTTTGAAGCATTAAGATGCGATATCAATTTTTTTTTATAAAAAAGAAAAATAATAAATCGAAACCGATTGTTTTTTTGTTTTTTTTATTAAAACTAGCATTTTTTTTTGTTAGTTTAAAGTGATACAGATATTTCGCCAAAACCTGGCATCCTCGGTGTGTAATATATCCTTATGTCATCGGATTTGTATTTCTTATCTCTTTACCGGCTTGTTGTTATTACAGCCGGGCCAAATGGGCAAGTTGTTGTTTTAAAAAAAAATATGAACCTTAAAACACTTATATATATATATATATATATATATATATATATATATATATATATATATATATATATATATATATATATATATATATATATATATATTGTTGAATGGATCATTTTAGAATATATATTCTCGGCAACCCGATGAGTAATATGGGTATATTATTTATTGTGAAATTTACCATTTAGGAGGTGCGCCCACCCAAATTCGCACTCGAAAAAGTTTGTTTTTTTAAATAAGTTAGATACAAAAAATTTAATACAGAAAAGAATTGCTCTACATATATTTTTTTAAAAGGAAAGTAACGCATGAGCGTCAATAATATGTATATGCTTAGTAAAATCCTTAACTATTGAACTTATTATAAATTATAGAATATCTATTCTAGGATCAGGGTGAATGACGTTGGCACATTATTTTTTTTGTAAACTTTACCATTACCAGGATGCCGCCGAACCCAAAGATAAAAAAAACATTAAAATTTAAAACTAATGCTATATTTATTGCTTATACTCTCCATGCTATGGGTATACTACCAGTATATATATACAGGGTCGGGTAGCAAAATGTACACTATTTTGAGGAAGGGATTGAAAGACAGTGTATGACCAATTAGATAATTGAAAGTCATGAGTATGTATTTACTACATGAAAATTTACATTATAGAAAATGTTTTAATTCTTTCTCAATAACTGCCTTCACACAATTCCTGAAACTTGCTCAAGTGTTCCTCAAATATGCGTGAGACAACGTATCCCATTCTTCTTTAATAGTATCTTTCAAAGATTTGACATTGCTGTCTGATGTTCTACTAGTAGCCTGTTCTAAAACGCCCCAAATAGCATAATTCTCAGGGTTTAGATCTGGGCTAGAAGGCGGCCATAAACATGATTTCCCAAAATCGCTTAAGTTAAATTTGACGAAATCTTGTATTTTTCTATCCGTGTGGGCTAGAGCACAATCAGGTATATATACATAATTATAATACTGAGTAGCTTTCTTTAATCCATGGCAATACCTGGTATCTCAGAGCATTAGAGTAAGTATAAACATTGAAATTTTTATCCGCTTTGTTAAATTTCATAGGCATTTTCTTTCCATCGGAATCTACATCACCAAAAGCGAAAACTTGAGCAGGATATTTTGTTCTGAATGTCCTCTTAATCTCGGCTGTCAATTTTGCAATACATTTTTCATTCCTACCGTTCAGAACAGTGAAGATCTTTTTATCTGAAAAGATTGTTACCATGGAGCAATTTTCCTTGAATCATGTAATAATTTTATTGCACCTTTTCAATCTCTTTTTCTTTATATCTGTTTTCAACATGTGTTTAGGTGTTCTTGTGTAAGATTTTAATTTCAAATCATATTTTACTGCATTTCTAATCGTCTTCTTGTCTACCTCAAGTTCAATTGCCATTTTTCTCATGGATTTGGTCAGATCCTTCAGTACTTTGGATTTGTTTGCTTTAATAAAATTTTCGTACGTTTGTGTTTATTCCTCTACTTCCGGACTTTGTCGTAATAGTTTGCTTCATAGTCATCCTATTCATTACATTATAAACAGTTTTATTTTTAAATCTCTTTTGGTGTGACGAGTGCATTTAACAAATCACACGCTCTTTGACGTTTGATTTGCTGCTTACCTATATGAGCAAATCTTTTTTTTCAAGTAATAAGAATAGTGTACAGTATGATTGTGGCATCAATATATGATAGGTTTCAAAGCAATTGACTTTGTGCCTGCTGAGAATAACCAACTTAACTTTTATTGTGAATGTTGCCTTCCAACTCATATATATATATATATATATATATATATATATATATATATATATATATATATATATATATATATATATATATAGTGAAACCCGTGTAATAACCTTCTGTATATTTACTTGCATTCATATAAACATATATGCAACTAAAAATCTGATAATCTCGCTTGGTTGTATACGCATTAATATTTTAAATACATCGTAAGTGAAAGGGCGAATGAGACGAGAAGTGGTCACAGGAGATGAATAGGAGAGACGTTGTGAGAGGAAGTAAATATGGGAAATACTGGGAAGAGGTAAATAGAGGGAATAGTAATAGCAGCGTAAGAGAATGCGATTAAGATGATAACTTTAATAAATAAATGACGTAAATAAAAAAAAGTAAAGAGTAAGTATTAATAGTAGTTGTAGCGGTTAAAAGCAATAAATTCAAACACTAATTTCCAATTTACCAAAGTTGACTCAGCGGATCACGTGTCTTCTCGTATATAATATATAAAGCAATAAACCTTCTATGATGAAGATTCATGTCTCAATCAATTTCCCCAAATGCGTAAATAGAAAGGAAGTTTTTTTGTAGACATGACTATGCAGATCCAATGCCTTTTTACTGTAGAGAAAATTCGTGATTATAACGTTGGAAACTAAGCTTCACTATTCTTTTCCTTATGGAAATTGCTCCAGACACAACATGACGCAACAAGATCTAAGAAGTATATCATTATAATTAAAATGGAGAGGAAGGTAGAATCAATTCAAGACAAACCAAGCCTGAAAGAAATCCCATCACCACCGTTCAATTTCCTGGAGTCAAAACAGGCTAGCCAAAAAGTAACCATTTAAGAGCCCAATAGGAAACGAAGGGAGTATAAGGCTGGTTGACTAAAAAGTCTAAGAGTTAACCTGTGTGTCATGCACCATTCGCACTGTTTAGTATAATGATAAAAGGTTTTTACTTACTCAAGTTCCAAAGGTCTGTAAAAAGATCGTTAGAATTTCAAATTGTTACAATTATAAACAGGTATCACTTTAAAAGTAGGAAACGTCTGAAATTCAAAAGAAAGCAACGTTCGGGTCTGAAAGGTTTGGGAGTAAATTTCCAAGATATTTTCCTAAATCAAATTCTACATTCTTAGCCTTAATAGCAATAACGCATTGGTGTTATAAATAAGGTGCAGTTTCAGAAAAGTATTGATGTTATATTATTATTTAAAATTCAAATAGAAACAACGCTTGTATTTGAAACGTATTTGGCTGAATTTGCTAAACATTTTCCTAAATAAAATCCTACATTCCTAGCCTTAATTGCAACAACTTCGAGGAAACGGTGTTAAAGATGGAGGCCCCTTGGGAAAGACCAAGAGGACGGTCAAAACAAAGCTGCGTGAATATTTTACACTAAGATCTAAAAATGACTGGACTTGATCCTGACCGAGTCTATGGCCGTGTATGATGGGGCGAAATCTACTGTGGATAGATACAGATTAAAATGATGGTAATTAAAATTTATCTCGCCTCCTTCTGCAATAACAATATCAATAAAACGTAGTTTCAGAAAATTCTAGACATTACTAATATCATTTGCGATACAAAACGAAACAACCCTCAGATTTGGAAAGTTCATGGGAGAATTTGCCAGACATTATCCTGAAAAAAATCTTAAATTCCTAGTTTTAATCGCAACAACTTGTTTGTGCTGTAAATAGAAAAGTGTAAATGATACAAACAATATTTTATTGATTTGTAATATATGGAAACTGGTTAAAATAGTATAAAGAGAAAAAAGATGCCCATAAAAAACATTTTTCATGCAAAATATTTAGATCGATAACTTGATTTACTGCTAATTTAAAATAATAATAATTTTGGTAAAAAGAAACGGTATAGGCTTTGTTTCTAAATAGCGAAGCAAAAATCAAAGTAAAATGTCTCCCGGGGCACACCGGGTAAGTACAAATACTTTTCAATAAAGTTTATTTTATATGCTCCCTTTCAATTGAGACAATGTCAATCTTTTTTCCTTACATTTTAGAGGCAACATTATAGTTTCAGCCGTAATCTGGAACTCCTAATCACGCGTGCAAGACAGGAAACGACGACAATTTACCTGAAACTATGTACTGGTTGGACCACTTAAAAGTAGCCTGAATACGAGTTGACTGAAAGAATGTAAGTACGAATGGGGTAGTGAAAGGAGGTGTTTCATTGTGTAGTTGTGTGTTATTATTTGTGTACACCTTTGAAAAGATAAACAACAACCAACTTGGATCGAAAAACAACATGATAATTATGGAATATATATTCTAGGTAACATGGTGAGTAACGTTACTTAAAAATAAGCAAGATACAAAAAATTTAATCGACAAAAGAAGCTCTATACATCAAATTTTGAGTTATATTATGTAATAAAATGTTGGTACTTCTATCGATCCTGACCTAATCTCCGTGAACTTCGCGTCAGTAGCGTTCGGGCATGCTTCATAAACACCCGAGAGATGACGAGCCGAATGGTGGCAGTCGATAACTTCGATACGTTACTGCGTTGTATTTTTTTCCAGTTTTTTTTTCAAGAAAGATAGCAAAAAACAGACAAAAAATGAACAAAACATAGCGTAATTACTGTTAATAAATAAAATTTTGGTTTTTATTTTTGTATCAAAACAATACTAAACAACTGTTAATAAATAATAATAATAATAATAATAATAATAATAATAATAATAATAATAATAATAATAATAATAATAATAATAATAATAATAATAATAATAATACTTTTTCTTACTATCAAGCGGCACATGTAATAGCATTTTAGACATTTCTTTTTTTTTGCCAACAGCTTTTTTTCCTGGCAGAAACAAATGACTCCTTCACGAGATTTAACTCTGCTACACAGCTCTTCGTAATTCATTTGTTTTTTGTTTTTGTTTTTTTGTTTTTTAACTTAACAGGAAATAAACATGCACTGGCTTTGTTTCTGGCTTTAACCAATTTCAATACTGATTAGAAAAATTGTCGTATGGTTACTGACAGCTGATTGGCTAATCGCTCGGCATCTCTCTGCCACCATTCGGCTCGTCATCTCTCACGTGTTTACGTAGCATGCCCGAACGCTGCCGACGCGAAGTTCACGGAAATTGGGTCAGGATCGATAGAAGTACCAAAATATTAAACAGACCGGTGCGCGCGCTTGACCGTCAATAATATATATATATATATATATATATATATATATATATATATATATATATATATATATATATATATATGTCCAGTGTAAACTAAACTGATGAACTTTTCATTATTAATAATGAGATACGCATTCCCGGCAACACGGTGAGTAACGCGTGCACGGTGCACGCGCGCCAGCGTCAATAATATATATGTCCGGGGTAAACTAAACTAATAAACTTTTCATTATTAAATATGGGATATGTGTAGCAGTTACCTCCTCCTTTCAAAACATAACTACACCGGTTTGCCGGTAGGTGTCGCTTTTTCACCAACAGGTGGCGCTGTAAAGCGACGCCAGAGTTATCTGCCCTTCGGACTATAAAAACCGTTGCAAACGGAAAATCCATCTCTTCTTCACCAGCCTCGACAGAAGTACGCTGACACTAGCGTTCCGTCTCACTTTTCTCTTCAGGTCGATTGGCCTCGGCAGAACGACGCTAATACACTAGCGTTTCGCATCACGCTTTTCTCTTTTTCTTTTCAAATGGTATCGGCATAACAACTACCAACACACGTGTTCAAACAACGGTAAGAGTTCTCAACTCATTTTCTTTGTGGACGGCTTTCAAAGACTTTTTCTACGCCGGATTCATTTCTTCTTATACCTTTTCAAGAACTGTTTTTCCATCGACACACATGCATACATCACACACTTCATCATTCCACGTACACACACGTTCAATAAACCTTATTTGAACTACTTCATTTTGTTTATTAATTATTACTCTGTCTTTGCATGCAACATTGCTTGATTCAACTTTGCACGTTAATAGTCCGGGAACATCACCCTCTCAATCATAACAATTGGTGACCCAACGTGCAAGCTTTGTTGTATGGGGCAGAGTAATTAATTTCGTACAAGAACAAAAAAAAAATATATATATATCATTTCTCGTTTTTTCTTTCGTGGTGAAACGAATTACGCATCCATCTTTTTCCTTTTTTTTTCTACCCACGTGATAGAAATATACAAACAAACAAAAAAAAGAAGCCACCGTCTCCATTTTTCCTGGCCAAGCGGAAATACCCAAACAGAGAAAAACAAACATTTCTCGGCTCTCTCCGAGTATAAAACAAATTACAATTTCATTTTTTCTTCTCTTTCTCTACCCACGTGTCGGAAAATTATATACAAAGAAAAAGACAAACTTTTCCCAATCCCCTTTTTTCTTCTTTTTCGACGAACAAAAGGACCTTACAAGACGCCATTTTCTTTTGTTTTGAACACGTGGAGATAAAAAGAAAACAAACGCTCACGCTGCCCATCTTTTTCGTGACCACGTGTTGAAAAAAAAAAAAGGAAAGAGAAGCCGCCATTCTTTCTCTACGTGGAAACTAACATTCAAACAAACTAAAACGAAAACAAAAACGTCATTCCTCGTGTGAAACAAATTACGACTCCATTTTTTTTTCTTTTTACCTTCTACCCACGTGTTGGAAATATATATATAAAAGAAAAGAAAACTACAAAACAGAAAACACGATGCTAAACACGAACAACATCACCAAGCCCAAAGACTTAATACTGGTTGTAAAAAGTCAGGCTCAGCAAGCACCAACATCACCCTTCAAGGCCTACCAACCCTCTTCAACAACTGGACGTTCGTTGATAAACAGGAGGAAACATCAACTTGAACAACCACATCTTCCCGGACATTCATCAAGCACCAAACATTTCCGGACATCACTGACGACACTATGGAAGAAATCACACCAGTTCAAAATGGGTACAACTGCACAAGCACGACTAAATACTCAACAACTGGACGTTCGTTGATCAACTGGGGGACACATCAACTCGAACGACGCATCAACACCAGTACAGACCCACTTGTATCTGAACCTGCTAACTCACTTGCAGACATTTGTGCATCTGATTTTGACCATAGTGTACCACCAATCTCAACAACTAGATGTTTGTTCATCAGCTCCACAACACGGGCTAATTAACATGAACAAACTCAACAACTGCACAGACTCACTTGTGCTCATTCATCAACAATTGCACAGACTCACTTGTGCTCATTCATCAACAATTGCACAGACTCACTTGTGCTAATTCATCAACAACTGCACAGACTCACTTGTGCTAATTCATCAACACCTGCACAGACTCACTTGTGCTCATTCATCAACAACTGCACTGACCCACTTGTGCTCACTCATCAACAACCGCGCAGACCCACTTGTGCTCACTCATCAACAACCGCACAGACCCAAGCACCAAACATTCCTGGACAACACTGACAATTCAACGTTTGTTCATCAGCTCTGCATCACGCAGACTAATCAACATGAACAACGCCACCAACAAGTGCAAATTCGCTTGCACTCAGCATTTTTCGACCGCAGACTCGCTTGCGCTCAAACTTGATGCAGACCCAAACAAAACGCAGATCCACATGCGTTACAAACACTCAATTCCGCAGACGCACTTGCGATCAATCATTCAATACAGATGCAGAAACAGAAATAAGTAGCGTGCACACTACTTTTTCTAATCTTCAACAGCAAAACAGACATACCCACAAAGAATGCTTCTCATGTACAACTGTACATATTGAATAATATTTTCAATCTGGGGGGGAGTCCTTGTAGCAGTTACCTCCTCCTTTCAAAACATAACTACACCGGTTTGCCGGTAGGTGTCGCTTTTTCACCAACAGGTGGCGCTGTAAAGCGACGCCAGAGTTATCTGCCCTTCGGACTATAAAAACCGTTGCAAACGGAAAATCCATCTCTTCTTCACCAGCCTCGACAGAAGTACGCTGACACTAGCGTTCCGTCTCACTTTTCTCTTCAGGTCGATTGGCCTCGGCAGAACGACGCTAATACACTAGCGTTTCGCATCACGCTTTTCTCTTTTTCTTTTCAAATGGTATCGGCATAACAACTACCAACACACGTGTTCAAACAACGGTAAGAGTTCTCAACTCATTTTCTTTGTGGACGGCTTTCAAAGACTTTTCCTACGCCGGATTCATTTCGTCTTATACCTTTTCAAGAACTGTTTTTCCATCGACACACATGCATACATCACACACTTCATCATTCCACGTACACACACGTTCAATAAACCTTATTTGAACTACTTCATTTTGTTTATTAATTATTACTCTGTCTTTGCATGCAACATTGCTTGATTCAACTTTGCACGTTAATAGTCCGGGAACATCACCCTCTCAATCATAACATATGTATTCTAGGCAACACCGTGAATAACGCGGCTACAATGTTTTGTTTTTGTAAACATTACTATTTGGGTGATGTTCTCCTGAATCCGCACTTTACCCCTAGAAAAAGAAAAAAAATTAAAATTCAAAACTAATGCTATGCATATTGCTTAAATCCGCTTTGAGTTTAGCATATGACACACAAAATATCGCGGCTCAGAGATCAGGCTCTTTGTAAGTGGATCACCCTGTACTTTATTTGATCAAATTGGACGGTTGTTTTCGGCTATAGTCGTAAGAGCGAGTCTGAACGTCCCTATCAATTCTGACTACATAACAATCCTTTCGCTCTAGGTTCTAAGCTGCAACTGATTACAATTTATATTTTAAAACCTACAATCCCGTGGTTTTATTCATCAGCAAATGAAATCGCCAAACTTTTCTTGTGACCATTTATTTCAACGAAAATACTTACTTGTTTGGGTCTTTCTTCTTCCAGTTAGACAAAATTAGATCAGCATGGGACAAAACCGGTTTCATTCCGAGTTCTTCTGATAATCTGTACCAAGGAATTGCCAAACACTTGGGAATCATCTAAAGAAATAGGAAAATAATCATTTGCTTTGAAGGGGAGGTGACGGTGGCTAAGTGGTTAATAACACGAACTAACAACCTGGGCGAATCCAGTTTGTTCCACAGAAACACTTTCACTTAGGATGTTAGCAACCTTAACGTGGTTCCTTCCGTAAAGTCTTTTAAGAAAAGAATTCCATCGGGGAAACAAATGCACACAATACAATATTCTGATTCATACGAAATGATTTAAATGGAAAAAAAATGATGATATGATGTGCATATCAATCATAATCGCATTAAAAATAATACATAGTTCAAAAGGTAATCAGCCCTTTTCGGGGGGATCTGTCTATCTATCATTTCATCTATCTATTGCTGTTTCATATTAATCTTGTTATTTCTCTCTCCCCTCTCTCTATGACTCCTTACCTTCTCAATATATATATATATATATATATATATATATATATATATATATATATATATATATATATATATATATATATATATATATATATATATATGAGTGTGTGTGAGAGGGAATTTAAAACATAAAATTAAATTTTAAACAAAATGGAATGTTTTGTAGGTTAAGTATTGGATACACATAGGAACAGACTAGTAAAAATAGGTTTGTGGTGACTGAGGGAACAGGGTTCGAGTCTCGACGGCGAGACCAAAGATAAAAGTCGTTTGAATCCACCGAAATATTAGCTGGCTTAAAAGATCTGATTGTCTTATTATTATTACATATATGTTTACATACTTATCCTTTATTCTATATACTAAACATTCCATATATAACATTTATATATATATATATATATATATATATATATATATATATATATATATATGTGTGTGGGGGGTGTAGCGTTATCCATAGACAATTATATACCTATTTAAAGTTTAAAGCGGGTTAGTCTTAGAAGCGACACATAGAGAATCGGAACATTGGGGAGCACGTAGAGATTCGGGACCACTTCCATTGTCTTCCCGAAATAGGATATATTTGAAGTTTTAAGGGAGGTTCTGCCCGAATATCTCTTTTAACGGGGTCACTTAGAGATTCGGGACCACTTGCATTGTCTTCCCCGGAAGCTTTTATACATATTTAAATTTCATCAAAATAAGTGGGTTCTGCCCACGTAGCTCCTTTAGGAGGAAAGTAGAGATTCGGGATCACTTATGTAGATTCTCTAACCTTTCTTTCTGTTCGGAACACACACACACAAATTGATATATATATATATATATATATATATATATATATATATATATATATATATATATATATATATATATATATATATAGTTTGAAAAGTCACACATTGAAAACGTTGCCGGAATAGCAATAATAAGGAGAATATTTTTTAGAATATTTGTAAAACCCGGACAACGCAAATTATTTGTTTTTTTTAAATAAATAATTTTTTTTACTTTAAAAACATTGTTTATATATAAACTTGAGTACTTTCGATGTTTTGTAGATAAACATTCATATTCTCTCTCTCTCTCTCTCTCTCTCTCTATATATATATATATATATATATATATATATACATTAGGTGTTTCAAAAATCGATGGCGTTAATTAAAGATTCTGTTCTATATTTGTAAATGATCTTCTTTGTTTGAAGTTGTTTTTTATGTGGACTCCGTTATTAGTCTTGTGGTGGTCAATTTTTTCCTCTGCGTTATCTACGGTTTGTGCTGGTCATATTTATTTTCCAGTATTTGGTCTGTTGTATCCTGTTACATGAAATGAGAAGGGTCAGAATTCGCAGGATGGTGACCAGGTCTCCCATGTTGGCTATCAAAGGAGCCCCTGTCGATCATGACACTCAGCACTTTCTTCTGCACTCTACAGCTTTTCTATTTGTTTAGTCTCAATTTTTATTTATTTGTATGGCAACACCAAGCCCAGACTTATTTTACCTGTGATCATGTTACAGGAATAGTGTAAAAATTAAAGTGCATTGTCACACATATTGTACATGTTAGATGTTTACAATAAAGAATGGTGATCAGTATTTGTTTCCATAGCCTATAAGAAAGTAACCAAGTCTTTCCGAAACTGTGTTCAAGGCAGAATTTTTCATTATTTAATCCTACGAAAAGTAATCGAAGTTATGCCATGGATTTTTCAAACATTGTTCGTAAATAAAGTGTGGAAAATAAAAAGTGAAGTTGACTTACGTGTGGAACCCCTTGGTCTCCATTTTGCCACACATATCCTGCTCCAATAATTGACAATTGAAGATGAGCTAAGTGTTTCTCGCGGTAACCATTTAGCTTTTCATGGTCTAATTGAGACATCTAAATAAACAAAGAAGAAAAAGAAACATTCATGAAATAATTGAGATCTGAATTCATTATTTCAACTCCGTTTTACCAACAACGTTCGGATCCTCGCTTTGCTTCAGTTAAAATTAATCTCTCACCTTGAGGAAGCCGCCTACTTTGATAGGCTCCTTGGACTGACTTTCACTCGAGACCTGAAATGGAATACTCACATCAAATCTATTGCTTAGGTTGCTGGGGAAATGATTGGATCAGACTACCGTCCCAGAAAGTACCTCACTCTTGACGAAATCTTCTACATGTCTAAGAGTCGGATAAATCGAAAGATAAAGTACGTCTACCACATGTGAGGAGGTGCCGTTCAGAGAACTCTTTTCTGCCTTGACCAAGTACAAAATCGACTCAGCAATCCAGTGTGTTGGGTGATCTCTTCTTTTTTCTATACTTCCTCTTTTACAGAAGAGACGTTCCTAGTCTTTCTTTATTCTATCGTTATTTTAATGGTAGGTGCTCGATTGAGCTCAAATCATCGTTTCCCCGTGTAACACATTCACAAAAAGAACTCGACTAGCAACAACCACTGCATGTAACTTATAATTATTCTTATGTGCACATATAACCAAATGGAACTTCCATGAACGCAGTTTCTTTTCAATACCTCTCCATCGGTTGAAACGCAATACCACGGGGCTGCTTCCTAGCTTACTACAACATGGTCGTCTTCAAAGCGTCCTTTTAATGATACAATTATGCCCATTCCACCCATTGTTTCTAATCCTCTCGTGGTATTGTTCATCGTCCAACTGACAATCTAATTAACACTTATCTTCGAGTGGCCTTTGGACTTTTTTAAGGGGTGACACATTCGTATTAAAAAGCTTTATTAAATGATTCAAAGCAGATCAATAATCAGCTTTGTTGGTGTATCAGTCTGTCATGTTTCTGTTTGAAATATAATGTTCTTGGTTCGCAATGATCAAGGTTGAAATAGCATTCTACATACGTTCGTGAATCTCCATAAGAGTGTAGCATTATTTTCCTTTTTCTACAAATTTACACGTACATTCGCCATCCTTTTCAGACTTTATTGTACACATTTTTATGGGCACAATCTCAAAGCGAACCGTGTCGGGTTGGCGAGGAATAAATGTTTTCGCATATATTAGTGTTTCCGTGTTGTTTTGTTTTTGTTGCTATATTTGTAATTGCTTGTATTAGAACATGTATAGAAGAGCGACGCTAACCTAACGTCTGTAAACTCCTTCAAGACTCTCTGTCTGTCTGTCAGTAGGTCAGTCGATCGGTCTGTTAATATGAAGGTTGAGATAATATTTTCATCGCTAAATGCACTTATTTAACGGATGCATCTTTTTTCTTCTTTTTAACGTAGTTCACCCCAAACAAGGCAGGCCGCCACTGTAGACGTAAGGGGCTACTGAGAAGAAAGAAAAGGGGAGAAGGTTGGTGGGTCAACCTAAACTGGGATCTGCGCAGTGAGATGTCTGTTTACATTAATTTTAAATTTCTGCATGTCAGTACTGACGGGGAAACAGGGGGCATAGTTCGAGTTTCACAGGCCAGCAGCACGAGGAAAGAAGCTATTTGAGTAGAAAGCTCTCCAGCATCTGGGGACCTCCACAGTGAATGAATCGGATTTAGTTGATTGTCGAGTTCGTCTAGTGAATTTACGTCGAGAGGGCACTAGAGTAGCCAATTCATCGGAGCATAATCCATTGAAGTATTTGTAAAACAAGCACAAGGATGCCACATAACGGCGATGGGACAGGGACTAGAGCTTGGTTGACAGTGAAGGACCTATTAGGTTTGCGATTCTTTTTTGGACATTGTCAAGGAGAGAGAGAGTAGTAGATGATGCACCAGCCCAGATGTGGCAACAATACTCCATGCCTGGGCGGGTGGTGGCTTTGTAGAGATACAGGATAATGTCAGGTGTGAGGAGTTTACTAGCACGGTAGAGGGAGCCAACCTTCTTTGCGGCAGCCTACGCAATGTCTTTTATATATTTTTTCCAATTCATGTTAGGTAAGGCAAAGGAGTGTGAATGATGAACTCTCAGGTAGGGTGTTATTTGCCATGACAATCGGTGGTTGGAGAGGTTTCTTGTAGTTATTGAAGGAAAGGAGCTTCGTCATTGCAACATTAAAAGTTACCAACCATTTATGACCCCAATCCACTACAGCCTGGAGGTCATTTTCTAAAGATTCAGCCATTGGCTCGGGTATGATCGCGTCTGTTTTGCGATCATGGCGAGAGTAAAGCGTGGTGTCGTCAACAAATAAACCAATCTCAGACTCTATGTAATCAGGGAGATCGTTTATATAGATCAGGAACAACAAAGGTCCAAGGATAGATCCCTGGGGCACACCAGCATTTATATCATATTTCTTAGATGAACGGCCATCGAGGACAACCTGGATTTTTCTTTTGGTTAGGAAGGATCTAATTATATTAAGTAGTTGCCCAGTAATACCGTATGAGCGTATTTTCAGGAGAAGCCCTTTATGCTATACCTTGTTGAAGGTCTTGCATATATCAAGCGCTACTGCCCTATCTTCACCTGCTTTGTCGAGTATATGATACATGCGTTCTGAGATGACCGTTAGGATGTCTGCAGTAGATCGTGCTTGTCTAAATCCATACTGGCGGTCAGAAAGAAGCTTAGCATTAACTAAGTGCCGTACTATCGCTAGATTGATTAAGAATTCAAAGATCTTAGCAAAAATCAGCAGTAGACTGATTGGGCGGTAGTTCTGGGGATCGATTCTATTCCCAGAATTTTTGCAGACTGGTACCACAGAGGCAATTTTCCAGCTATCGGAGAAGCAAGATTCAGCTAGGCATTTAATGTAGAGTTTGGAGAGGACAAGGGCCAGTTCAGCAGAGCATTTCTTTATTACTATTACAGGTATTAGATCAGGCATCTTATAAATTTGTTTGTCACTCTTACGTTCTAATAGACTTTTCGCCGGTATGTGACGTTTAAGTTTGAAAATTCATGTTCATTAGTCTATAACGCTTAAGTTTTAATAGAATTTTCTTCGGTCTGTAATGATTCAGTTTTAAAATTCATTACGTTGGTCTATAACGCTTAAGTTTTAATAGCATTTTCTTCGGTCTGGAACGATTCAGTTTTAAAATTCATTACGTTGGTCTATAACGCTTAAGTTTTAATTATATTATCTTCGTCTGTAATGATTCAGTTTAAAAATTCATTTCGTTGGTCTATAACGTTTAAGTTTTAATAGAATTTTATTCGGTCTGCAACGATTCAGTTTGAAAATTCATTTTTGTTGGTCTATACGGTGGGTAACGTTTTTTCTTATCATTCAGTTCTGAAATGTGGCTGTTTACGCGTCTGATGAAACGCATTAGGTCGAAATAATTCATAATGCGGACAGTCCTAATGTGTGTTTAGTTTATTTCCCTTAAATTTATTCCAGCTGTGTTAATAAGTACATTGAGCTCTTTTACTCGGATTCCCATCGAAACCATTCAACTCTACACACACTATATATATATATATATATATCATTTAGTAAAATGTTCCGAATACATTTTTAAAACATTTTAATACAAACAATTGTTTCTGCTGATATCAAAACATACATTTTCTTGATAAGTTTAATCAGTGAATTTTTAGCACCATAATTATTCCCCCCTAAAAAATATATATTAGGTTGGTGGTTCTCACATATGTTTTCTGAATTAATTCATTGATAAATATAGCGTTGTTATAGGTCATTTTAAAGCGCGTGTTTCCCTCTGTCGAATCATGTCATTCGTTTCCTTTTTTAATCTTTTCATTTGTTGTTTATGCAAGCTTTTCGACAGCATTAGCAAAATTGAAATCCGCACGATATTCTTGTTCCAGTTCAAACTAGGTCAAAAAGCTGCTGAGACAGCTCGTGACATCAATGATGCGTTTGGCTCAGGAACCACTAACGAACGTACGGCACAAAGGTGGTTCAAGAAATTTTGCAATGGTGACGAGAGCCTCGAAGATGAAGACGATCAAAGCCGGCCGACTGCGGTTGATAACGAAAATCTGAAAGCCTTAATTGAAGCCAATCCTCGCAAAACCGCACGAGAAGTTGCTGATGAACTCGAGGCCGACAACTCAACAGTTGTTCGCCATTTGAAGCAAATAGGGAAGTAAAAAAAGCTGAATAAATGGGTGCCGCACGAATTGAACGATAATCGGAAGAATCGTCGTTTTGAGGTGTCTTCTACGCTCTTGTTGCGCAACAGAAACTGCTAATTTCTCAAGCGAATTGTGACGTGTGATGAGAAGTGGATCCTCTCTGACAATCAGCGACGCCGGCGAAGCTCCAAAACACTTCCCGAAGCCGAAATTGCACCAAAAAAAGATGATGGTGATTGTTTGGTGGTCTGCGACCGGTCTCATCCATCACAGCTTCTTGAATCCGGGCGAAACGATTACGGCGGAGAAGTAATGCCAACAAATTGACGAAATGCACCAGAAGCTCCAACGTATGCGCCCGAGATTAGTCAATATGCAGGGACCAATTCTCCTCCATGACAATGCTCGCCCACATGTTGCACAACTGATCCTGCAGAAGCTGAACGAATTGGGCTACGAGACTCTGCCTCATCCGCCATATTCACCGGACCTCTCACCCACCGATTATCACTTTTTCAAGCATCTCGACAACTTCCTGCGCGAGAAATGCTTCAAAAGCCGAGATCATGCCGAATCGGCCTTCAATGACTTCATCGCTTCCAGAACTCCGGATTTTTATGATAATAGAATAAATAAACTTGTTTCTCGTTGGCAAAAATGTGTTGATTCTAATGGTTATTAATTTGATTAATAAAGTTTGGTATAAAATAAGTTATGGTCTTTTGAGGTTGAATGTTAAAAAACGCCATTGTTTTTGCACCAACCCAATATATAACTTACCTGGTCAACCTTTGCTCGAAACTCCTTTGATTTCACTAATTCCGGCATTTTAGAGGCAAAGTTGTTCCATTCTTCGAAATACGGCGGCAAATATTCCTAAAAAATATATATTAAGATTAATTATATGTTAGGCGTTTGGAAAATAGATATACAAGGTTAATTAAAAAAACATTAAACCTTTGGACATGTCAGATAATTTTGTACATTTCATATTTTTACATTACTTACCAAATAATACGTTTTGAATTTTCATTTACGTTATTTGTTAGATGTATTGAAAAAAGTAAACATTTATATATATATATAAACACGGTCTTATTAATGTATTGATAATGGCATATGCTTTGTGGCAGTTAATGGAAACAAAATAATATTTGTTTGCTTCATAGTGCTTATAAATGGAAATATCCAACTGTTTTTATTAGACTTAGACTTCAGAGCTCCGGTGTCCTGCGACGCACGAGACAGTCAAAGTAAACCATCGATATCGGTCTGGAGCCAGATCCACAGCGTCCATCCATCTTCTTCCTGTTGCAATTAAATCTCTCTCGATTGTTTGCTTTCAGTTCGTTTTTGGTCGTCCTCTTTTGCCACCAGGGGTCAACTGAAGCGCTTGGTTTGCAAATCTCTCTTGGGCCAATCTTAAGGCATGTCCGAGCCAGCCTAGACATCGTTTGCAGATTATTGACGATGTCACCTGTTGGTTAGTGCGGTCTCTGACTTCTTGCTTGGTAATTCGATCGCTCCATTTAATCCCTAGACTCTTACTGAGAGATTTGGAACATAAAACAAAATCGTTTTCCCGAACCTGTACATAAATTAAAGTCGATTTTCCCGTTATGTCTTTAGCTTAAATAACTTTGTTAATAAAAGGTACATACTTAAAAGGGTTCAAGCAGTTACTCTGGGCAAATATTGATCCGTGTTTTTTATAGCTAAAATTTAATTTTCAATCGATTTCATACATTTTATATTTAATCCTGATAAACATTTTATTATTTAGTCATAAAGAAAGAAGGAGGAGTTTTCAACCCCTAATTCAGATATACATCCTATAATACCTATGAGTACATGGAAGAAATAATAAAACACATCTTTAAAGAGTTACCGGTGTAAAAGAAATAGTTCCCTTACCAAAGGTTTCATAATAAAATCTGTTTTGTGAGTTTAGAAATGCGCATATAGGTCGGTGTTAGTTGAAACAAAAAGTTTACTTTCAATCGATTTCTTCAATTTTTATGTTTTATCCTCATCAATATTTGATTATAAGTAAGACTCAGAGGAGAGGAAAACTGAACCTCTAAGTAGCATCTACTCTTCCTGCAACTCGGAACACTGCGAACAATTATTTAGTAAGGGCATATTTTTCGGTGTGCCGTTCACTGTAGGGTAAAATAATAATAATATCAAAAAACATTTCTTTTTTCCCTCTGTAACGATTAATAATGCAAGTTATATGATATTTTATAGATATAACTAAATAACGAGTTCATCCGTTATTATCGATGTGAATTCTACGTTTATACATCGTTCGCATTTTTTCACAAGCATTTCATTTTCTGCGAATGTTATATCTTATAACCATCTTCAATTTGATTATTCCCTTGTCCCCACGAAATTCGAAATATAATTCTAACTACAATATTTTTAACCATTTGTCCAAGAAATGGGGTTTATTTGAATAGCATATAATATGTAGAGGATTGTTTTCTCCTATCGTTGTGAATTATTAGTTTTTTCAAATTCAAGCCAAACTTTTCATCTGTTTAAAACAAACTTTTCGATTAGTGTTCCCTCGCTTCTGACCAACTTTTGATTTAAAGACACAAAAAAGGCAAAGAAAATTTAAATAAAACAAATAAAAGTATGTTTATATTTCTGAACGTAATGTTGTCCCAGATTGAAATTACACATTTAAAATTACAATATTAAACGAACTTTCTCACTTTTACTATCGCTTTTATTCTGTACTCTACCTAATTAAAGAAAATAAAGACTCGGTAGATGCCGGATGTCCCGGCTAATATTTTATACAATGTAAAATATTATGCTGGTGATTGCAGGTTGTGGATAGGAAAACAACTTATTAAATAGATAGGTTAGCTGTTAATAAATGACGGGAAAGTATGGAGTCAACGACAAAAAGATGCAGATGGTGTCATAGCGTGATAAAGATACCTCGGGCAATAGCCGTATTTTTCTCCTTCACAAACATTCTCTATGAATACAGCTAAAAAATCGACCTCTAGTCAGGCTCTAAAGTAGGTGCCTTAGTATTCAGTGCGAGGCTCATATTGTAACTATATTGGAACATCGAAGGTTAAAATAAAGGAAAAATGGAAAACACATAATGGAACGAATTAGACAGACGGCCAGGAAAAGCTTGCGCAAATATCTAGGGTTAAAAATATATATGGGATTACACAAATAAAAGAAGCCTCCACTGTATAATAAATACCAATGGGTATTTATTTGTACATATATATATATATAATTAACTTGTTACAAATATCCAGGGGGTATGAATCCGAAGGAAGTTGAAACCGGGTTTATGAGAGTGCTCAATACAAATTCAGAGCAAAATATATATTTTTTTGATTTTATTCCATCAGTTGCGACAAAACAAGTTTTGTTTCATTGGTGCAAATAGCGACCAATTCATCGGGCTGGCGAAGGAATTCCAATGGCATAAATCTTAACTTCACTCTAACGGGAGATTGAAAATTGAAAATACATTGGAGGGGGAGGGGGACAGAGTTGGGGCTTTGTCTATAACGGTGACATGGGACATGAGAGGGGAGGGGGGAGGACCCCAACAAGTCGTGTTTCAAATTATTACGTGGGAGGTTTTTCACGTGTCTGTGCTGTGATGATCTCAATTTCGGCCGGGGTGGGAGGAAGGGAGATGGAGCGACGGCCAGAGTGAGTTAAATTTAAAATGAGAATAAAATTATGATTATAACCGTCATTCGTATTTTATTTTAATTCTAATAAGTAATTATCATGTGGATAAAAATGTTTGATAATTTTAATTTAGGGTATTAATTGCTACTTTTGCATTTTATTTATTTTATTTTATTATTTGTAGTGAATTTTGTTGTGATTATATATATATATATATATATATATATATATATATATATATATATATATATATATATATATATATATATATATATATATATATATATATATATATTTTATTTTTTTTTTATTGTGATTATATTATACCGAGATCAATACTAGTGGAATCATTTTATAAGAGAAGTTTTCTGGTGTTACCAGTTTTATCATTAACAAAAACCGATTATGACAATGATAACGCCTGCCAATCATACCTACGATAGTCGCAGTGATAAAAGCCTTAATAAAAATAAAAATAAAAATAAAGATAAATATAAATAAAATTAGATTAAAATTAGAATAAAAATAGAAATAACAAGTTTGTAAGGATATTAATGATAATAATAATAATAATAATAATAATAATAATAATAATAATAATAATAATAATAGTATTAAAAAATAATAATAATAATAATTATAATAATAATCATAATAATAATAATAATAATAATAATAATAATAATAATAATAATAATAATAATAATGATAAATGTCATCATCATTACCATCTTGCTACTTGTGAAGTCATTGGGCGAAATAAGTCGACAAGTGATGGTAGGCTTTTTTGTTCTACTACCAATGACAAGGACTAAGTACCAGTTAATAATTAAGTGTTCAAGGTAGTGATCGAAGGGTTAAGTAATTGAGATTAGATTAGTCCAAGTGATATCAGTGTTAATAGCTGTCCCAGTTATGGGTTTATGTTAGAATTGGTAGTATGGCTGAGAGGCTATTGAGGCTGTGCATTATAGGTAGTACGTAGAGATTTGATGTTATTGGTAGTTTAGAGGGGTGGTTATATATTTATAGATTCATCATGACTTGTTGGGGTGGGATTGGGTAGTAAATTTGGGTGGGTGGGTAGGGGGTTATAGTGTGTTTTGGGGTAGTGTATAGTGGGGGTTTAATGTTATCATTCATTTTTGTAAAAAAAAAAACTTTTAATTTTATTTTAAAGTTATGTGGGGTTGGTGTGGGGTTAAGGTGGGGTATGTGGGTTGCTAAGGAGGTAGAGTCTACTATGTTTACAGTTGATAGATGTCTCTTGTTTTCTATTTAAGAGTTTGTTTTTGTCCTTAAAGCGGATAATTTCCAGTTTTTCATTTAAGCATAATCTACATGGAGAGTTTATTGATTTGCAGGTGCTGGATTTTTTCAAGATTTTCCACTTTATTATGGGAGTTTCTTTTTTTGTTTTTATTTTGTGGTAGTGTAGTGAAAGTCCAGTTTGGCCAGGATGGTCTGGGTTGTTGAAGGAGAGTTTATGGTTGTAGAATCTTTCCTTGAAGTTGTTGCCTGCCAGACCAATATAATAGTTAGTCTGGGATGGGTTTTCAGTTGAGGAGATAGATGCCTCATAGACCACTTGGGTTGATAGGCACTTTTGATTTAGGGGGCAGTTTGATTCGTTATTACAGTTGCATGTTCTTTTAGAATTTGAGGTTACTGGGGTGTTTAGTATTTTCATGTTGTGCTTTTTTATGATTTTTTCTAAGTTGTCACCACAACAATAGCTGTGAAAAACCTCCCACGTAATAATTTGAAACACGACTTGTTGGGGTCCTCCCCCCTCCCCTCTCATGTCCCATGTCACCGTTATAGACAAAGCCCCAACTCTGTCCCCCTCCCCCTCCAATGTATTTTCAATTTTCAATCTCCCGTTAGAGTGAAGTTAAAATTTATGCCATTTGAATTCCTTCGCCAGCCCGATGAATTGGTCGCTATTTGCACCAATGAAACAAAACTTGTTTTGTCGCAACTGATGGAATAAAATCAAAAAAAATATATATATAACGGTCGGCGCCACTCCTGCTGTAAACTAATGAAAACGATCGGTCACGATCGAAATATTTGATTCATTGTATAAAAAACGACGAAGAACCTGGACAGGAACACTTGTGCTGTACTGCTAAACATTATGGTTCTGCAAGGTTGTGTGAAGATGAGACATGAGACACAACAAAGGAGGGAATAATCAGTAATAATAATAATAATAATAATAATAATAATAATAATAATAATAATAATAATAATAATAATAATAATAATAATAATAATAATAATAATAATAATAATAATAATAATAATAATAATAATAATAATAATAATAATAATAATAATAATAATAATAATAATAATAATAATAATAATAATAATAATAATAATAATAATAATAATAATAATAATAATAATAATAATAATAATAATAATAATGGAATAGTCAGTGTTACGAATCTGGTTGGGAGATTTCATTCAGAATGAAAAAGTCATGGAAACAACTATAGTGGTGGTCGTCTTCACAGAGTATCAGAATAGTAAATTAAGATGACTCGGATATATGAGACGGTTCACTGATGATCCATATATTTTCTGAGTCGTATTCACATAAACAGAGCTCGTGTGTAAACTTGTGTAAACTGGTTCTTACTATAGTTGTAAATAAATTAGATCGGAGTTCCTCATTGAATCCTGATTCAATTAATTTTATCTCTGATGTACATAAAGCCGCTATTATACGAGTTTCAGTCACGTATTGTTTTTGTTGTTTGAGGGATTTTTATTTTATTCATGAAGTAATCAGCAGCTTTTTTATGCCTGAACAGGCAACGCACGTTAAGAATATATTTACTATGTTTTCAGTTAATGTCATTGACCGTTTGTTAAATCAACAACCCAGGAGGTTTTACAATAGCACCTACTGTAGTGCCCCTAGAATATTCCAATTATCTTCTTTTTGAAATTTCATTTTTAAATTACCATCAATTACGTACTATAGATCTCTATGAAGAGGTGAATGCTTGCCAACACCAAATACAATTCTCTAAGAAGAATGACTGACTCACCTCGTTGTGTAGGAATTAAAAAGAATCGCTTTTTCAACTTCAATAGTAGAATATTGTAGCAAGGAGCGAGATAATTTAACCTGGCAAAACTCAGTCAAAAGTGAAGGTGTGTTTATTGTTTATTGGGCGAGATTAATCACAGCCCGTTCCCACAATCTTATTATTAAAAACGACAACAGATTTAAAATAAATATATATTTATTTTATTGGAAGTTATCTGTGATAATATTTTGCATTGTGAAATGTCTGTTGTTTTCTTTTTGTTTTAGATTATCTGTTTGTGATTGTTTGTAATTCCCATTCGACAGGGAAGCGAAAACCGGAAAATCTTTGTGGAATGCAGTCAGACCGGAAGTTGTTCAGATGAATGTTTGGGTTCTTATCTTCGTGTAGAGGAGATAGTTTTTACTTTAGTTTTGTGACGTATATTAACGTCTTAAATTATGTGTGTGTAAATAAAATAGACATGTATATGTGTGTATATTAGCGTGCCTGTTTTGCCAATGAGCCAGTTTAAGTGCGTTGCGTGGACGGCGTGTATTTTAAATCGCTATGTAAGTAATTCTTGAAAGTCACTCGATATGTATGTGCTCCTTGCCGAGGGCGTTTCGCCCTAAATGTTATAAGAAAGATTATATCGTGCGCGCGTGTGGGAAAGGAGCTTAGTGGATAGTGAGGGACCTATTAATTTGGCGACTCGTTTTTTGAGCGTGTCTAAGAGGGAGAGACTGGTGGATGATGCACCATCCCAGATGTGGCAACAATATTCGATGCATGGACTAATGGTGACTTTGTAGAGATATATGATAATGTCAGGTGTGAGGAGTTTACTAGCACGGTAGAGGGAGCCCACCTTCTTTTGAGAAGCCTTGGCAATGTCTTCAATGTATTTGTTCAAATTCATGTTACCTGTGAATGTTAAACAGAAAAGGTTGAATGTTGAACTCTCAGGTAGGGTGGTATTTGCCATGGCAATCGATGGTTGGAGAGGTGTCTTGTAGTTATTGAAAGAAAGGAGTTTTGTCTTTGCAGCATTTACAGTTACCATTCATTTATGAAACCATTCCACTATAGATGTGGGTCATTTTCTAATGACTCAGCCATTGTCTCGAATATGTGCGCGTCTGTTTTGCCCACATGACGAGAGTAGCGCGTGATGTCGTCAGCAAATATACCTATCTCAGACTCAATGTCATCAGGGAGGTCGTTTATAAAAATTAGGAACAGTAAAGGTCCAATGATAGATCCCTGGGGTACACCAGCATTTATGTCATGTTGCTTAGATGAACAGCTATCGAGGACAACCTGGATCATTCTTTTGGTTAAGGAGGATCTAATTATATTGAATATTTTTTTAGTAATACCATACGAGTACTTTTATAAGAGAAGCCCTTTGTGACAGACCTTGTCAAAGGCTTTAGATATATCAAGCGCTACAAGCGCTACTGCCCTAGCTTCACCTGCCTTGTCCAGTGTATGCTATATGCGTTAAGAGATGACGGTTATAACGTCGTTTGACGGTTTTTGCAATTCGTATTTGAGCTTTGTTTTTTGAGAATTTTTTTGTTGTTGTTGGGTCTAGGTGACTGAATTGTCATTAAAAAATGTTCTTATAGCTTGATAGATAGACAATATTTTTAAAGTTAGAAATTTTGTTATTCGAATTTGAGTTGATGTTGTTTAAAATACGATAAGTTAGTTATCGAGTCGATAAATTTTATATTGTGTTTTGCTGACAAAATGTTTAAAATTCGAATTTTTTGTCATGAATTATCGTGCTTTGTGGTGCCTGTTTTTTTTTTCAGTGCGTATTTTTTGTTCTGCTGGGCTAGTAGCCGGGGGATAAGTCGGATTTTATTCCAGGGTAAAACTGTTTTATCGATCGCCAATTTATTTGGAGTTTTTCTTTTTGTTGTTGTTGCCCGACAATGAAACAGGTAGTACGAATCTACACGGTGCTAGTTGCAGGTAAAGAAAGCAGTAATATTTTTTAATCGGTCTATTAAAAAGACTTGTTTAATTGTCGACAAAATTAGGTAACGTACAAAATAAAAAAAACATTTCGACCGGTTGACCTGGGTATTCACTAATCGTGATGACATTTACCTTGAAATAATGAAAGCAATCAAATCGTTCTGATAAATGTCACCTTTGTAAGTCATAATATACCACGTAGATCATGCATATTTATAAGTAGACATCAAGTCATGAATAAATTAATGTTTACATAGATTTAAAGATAGATGTTAAAAGACTGAAAAGAATTATATATATATATATATATATATATATATATATACATATATATACATATATATATATAGAGAGAGAGAGAGAGAATAAATATGAAACTAAAAGTCAACTTTTAGTAGAAAGAACTTATAGTGAAATGGTAAAAGCTCAATATACAAGATAGAGCAATTATAAAGATAGATAGACGAAGAGTGAAAACAAACACGAATGTCAAAATTTATTTCAAACTTCGATTGTTCAATGCAAGGTATATTCTGTAATAAAATTATGTTTATTATTCTTTCCTTAAGCCAAGTTTATCACTCTTCGTCTATCTATCTTTATATATATATATATATATATATATATATATATATATATATATATAGAGAGAGAGAGAGAGAGAGAGAGAGAGAGAGAGAGAGAGAGAAGAAAAAAGAGTGATAATTGCTCTATCTCGTATATTGAGCTAAACTTCTTCACAATAGGTTCCATCTACTAAAAGTTTTACTTTTGGTTTATATTTGAACCATATATATATATATATATATATATATATATATATATATATATAGCTTATGATCCCCGTGTTAATATTAGACGCTTAAGATCTCCTGTTTTTGTTTCACTGTTAGATACTTAACCCCCTTTTTTTCTTTGAAATTTTATTTACTTATATATATATTTTTTTATTCAAGAATTTTCCAACGAATGTCTGCAATATCTTGTATTTAGTTAAAATGATTTAAAGCTTCTTTAGACTATATATATATATATATATATATATATATATATATATATATATATATATATATATATATATACTAGTAGTAGAACACCCGTCCCAGAACAGGTATAAGCAAACTATATTGCATTTGTTTTAAATTTTAATGTCTTTTATTTCTTTCGGGGTATAGTAAGGATTCGTCGCACTTTCGTAAATGGTATTTTTTTAATAACTAATTTGCCTGCGTTACTCACTCTTTTTTTTGCTACAATGCATATTCAATAGTTCATAATTATCAGTTCATAAATCTTTTTTTAATTAAAATATTTTTATAATATTTATATGCCCCCATAAATGTTAATATTTACAAAAATAATTTTCCAATGTTACTCACCGTGTTGCTAAAAATGTATATGTCAAAATACATAATGATCGTTCATTATTTACCCTGTACATTATATACATATAAATATATAGTCATCCACATACAGACTGTTTCGCTGTATCACAGCTGTTCAGTGCGACTAGACCAGTTAGTGCCTCAAGCCGGGATTGAAACTCAACCGGCGAGCTGACAGTCGGCGCTGCTATCCGTAATATATGCTACTAGTAATATCTCAATGTGAACATTGTCAATTGCCGGGAGCTCGAATTAGTTTCATCTAATAAGCTATGCCTTAAAGCTGATGGCTATTGGCGATATCCTTATATTTTTATATATATATATATATATATATATATATATATATATATATAAGTGTTTAAAGTTCATATTTTTTTTTAAAGCATCTATTGTTAAATTTAAGAAGGAATAGGTCAAATAAATACCTTTTTAAGCATTAAGATGCGATATCAAATTTTTTCTTTCCATAAAAAAGAAAAACATTAAATCGAAACCGATTTTTTTTTTTTCGTTTTCTTTTTTTTATTAAAACTAGCATTTTTTTTTGTTAGTTTAAAGTGATACAGATATTTCGCCAAAACCTGGCATCCTCGGTGTGTTAATATATCCTGATGTCATCGGATTTGTATTTTTTTATCTCTTTAACGGCTTGTTGTTATACAGCCGAATGGGCAAGATGTAGTTTCCCATCATCAAATATGAAGAACGTGAATGCAACACGTGATTTGTATAAGTGTTTAAAGTTCATATTTTTTTTCCGATGACATCAGGATATATTAACACACCGAGGATGCCAGGTTTTGGCGAAATATCTGTATCACTTTAAATTAACAAATAAAAAATGCTAGTTTTAATAAAAAAAAGAAAACGAAAAAAAAAAATCGGTTTCGATTTAATGTTTTTCTTTTTTATGGAAAAAAAAAATTTGATATCGCATCTTAATGCTTAAAAAGGTATTTATTTTACCTATTCCTTCTTATATATATATATATATATATATATATATATATATATATATATATATATATATATACTTGTACAATATCCGTCGCAGGACATGTATAAGCAATAAATATAGCATTAGTTTTTATTTTAATGTTTTTTATTTATTTTAGGGGTATGATACGGTTTCGATAGTTCTCCTTTAAGGGTAAAGTATGAATAAAATAAATAATGTGCCAACGTTACTCACACTGTGGCCTAGAATACGTATTCTATAATGCATAGTAATAAGTTTGCATTACGATTAAAATTTAAAATATCGAGGTAGAGGGTCACAATTAGATCACATAAAGTCCTAGGAATCACTCCTTTTGTTTACATAGGAAGGGCTTTAATGGCTTAATATATATTTTCCAGGAATTTAAGATGGAATAGCGAATGTGATCTATTTACGACAGAGAAACTGTCACTAGTGTAAGCCGACGCATATTCGGCGCTATTTATAAAGATGGTGAGCACTAGCTGACCTGGATGTGTTGACTAAATTATTTAAACTATTTCGTCGGCTCTGACGCATTGCCCTTCCCACGTATACGGCATCTCACCGACATTTAAATTAATATTACTTATATGGTGAAATGAGAGACCATCCTTGTGCACGGAATTTACCCACGGTCGAGCAGAATCTGACTCATCATTAAACACGCAAAATGTAACGACGTATTGGAAATAAGTAAATGGTTTATTGATACGAACCAAAGGATTATGCCCATGAAAACCCACGAAGATATTGGCCAACGCAGGCCAACGCAGGCCAAAGAGATGACCCCATAGAAATCCTATCAGTTTACTTTTTCTAATGACAAATATCTGTAAAAACTTCGGTTTCTTATTATGAAGAGATTCGGTCGTTCTACGAATAATGTTAAAAATATCCTTAATCTTTCAACAAATCAATTGACGAACACAGCAATTTGTCTCATAGCTTGGCATTTTGTATCCACCCGTATCCATCAAACGAGACGATATATTTTTGGAATTTGACGTTTTATTCTCACAAATTTCAAAAGTGTCCCCGTCTGCAGTCGACATGCTCTTAGCGTTGAAGGCAAGACTTAATGATCTTGCCTACGCTTATGCAGGCACTCCCATTGACCGTTCGAATTTCAATTGGCAAAATAAACATCTTCTTGCCATCAAAACTATTCGGTCAAATCAGTTCCTTATCATTACCAAACTAGATAACGGTTCGGGAGTGATTATTCTAGAGTATGCCGATTATGTGGCAAAAGTGATGGTGATCTTGGATGACGTTGATAAATTTAAAAAACTTGGACCTGTTAGTATGCATGATAAAACTCTTTCCATTGACAGTAATTTTCAAAAACGATTACTTAAATTGGTTGAGAAAGGGGAAATATACGATCTTATTCGACCAATAAGGTCTATACGACCACGTCTGTTTCGGTTACCAAAATATATGCCCGTACGACCTATACTCTCTATGGTTGGCTGCGTTCAGCATAAGTTAGCAAAATGGTTGGCTGAATTGCTTCAACCTGTTCTTAGAATAGATACGGCTAACTGTCTTAAAGATTCATTCACTTTTGCTGAATTCGTAACTGTCCCTTTTCTGCTGAAAATAAGTTAATGTCTTTTTTAACATCAGCAGTCTATTTACATGCGTTCCCTTACAAAGAACCATCGATATTTGTGCTGATGTAGTATATCGTGTTTCTCAATCGGTCGCACTATCTCTGAGAAGGTCTCGTAGAACTTATTCGGTTTGCAACTATGTCTGTCGAATTCAGTTTTGATAATGTCATGTATCAGCAAACTGATGGGATTTCTATGGGGTTACCTCTTGGCCTGCGTTGGCCAATATCTTGGTGTTTTTTCATGAATATATATATATATATATATATATATATATATATATATATATATATATATATATATATATATATATATATGGTGCGTGTGTGTTTATTTGAAGTTAAACTTTTACTATATCCAGTGGGTGTATAAATAAACAATAAAATTCAGATTCCAGTGACCATAGTTTTATATAACAGTGAAGAGATTCATTTTTCTTTGAAGCCGTTTCGTTATCCATCTCCACAAAGTATATAGAAGATATCTTGAATTTTCTTAACCGATAAATAAACAATATGGTCACTACTATCTGAATTCTATTGTTATATATATATATATATATATATATATATATATATATATATATATATATATATATATATATATATATATATATATGAAAGAAAAAGAGAGAAAAATGACAGAATAGAAAAAATAAATGTGAGGTTGACAAATATATTACGTCTTAAGTTAATTCAAAGCGAGGTTCATTCAATAAAAGAATATTTATGTGTGACTTCTTTAAGCCAGGCTTTTCAAACAATGTTTTTCTCATCATAAGAGGAATGAAATAGATTAATAAGTTGGCGAAGAATAAACCAAAAGTCATAATTTGAAAAAAGGCAGTCAATGTAGATGTAAGTGGGTATGAAGAGTGTTAAAAATGCAAAAAATGTCCAGTGAAGAAAGGTTGAGAATGGAAAGACAATGATTCACTGTTAGAAGGTACGTGAAAGATTACATCAATAGGGGCGAATACTGTAGAATCCAGGAGTAATTAATCCATCAGAATAATAAGTGGTTCTGCCGTAGAAGAAGATTGATTAAGGTATAGGCTGGGAATTTAAGGTCATCTTAAAATCTTTTATAGATCTTCGTTAAGAAATATTTCCCGATTAGAGTCCAAACTAATGCGGAAATTTAAGTAGTTTCCAGAACTAAGCAACTCTGTTAATGTGTAAATGTTTATCTGGCGGTATCATGGAAAGGGAATGAGATCGTTAAGTGAAATTCAAAGCTCGTGATAGTTAAGGATGTGAAAAGGAAAGAGTTAAAAGAGGGATACGCTGACTTACACGTAAGTTGAAATGGATAGAGTACAGTTCATCGTTAGGGAGTAACAATTGATTTTAATCGCTGCTGTTTCAAGAAGTTTGGCAAAGCAGGGAGGAATATAAGTAAATGGTTGGAGGGTAGGGTGCTACAAAACTAGTCAAGAAGCATTGCTAGCCTTTAGTGAGTTATATTAAAGGCGGGAGTTAGAAATTGACAATTTAACTTAGAGTGTGAGATATTATAGTGTGAAGATGGGAGTACATTTAAAAGAGTAAAGATCTAGTGGGTAACTTGTTTAAGCAATACCATTAAGACATTTTATAAATAATTCCAAAGGTTTAAAGGATTCAAAGTTAATGATAAGTCAGGTGATTAGAGATTTGAAAATTTACGCGTTTAAGTCATGTTTGTATTTGAAAGGTTTAAAGAGTTTCAAGACTTTGCGGTAAGTTAAATATTGGAGGCTTAAGTGGATGGGTGTTTACATGTTAAAGTAGCATCGTTAAATACTATTTTCTAGCTCCAGAAGTATCAGGACTACTTTGTCAATAAATTAGGTTAAGTTATAGTCAATTATGTGGGATTTAATCGACTAGAAGCTGAGTTAAAGAGGTGAAAGGGGAATGGCCAAGTAAAGTACCTTAAGATATTACTAATGTCAAGATAGGGTGCGGAATTGGTATGCTGAAGTTAGGGGAATCAAAGTACAGGGTTTAGGGATGGGTATAGGTCGATTATACGTGAATAATATAACCTGGAGTACTTTGAATGCAAATCGATCGAGGAGAACCGATTAAACGATTTGAGAGGTGAATGAGAAAATTGGTTTAAAGAATAAAACTATGAAAAAGCTATGGGGAGTAGACTGTCGCTATTAAGCGTTGTATTAACAAATTCCGTGGATTGTTCTCAAAAGGTAAGTGAAATGATAGGTAGACAATCCACACAAACAGTGATTGAAATTGAGATACACTTACTCGGCAGGGGAAAGCGTTATTATTGTCAACAGTGTTAAACGCTCGCGCGGAACTCGCTTTGTCGCAAAATGAGAACTAACTTATCTCAATACATATATATAAACACATTCCCACACACTACATGAATCAGAAATACACACCCACAAATAAGCACACAAACTCACACACACACACACATCAATATAAACGCACACACGCTCACACATAAAAAAATTAATGCACTCATATAGAATAGACAACGCAAACATACTCTCTTCTGAAAAAAAGAATATATATTTACCTAAATGAAAGCCATAAAACGAATAACTTTTCAATCCGGACACACAAACTCATACACATTAAAACTAACACACTTTCGCATGCAAATGCTTATAAATACACCCACACAGAATGAACACAAGCACACCCGTGTGCACAGACTTCAGGAGAAATGTTTTCTTCCAAACGATAATAAACACCAATTGCTTAATAACTCACACCCACGAAAAGCAATAAACACAGAAGAGATTAAGACACACACCTCGAGTAAAGCAAACAGTAAAAATGCCTGTTACTTATTAGTAGTATGACCAAAGAAAACAGTAAAAATGCCTGTTACTTATTAGTAGTATGACCAAACGCTGATTTTGGTGACGAGATCACCCGAAAAACTTGTCACATTTAAACATTCAAACATCTAATCATCAAATAAGTGGCCTATTTTTTTTAATGTACACTTAAAACTCGATTAATTGAGAATTAAAGTTAAAAATTAAAAATTAAGAACGTAATGTTTATTTATTTTGGTACAGAAAAATTAGTACAACATTCGTACCGTCGGTTTCAAGAGAAGGAACTCATGTGGTTTCTGAATCTATCTTTGAACTCACCCCCGGTGGAACCGATATATGATTTCCTACTACTCTCTGTTATCACATCGCATTTGTAGACAATGCTTGAAACTCTACAGTTCCCCCCCAGTGGACAGATGTTTTTTTTATCGTTGTTCTTCCTTGTTTTTTAATTTTAACTTTTATTTTTATTTTTTTCCTCTTCTCTTCTTAAGGTATGGTTTGGTAGTTTTGTTTTACGGCATATCAACCCTTTTTGGGTTATTTAATGCCGAATCTGGTCATTATAGTAAAAGTTTTTATGCTTCAAGTTCTTTATATCTTCAAATGTTTAATCATCGTTTTTGGTTTGGTAGTTTTGTTTTACAGCATATTAACCCTTTTGGGGTTATTTAATGCCGAATCTGGTCATTATAGTAAAAGATTTATGCTTCAAGTTCTAAAAATAAAATAAAAAAGGGGAGGGAGAAAGGGAGAGGGGCTGTTGTTTTTGTTTTTGGTTTTGTAGAA
>OY744516.1:187187713-187330213 GCA_963556195.1 Sepiola atlantica | reverse complement strand
TGAGGTTTCTTGATAAGGTGCAGAAACGTATCTGTAATTTCATTGACGCACCCTTTCTTCTTTTCTGCATTCTCTCTCACAGACGTGATGTTGCTAGTCTCAGTTTTTTCTATAAATACTATTATTGAATATGTTCTTCAGAATAGTGTGATCTATTCCTCGCTTCTTTTCTTCTAGCTCGTTTGACTCGTTAGTCTAGTTGTCTCCATCAATTCGCTGTTTTGATAACTTAGTTTAATACAGCTTTCTATTCCAGTAGCTTCTCTTCAAGAACCACAGCCTGTGGAACTGTCTTCCTGCTAACTGTTTTCTTCTTACATATAGCCTTGGTCTTTTTAAGCAAATAAGAATCTCCTGTATTTGTGATAATCATCTTTCGTTCTTGTTAGCTCCTTACATCAAGTGACTTAATACCTTGTCTGGAGCGATTTGCATAAAAAATTAGCGTTTCTGTATTTTGTGTTTTGTATTTTTCTAATTCTTTTATCGCATCGTCCACGCAATCTTCTATACTTTCCAGTAATTTCCCTTTTTCTAACTTTTTTACATAGTCTGTTAGTAATATCGTTCGGATTCATTGCATTGTCCATTATCATTAGTTTCCTGTTGTTTTGGTCCAGATACCTGAGTTCTTCTTTTATTCATACTATGAAATGGCCAGAGTATCTTACTAAGAATACACTCCAAAAAAGTTTTTAAAAGTTTTTTTACTATATAATTTAGTTTAAAGTAGATTTTTGTTCTCACTTGATATTCATTTCAAATCTTCTCTTTCATCAATTTTGATTTGATCGCGTCCATTTACAGAATCCCCAGATATTTGAATAAAACTATATTTTGGCTAATTTTTCAATAGAGTGGAGTTAGCGATATGTTTATTTATTCGTTTCGGCTAGAATTTATGAATATTCGTTTTTACATATACACTATATGGTGAGTTAAACCAAATATTTTTCTATTACTGTATTGTCTCCATTTATCTATCTTCTTGTATTGCTATTATATGTTTTGGCTATTAATGCACTGTTTGTTAAAGCATTTTGTAGGCACTTTTGGTTAAAATCTCTTTGTTGCTGAAATTTGTAGATAATCTATAAGCTATTGATTTATATGTTTTTAATTGAAGGGTGATTCGAATTTATGTTTATATATATATAGTGATTCATTAATAATAGTATAGTTGGTAAGTATTTACGTTCAGGTATAATTTTGCATCTAAAAAGTTTTGTTATTAATGTTAATTGTTATGTCTTGATCTGGCTTCAGGTATATAAATATTTTAATTTATTTTTTTACATCGACCCATTTCTCCGTTATTTGTTATATATAAATATATGATGAAAATATATGTTCTTACGTACGTAACTGAGCATGGTAATCATTTCCTCTATAATAAATCACACAACATTACACTATAAAACATTTGGTGCTACCAGATCAGGCTGTCTGAAGATACTGGCTTTCTGACCAAAAATGCACCAAACATTTATGTTATTGTTTTTTTTTCTGGTTTTTTTTTTGCAAAACTCAATCATGTTCTGAAAAGCCTAAACAAAACAACAAATCTTCCCTACAAAGCAAACAACCAAACACCGTGAATAAATACTAGAATATATAAAGATTCGGCATTAAATAACCCGAAAAGGGTTGATATGCCATAAAACGAAACGACCAAACAAAACATGAAAAATATATTAAAATACATAAACATTAAAAAATATTAAAATACATAAAATCTAATGCTTCGGCATTAAATGACCCATAAGGGTTGATATGTCCTAAAACAAAATAAACCAAACCAAATACGATACAATATATATATATATATATATATATATATATATATATATATATATATATATATATATATATATGAAGCAATCCAACACAAAAGATATAAGCGTCAACTAATATCTTATAATTAGTGAAACATCCGGATAAAAACTTAAGCTCAATATACTGGATAGAGCATTAATATTATAATATAAAATGAAGTAATAAAATAAGGTGTCAATCAAATTTTATTAGAATTCAAAGTTCAAGCAAAGTATCTTAAAGTCCTTAGCTCATGAGTTTTCAAAGATAATTCTTCTCTTCAGAGGACCATTACCGCAGTTATAACACTACTGGTAATAAGATTAAACTTTGAAAATATATAAAAATATATACACAAATACATAAAAATACATAACATCAAATATATCAACCCAAAAACATACTTTTTTGTTGAATCTATACAATACATCCCGGTCATACAATTTGAAAAACATAATCAGGAAAGACATCCAGAGGGTTGACTGAAGACCAATCCAGATTACAAATAGCAGTCCAAACACGAGAAACCGAAGGAGCTGACAAAGCCATCCAGCTTTCTACTCCAATAGCTTCTTTTCTTCGAGCTGTCGGCTTTTTGAACTCCCTCCCTGCTCCCTGTTTATCCGACTATACCGATATGCAGAAATTTAAAACTAATGTGAACAAGCAGCTCCCAATTTAGGATGACCTCCAAAACTTTTACCCTTATTCCCGGTAGTTCCTTGCGTCCATAATGGCAACTTGCCTTGTTTGGGGTGAACTAAATTAAAAAGAAAAAGGAAAAAAAGAAGGTCGAAACGTTGTGAGAACAACATCTAAGATGAGACAACAGTCCGAATAATCCAAATAATACACAATTTGCTTTTAATTCATTGTTTTATTTGAGTAGTAGTAATCATATTATTTCACGACACGTGGATCCCCGAACCATTCATTACCAATTACCTCTATTGAAAATATGATTTTCAAAAACCTTTCAAAACATTGTCACGTTTTTTTTATGAAACAAAGCGTCTTTATATTTTTCTTTTTAAAGCTCTTTTTCATTGTTGTTTTTGTTGGAATAGATACATAGGAAAGTACTATGTATGTAAGTAAGCGGATAGGGAAGTGGTAGATAGGTGGGTACGTAGGTAGGTAGGTAGGTAGGTAGGTAGGTAGGTAGGTAGGATAATAGGTAGAAAGAAAGAAAGAGACAGACAGACAGACAGACAGAACGCAGTATAGCAAAAGAGGGAGTCGGGTAAATATAGCATATCATTTATAGCGGACATTTTTTAAATGATGTTAAACAAAGTAAAAATGAACTTCATATGAAAAGAATATGTAAATTATAAAGTTAAAATAGCAATTAATGAAAACACTTTATATTTTTTTATTTGTTATTATATATTATTATTATTTATTATTATATATATATATTTATGATTATTTCATGTAGAGACATAAAATGTTATAAGAAGGTATATATTATGTATCGATTTTCAGTATTGCTTAAACAGTGCTCAATACATAAGAAGAGCTAGGTAGTAAGCTATGAAAATATATTTATGGCAATTAAGCTACACAGAGGCGCTTGCGTTACATCCCCGTAGAGAATCGTCAGATTAAAATGCAGTTTAGCTTGATGAAACGCAGAAGCGTCTGTGTAGCTTAATTGTCATAAATATATTTTTATAACTTACTATATATTTATTATATATATAATTTTTATACGAGAATTATCAACCATACGGGCTCAAATTCTAATTTATATTAAATATTAAATTATTTTTAACGCTAATATGTAGTTAAAGCAAAATAAATTGTTTGGGACTATTAAAATAATTTCCAATATAATGTTTAGCTATTCATTTATTTTTTTTATTATTGTTTATGTTTGAATTCATGTTTGGAAACATGACGTAAATCATAAATTTATGACGTCACTCCATAGCTATAATTATTTTTAAGGTAATGTGTTAAGCTTTATTTATAAGAAAGTTCAAATAGCTAATTTCTGAAGATCTCAAGGTTTTGGTTTCGATTTCCGATCGTGGCATCTGCTATATTTGTTTTGTTTTTGTTTTTTATTCATTATTTACTGTTAATACAATATTTTCTATTTCTAAAAGTAGTTTACGGATCTGATATTTCGAAATGAGAAAAATTTCGCAATGTATTTATTGTTTTAAAAACATTTTAACTGACGGAAAAATGTTGACTGGCCGACAGACGAACAAAATCTCTATTTATATAAGATATAATTATTTATTATATTTATTTTTATCTTTACTCTATTTCGATAAATACAATATGCTTACAATGTATGAAGGGATGAAATATTGTGTTTGTGATATTCTCATGTTGTGTGAGCAACTAATTTCATTTGTTTCCCTTTAGACTGCATGAGAATATTGTGTCTAGCAGTCATAAACATATACATTTATTTCCTCTTGCGGATAGCAACACCTACAAGATGTGTTGGTCACACAATGACAAATCAGCTTCGAGGGTGTATTAATTTCGACCGGACTTTTGTGAAACTACATCCAGACATTTAGGGGATCGCATAGCAGACAGGGAGCTTCCAGACATCACCGACGAAAGACACTGACCTTCTTTATCACTTAAATGTATACTGCTCTTGGAAAAGACTTCTGTCAGCCGACCTTTATTACTTTATTATAACTTTCTTCACTGTTACACTGTCTACAGTTCTGGCAATCTACATTCAATGGTGTAGGTCCCTTAAATAAATATATATCATTTGTTATTTATGGAAAGGGCTTTTCTTTCTTTCCTTGGCGACCCTTTTGTCAGAGATTATTACAGAAGTTTGTCTTACATTTTATGTGAAGATTAGCTCCTATAAAATTGGTGACCCCGACGTGATATGCCTTTCATGAGTTTTTAGATAAGGATTGATAATTTGTATTATTTGGACTACTGTTCTCATCTGGGATGTTATTTTCACTACGTTTCGGTTGCTGTAACCTCCGAAGATGATTAGAGTAGTCGCATATGTATATGTTTGTGTTATTGTGTCAGTGTGTGAGTATATGTGGCGGATCTTTTGTAGCAAAAAACGCAAACAATACCCAGCGAAAACATCTATCTTAAATATTATAAAAATAGAAAGTAGGCATAATTGAGAAAAGAATTGGAAAACTAGTATATACCAAACATCTGAAATTAATTATAAAACGGCACTATACATCTAAACGAAATCACGGTAGGGAAGAGCTTATGAAGGCAATTCGTGTTGTGTTTAAAGTACCGAAACCTCAAGTATCAGCATAATAGCAAGCGTATAAGACGACTATTTTCAATTTGTATTATTTAGATTATCAGGACTACGTCTTGGGTGTAATTCTCATGACGTTTCCGTCGATGTAATCTCCAACCTTCTTCAGGTACGTCTTGTCGAACTCGGGAATCTTTATGTCGAACTCAGTAATCTGTACGGAATTTCGAAAGGGAGCCTTTATTTGATTCGTGAGAGTAGCTTGCTTTTATTCCCTCAGCCATGACCAAGTAAAAGTTTTAAGTAATTCTTAATTATAATCTTAATATGGCTCGTACTGAGTATTGAACCTTCAGTCTCTAGAAGACTGTCACTTAGTACCTTTATCTGGCTGAGGAAATGAGAGAAAGCTACCGCGTGGATTAAAGCTACCCCCTACTGCTCGGTTTTTAACAGTTTTCTGATATTTAGGTACCCATTTCTGCGTTCATTCGGTGACTAAATACCTGAAGTCTCTCATAAGGCGTCCCCCCCACCTAGGCTCGTTCGTCACTCTAAACTGAACTCTGCTTCCTGTGTCTTGATTGCTGCGCAAAAATATGCATCTTTCCTAGTGTTATATACGTTAGATTGCTGTGTTGGAGTTAAAAAGTTGAAAAACCGGAAGTCGATGAAACCACGTGATTTCCAGCCGGGGCTTTTTTCTATCTTTTAGCTGGCGATATTTAAAGTGGGACAAACTCGCGTGTGTAGCTGCTTTCTATAATGGAGAGCCAGCACATACAGCGTGGCTATTCGTCTATCTATATATCTGTCTGTCAATTTATCTCTGTCTGTATCTCTCTCTCACTCTCTCTCTCTCTCTCTCTCTCTCTCTCTCTCTCTCTCTCTCTCTCTCTCTCCCACGCATACGAAATTAATCTATCGTTCTGACTGTTCTTTTCTGTTTCAAATAAAATTGATTAAAAACTGAACATTGGCGCCCGAGTAGTTTTGTTTCCACAGACGATCAAAAACCTGGGTTTGACCACGTCACAGGTGTATCAATTATTTATACACGCTCCGTAACTGAAAGTGAAACACTAGAAAAGATCGCTTCACAATGGGAGAGTCGGTTGAGAATAAAGAATTATACATAGAGTTAATCTCAACTCTACAGCATAAGCTTGGAATTATGCAAGACACCACATAATGCAGCAAAACAAAAAGAAAAATTCATGTTATTTTACAATCTTCTACATACAGTTTATCGGCCGTCTTCTTCGCCAATCGCACCCCTGCGCTTTAATGATGTCAAACAATTACTTTGTGATTCAAAACACATCGTTGTTAGGTGAAAAAAATATGTTGTATGATAAGTACACGTATCGCCTTGATAGTATCCCAACAGTCGTTTATTAGCTTCCACGGAGTTCAAGTTGCCAATTGCCAGAAGGATGGTCCCAACACCTTGACCACGGTAGATTTTTTCGTAAGCTGGCATCATGACCAGCTTCTGGTGACCCCAAAGTATTCATAAATTCAGACAACAAAAGACAAATAAAATCCAACATCCAACAGTATTATGTGCTTCATTCATTGATCAGACCCTCAATTACGGGGAGCAGTTTCTTTATACTATCCGGAACAACAAGAACACATCAAACGTTACAACGGAACAAACAACGACAGAAAGGTACAAACAGTCTTAATAGTTTCAATGCTCTTTAAGAAATGTAATTCAATTTAATCTATTTCCATTCAATATATTCAAATAAAATAAGATTTATTTGGCAACGTGCAACAATCTATGTAAAGAGACGGGTAGAAGATATTTACATCAAACATACAGTCTGAATATTTGTTCAATGCCACCGACGTGATAATAATCATGTAAATTCTAGGAGATATTGAATTCACAAGTGGTCCCCATAGAACAGATATTACATTTTGCTCCTAGCCAAAAGACAAAGAAACCTAAGAAATAGTTTTTTCCCCTGTTTTATTGGGTTGGTGTTTTTTATGAGAATTCAATTCTTTATTTTTTAGGGGGGATTAAATGACGAAACATAATTTCTATTTTAGATTATTTGGATTATTCACACTAATATCCTCACAGCGTTTCGGCCGATGTAATCTCCGACCTTATTTAGGTGCAACTTTTCGAACTTTATGCCGAACTCGGAAACATATGCTAACTGAACACTTTAATACACGTGACTAGATTGTTCTCGTCCCGTCAGCCATGACTTGGTAGAAGTGTTCATTAATTGCTGTGTTATTCTTAGTTATTAGTAGTAAAGACTAAATCTTCGAACTCCAGAAACTGTAACTTAGAACTGGTTGTTAATCAACACCTCTTATCCGTTGCGCTACGGGTCTTTGTGAATAATTCAGGACAATATATATATATATATATATATATATATATATATATATATATATATATATATATATATATATATATATATTATGCATTTCAATGATTATAGGAAAAATCAATCTAAAGCCATAATTTTAATTTATTCTTACAATTTTTTTATGTTCGTATTTCGGTGAATACCTATATTTCTTCGTCTCACAAACAAATACAACTTCATTGAGCTTGCAATTTTAATCATTTTCGGATATTTTAAGGAGTATATACTTATATATATATATATATATATATATATATATATATATATATATATATATATATATATATACAGGGTGGGCCAAAATAAGGGTCCTATCTTTAAATTTGAATAACTTGAATTTGAATAACTTCCACAAAATAAAAATTTAACTCACCAAACTTTATGTGTGTGTAGACTGACTCTTCCGAGATTTTTTGAAATAAACAAAACAAATTTTAGCCGAAAACACTTCTTAAAACTTACAAAAACTAAAGTATTGTTTTTTACACTGTTTTGAGTTTTTTAAGCAAAAATAATGTTTTCTAAATGAGGGTACGTTCTGTTAGGGCTAATACGGCTCATGCTTGCTTCGGAAGGGGTCCTTTACTCATTCTAAAAAAAAAAAATTTTAAATCAATAATTAAAAAATTTATGAATTTTAAAAAATAGGACCCTTATTTTTGCCCACCCTGTATATATATATATATATATATATATATATATATATATATAAGAACTCACAAATACACACACACATTTATATATATATATATATATATATATATATAATCTTTGTAACAGAACCCAGCAGAGTTCTTGATTATTAAAAAAAAGGAAAATAAGAGCGTAATATTTATTTATATATGTATTACAGAAATACATTGGTACCGTCGGTTTAAAACCGAACAAGGGGGGACAGCATGTGATATATTATTTTATATTATAAGTGTATATACATGAAATAGTAATTATCAATCCCCATCTAACAATTTCGAAATACAATACCGATTGTAAACGATTCATTGTCTACGATACATTGAACACACGTTGCTATTTTATACATAGCTTTGGGAATTGTATCCACAGATTTCAGACAGGGTTAGTTGTACATACTTCCGATTAAGTAATTCGCAATTGTATTCTTAGTATTGCCTTCACTGAGGATTGACCCTTAAACGGCCACAAAAGTGCCACTTAGAACTGATTATTACTTAGTACTTCATCTGTTACGCCACGGGTCTTTTGGGAGTTGAAGGTCCAATCCTCACTGCGGGCGATACTAAGAATACAATTATGAATTACTTAAGACTTGATTAAATAAAGGGTTCCGTTCGAAATTCCGTACAGATTCTCGAATTCGATAGAAAGATTTCCGAATTCGGCAAGATACATCTGAATAAGGACGTAGGTCATATCAGCCGAAACGTTGTGAGAGTAAGACTCACAATGAGAAGAGTAGTCTGAGCAATCCAAATAATACAAATTATCAATGCTCATCTCAAACATTCAGAAGTGAAAGTAGCACAAATCTATTCATGCATTTAATTTACACTTTTATCAATGACAATTATATTTCAATCCTAAGTGTTACAGATGAACTGCGGCGTACATAATATAGTAAATAAGGCCGGTGCACTAATTCAAGATTGTCAGGTCATTCATTGTGGTGGTTCTCCCACTATCAATCAGGGCCAGGGGTTAGCCGTACCTTAACGCGCATGAGACTCAACTCGATATGATTATTCGTTCACTTGGAAATCATATTTAACTTGTTCTTGCTTTTCTGATGTTATTCCCCTGCTAAGAAGACGGCTACCCACCTAAAGATTTTTTATTCACTTGGAAATCATTGTAAACTTTTCTTTTTTTCAAACGTACGTGCTTTTTTAAAGATGTCAAACGCGAACGAGAATCTAGCATGCCGTTCAAATATTAAAACATTGTATTATATTACGATGGCCGTGATTAAAGTTCGAATTTCAAGTTTTAAAGAAATAAATTAGAATTTTATTTTGAGATAAAAAATACAATTTTAGGCTAATTAATAAGTGTCATCTAAAATCCCCCCTCAAAAAACATGATTGTTTTAATTTATTACAAATGTTTACTGTACTGCAAAAAACTTCGTTTTAAAAAAAAACACACATTTTAATTTATTTCAATAAATTTTCTATTAATTAATTATTTTGTAATCATTGATTTTGTGTGACTTTAATGAATTCGTAATCTGTCATGTTTGATTTATTTTTAAGTCAAAAATTTGCTTTTAAGATCATTTATTATGTTTTGGAAATGAGAGCAAATTATTCTAAAACAAAAAAACACATTTTCATTTATTTCAATAAATGTCCTAGATATTAATTAATTTCAATTATTGATATCATTAAATATCTGCAAATATCAGAAAACAGCGTCGTATTATTTATGCAATGTTATAATTTATTTCGAGAATTGTATTTTTCTTCAAGTTCTATTGATTTTCTTAATGCGGAATTTAGGGGCTTTTTTTCGTAATATATGAGAACTATATCTTAAAAGATTTTTTATTGTTAACTACGATGCTTTATTTTCATAAAAATAACATTCATGCGTTTATTTTAGTACCCTGTGATATAAATTTAGTAACGGTGTCTTTGTTTACACGAAATAATATATTTGTACTGTGATTTCTAATAAAGTAATGAGTGAATCATATTCCGTAATCGTTAATTAAAAAATACTGAAAATGTCATCATAATTAGTTGATTTCCTGAAGTTTGATACATTTTTAAGTGAAGGGAGGGGTCAAAATGGCGACTGATCTCATTTGTTACCTTACATCATGACGTCATTTTCCAGTTAACAGGCCTTAGTTTACTATATTACGTAAGTCACGGGTGAACACGGTCTTTTATAGAGATTCGTGGTCATTTTAAAAAGCAAATAAAATAAAAACGTACAATGTAGAACTAGATAACAAAATTTATGCTTACTTTCGGCTCTGGAATGAGAAATCCAGTGTCTTTTCTGATCGAAAAGACTCCACTTTCGAATTTCCTTAATAAAGAAACCATCTTTTAAGCTGTAGTATAAACCTTTGAGCAGCCTTTTATAAAAAAGATTCAACACTTGAATGAATCAGGTTAATAGTTTTATTCTTATATACATCTGCTGACATAAATCAACCAATGAAGAGGAAAGATCCATAAAACACTTGTCATGTTGTAAGTACCTGTGCCAAAACGCCCCCCCACACACACAAACGTACACACGATTTATTTTGAAAGGAGTAAACACTTACCTAGGCTAAAAGCTACTTGAGATTTAGGGTTATAGTAGAATACATGTATCTTCAGAAATGTGAAATATTATAAGTGGACAAATAAATCTTAGCTTGAGTGCAAGTTTCGCACGCTGTGTTATTTTATCATAGTTCACGCCAAACATAGCAGGCCGCCACTGTAGACGTAAGTGGCTACTGAGAATTAGAGTGTCAGTTTTGGTGGTCAACCTAAATTGGGAGCTGTGCAGCGAGATGTCTGTTTACATTAGTTTTAAATTTATGCGTGTCGGTACAGTCAGAGAAACAGGGAGTAGGGAGGGGGTTCCAGAAGTTGGCAACACGAGGAAAGAAGCGATTGGAGTAGAAGGCTTTCCGACATCTGGGAACCTCCACAGTGAATTGATGGGATACAGCTGATTGTCGGGTTGGTCTAATGTATTTACGTCGAGGATTCACTAGAGCAGCAAGTTCATCGAAGCACAATCCATTGAAGTATTAGTAGAACAGACGCAAGGACGCAACATTGCAGCGATGGAACAGGGGATGGAGCTTGGTGGATAGTGAGGGACCTATTAAGATAGCGACTTTTTTAGACCTTGTCTAAGAGGGAGAGACTAGTGGATGATGCACCATACCAGATGTGGCAACAATACTCCATGCATGGGCGGGTGGTGGCTTTGTAGAGATATTGGATAATGTCAGGTGTGAGAAGTTTACTAGTACGGTAGAAGGAGCCTACCCACTTTGCAGCAGTCGTGGCAATGTCTTCAATGTATTTGTTCCAATTCATGTTACCTGTTAAAATAATGATGTATTGTGCAAGTGTAAAACATCCTCATATGTCATCAAACATTGCTCGTTCCATTCATCATTTTCAATCCTCTCATAATATTCTTCATCATTAAACTAATAATCAATGCATCATGTTAATTCTTATCCTTAAGTGGTTTTTGGCTTCGCGAGTGGTTACTCAGTAGTAAAACATTTATATTAAAAAAACTATTCTTCAAGACACTCAATTAGCCCAGAACTTTAAAATTTATTCAATAAATAACAACAAAGAATACTTAATTAATAAAATGTATTCTTTGTAAAAAATAATATGCAATTATCAGGAAGTTTTATCGGATAGCCTGCTAGCATGGCAGACAGAGGGCAGGCTCAGAGCGTTTCCACGGATGGTGGCGATTGAGAAGCTCTCGTACAAAGAAGTAAATTCACGATGGTCACCGGTGTGGCGCATCATTAACAGGCCAGCCAAGTCTGTTGAGAAAGTCTCGCGTGGCGGGAACTATCGCCCCACTCGTCTCCACAACGATTGGTCAGAACACAAATCGTTCAAGAAAACTGGCGTATTCTGATTGTTTGCGGTCTTCTGTTGATGCTGCTGAAATAAAATAAAACTCATTTGTATCATTTAGCTTATTCGAACTACTTTTCTCACAACGTTTCGGCCGATGTACCCTCTGACCTTCTTCATGTGTATCCTGTCGAACTGCAAATGCTTGTAGCGTAACGGATGAAGCGCTAAGTGATAATTTACTCTGGCTGACAGTCTTCCGGAGGATAAAGGTTCGATCGCAATGCAAACGAAACTAAGAATAAAATTACGAATTACTTCAGACATCTACTCAGTCAAAGCTTACGAAACGAAAGCAACCTAATCCGGATGATTAATTAAAGGATTCCATTCAAAATTCTGTACAGATTCCCGAGTTAGATATAAAGATTATCGAGTTCAAGCTACATTTGAAGAAAGTCGAAGGTTACATCGGCCGAAACCTTGTGAGAATAACATCCAATATTAGAACAGTAGTCTGAAGAATCCAAATAATACAAATTATCAATCCTCATCTAAGAAATTCTGAAAAATAAAACCATTATTGTCCACAACTTTCCGCCAACGACTTACCAACGTTTGGATTTAGTCACAGTACCAATTCTTCGGCTTTGAGTCGGGACATTCTTGACAGGCTTCTGCATGGGATGACTCAAATCGGCGATCCTTCATAAGGTACTGCATTGCTCGGAATATACGGTACTCAGATGAGATAAGTTATGAACTACAGTCTGAATGCGGCAGCAATTCCACATCGTCCAATTCGTCAACCTTGTTTCTGATATTTCTGGCGGGAAATATAAAACATCACTAATTTAACATAAACCTTTTCTTCATCCTCGTAAAATGGTTTCTCAGATGCACGCAAGCATCTCTATAAGACGTGCATAGACAACCCAAGGCCCACGAGTCAAATCCGGACCGCGAACTTATTCTGTAGCCCGCGAGACTTTTGGTAAGTATGATATTTTTAGGAAAGTATAAACGGGAACTATTCGAAACACCGCTTATATACCACGAGAACTTTAAGTGTGGCTTCGCGCTAAAATAGAACCACTGAAAGTGAGGGCAAATGTATTTATGAAGATCTTTTGTTGCCTTTATTATTCAATAAGTTTGGTTGAGTCCTTACCATTGTTTTTTGAATACCCTTTTTGTTGTTATATTGATAACCACAGATTCATGAATTTATAAAAATCAATAGTTGAATATATCTATATTTGTAGTATATATAAATGTGTAAGTACATATGTATAGTCTATAAGTAGGGTTCTGGTCTGTGTCCAGACTGAGAAAAATTTATCTGACCCACACATAGTCAAAGGTTGTATATGTATGCTATAAGATGATCTGCTGTTCGACACATCGGTTCGTCCATTAAATGACCAATGTCTAGGTAAGATAGAAGCTATATCACTTAGATTGATGTCATAAATGACATCACCTCTATCATGGAATCTAAATAATGTAGCATCACTACTATGTATCATATTGCAATTCAAATAAAGTGTGAAATAGTTTAATTCTAGAATGTATCTTTCCCATTTATATTTATATTTGGAACCGAATTTCAAGCTATAAATGGCTTCATCAAGAAACATTGCAAGATACTTTTCAGATTCACTAATATCCATATAATCTGTAGCATGGTGCTGATTTTTTCCTTCCTTGGATTCCGCCTTCTTCACCTTTTCTTTTGTTTTTGATAATCTATTATATAAAGGTCAGTTGTATGTTTGTGTCTGTCCATTTAAAATTCAGAAAGTTCCCGGATAAATATTTAATAATCAAGGGACAATTCTTTGCATTGCTGGCGCCTTTGCCTTGTCTATAAAAGTAACACGGTCACTGCGTATATTTCCTCAGAAATAATCAATATCAGTTTGACATTAATTGAATCAATTTTCAATTTATGCAAAATTTGAAAATGTATAACTTCTAAACTATCTCTCAAATAGCTATTTTCATTAGGCATACTTTTTTGGTGAGATTAAATTACCCAGTTGTATTTGGAAATATATGTCTAAAAATAACTATATTCTTTTTCCTGAATAAGTCTAAAGTTTCATTAAAATTTGATAATTATACCTGATATTTTCGAAAATTTTCCAAATATCTCCGGTTAATGGAAACACTTGTCTTAGTAATGGTATGCACATTGTTTTTGATCTTTAAGCTGGAATCAAAGTGTAGATTAAGAGTTATGAATAAAATTTAAAAATTCAACATTTTACGGATAGTTTAGATAGTATGACCCCCTTAAGTAAATGCAGTATTGTAGTGACTAAAACGATTCTTCACTGAGAGTAGGATGGACAAATAGAGTAGATAAAGGACTGACCAAATACACCCATATCACCCCACCCTTTTGATGGCCTTGTTCCTAATTTGTCAAAATATATATTATATATTTTTTTGCAAATAAATGATCCAAAATGTAGTATTTCAATGAAATTCTCAAAACTATATATATATATATATATATATATATATATATATATATATATATATATATATATATATATATATATAGTTTTGGCAATTTCATTTTTGACAAAGGGAAGTCTCTTTTCCCGAAATATTAAATAATGATTTTTAATCACCCGGACATCACACAAACAGCTAAAAACACTCTTGTTGTTATGTAAGATTTTAGGAAAAATAAATAGTAAGTCATATTTCGTATTCGATCGATTTATTGTTTTTGTTCCTTACAACTTGCATCTTACCCGGAATTTGCATTGCCCACCGCCTTTCAAAAACTTGCTACTAATATATATATATATATATATATATATATATATATATATATATATATATATATATAGTAAGCAATAAAAATATATATGGCAATCAAGCTACACAGAGGCTCCCGTGTTTCATCATTTAGCCTGACGATTCCCCCCGGGGATGAAACACGGGAGCCTCTGTGTAGCTTGATTGCCATATATATTGTTATTGCTTACTACCTAGCTCTACTTACGTATCGAGCACTGTTGAAGTAAATACTGAAAACTGACACATAAAAAATTATATTTCCTTATAATATTTTATGTGGATACATGAAGTACTAATATATATATATATATATAGTTTTGGCAATTTCATATATATATATATATATATATATATATATATATATATATATATATATATATATATATATATATATATATATATATATATATATATATATATATATATAGCCGGGTTATTCTTTATTAATAAGTTGATGGTTTTAGACTTCTGTAATAAATAATGAATCTAATTTTAAAGTTGTTATTTACGGGGGATATATGTTTGTGTATAATATTGTTTTATTATTTTTCATCGACTTTATAGTTGGGGTGCATTTGGTTTCAATAGAATAAGTTATTATTGTAAATATTGTTGCTGTTTGAGTTTAGATTTGTGGCAGTATTTTATTTGTTGATCACCCACCTAGAAAACTAGATCAGAAAATGAATAAACAGAAGTTCAATCAAACGTGTATAAAGGAAAGAATGCTGCCTAACTTGTCAGTTTATGACAAATCCAAGTCATCAATCCCATTCATCTCGCGTCCTTTGAAGGGGACTGACCACGGCTGATGACACTACTACCAAAATCATGTTTTTCGTTCTCTGCTTGTTCAAGCCAACAGCCATGCCGAAGTCTGAACACTTTCTGACATATCAAAATGAATATTCTGTATGATTTTTCTACATTGCTTTCTTCATCCTGAGGAAGTCTTTCAATAAAGACGAAACGTTGGTGAATACAGAAATCACATAGGTTTTGGCTTTCCATTTTTGCACTTAGGACGATCCGGCCAACGAACTAACCAGGTTGAACGAAAACAATTAAGATATATTTATGTCTGTGTAAGCGGACATATTTAGAAGGCTGTCCTCAACAGTGTTCAACGACAGGAACTTAGCATTACGCATTTAAATTTGGCAGCCTAATTATAATTCTTTTAAAGGGTCCGTCTTAGCATTAAAAAGGGCTATAAACAAAATGTATGTACTTTTAGTAATTTCTTTTTATTAAAAGGCAAGCACATTTAGTCAGTTCCTTTTGGTTGAAATGCATGTACTTTTTTATTATTTTATTTTATTTTTTCAGTTGAGTTTACAAGCAATTCGATTAAACTTGCAAGAAAAATTGAAGTTCAATACTCATAATACAATAAACAGAGCATGTGTATTTTTAAGATACAGTAAAACTCTTACGCTATGAACTTTTGATCTGTTCATAGCGTACGATTGGTCATAGCGTAGGATTGATCATAGCGTAGGATAAAGTAGATGACCTTGCAAAATCTTTCTTCATTAAAATATAGAGAAAATGAGGTTTGGCTAACTATAGTAATATGATATTAGCTTAATTAAAGAAACTATATGTAATCAAAATGGATTTATTAGGAAAATGACTATTGATCAACGCAAATAGGTATTAAATACCTAAATATTTAAATAAAATTGTTAATAGATACTGCATGTATATCACTGCACTACAATTCTTGAATTTGTTATCAGTATCAGCAACAGACCCCCCCCCCCGCAAAAAAAATGTCGAAACCTTCCAACGTGGTAGTTGCAACGTGGTAGTGCCAGAGTCATACCGTCTGGAACTCCGGTTCCTGGCAGAGAAACCCATGGAGGACAGGTTTAGCACCAAGCAATATTAGGGGCACAACCCTGTTAACATGGCTCTGGTGAAAATCGAAGAGGAGTCGGCATCTGGTCGCCTCTGCCTCTGGGTATCGTAGGCTAAGACGTGTCATGCGCAGAACTGCAAATCAATTGGTTAAGAATGACTACGTTGCTTCTGCGTCATTTCTTTGTGTGTTCTGTGCCAAACCTTTCCTGACTTCTTATGCAACCGCTGAGCTTTGCTGCTCTCGGTGTCGAGAGGTATAAATCTGTAATTTTGCAGTTTAAGGAATTGCTGCGACCAACGAAAGGACTTCATGCAGACCAGACAATCCTGAGGCACGATCTTTGTGAGTTCTATGCAGAAGTCCGACTTGCTTAACAAGGAAACACAATCATCAGAAGCCGATCCTAGTAAATATGTAGTTTTCGCACACCTGTTAATAAAGTTTCATTATTGACATTTTGTATGACTCCGCAAATCGACCTTCCGTAACTTTCAACCTCCCATGGCCAGGTATTCTTCAGCTTAGATTTGAAGGGCCCCCCAACAACATATTACATTTTGAAAACGTGTCACGTAATAGCGGGAGAACTTTCATCAAACAGTTTCTTTGGGTGGGGGTTAAATTCATGAAAATTAGAAAAAACCGTCGTAGGCTGTAACTTTAGTAAGTAGATATATAATTATTTAAGAAAAGACAACCAGCATTGCTGACTGATAACCAAACGCAGGTGCGCTGCAAGATATTAGTGTGGATCGTCACGTCCTATCAATAATTATAACGACCGTTACGAACTAAAAACATTCAGCACGTGATAATTGTGATCTAATTGTGCGATGTCACTCTTCGGTATTACTATAGACACTTGCTGACGTAATACATTAACTCATGACGTATTCTTAGCTTTTCAAATATACTTTTTTTAGATCTGAGATAATAAATCAGTCGGATCGTTTGTACATTGAACATGAGAGGGTGTTCATTTTTCTGTTTATCTACGCAATATGCTTAATTTATCTCATCTGCAAGAGGTAAGACACAAGGGAAGGTGAAGTTTTGAAAAGCCAGCGCACTAGGTGAACCGCATTCAGGCCTACAAAATACCTGAGAAGCCCCGTCAGCATTCTCCGGTAGGGACGTCTCAGGGGATTAGTTGCAAACTAACCCCTTAGTTGTAAAACCTGGGAGGGTACCCCTTCCCAGAGTGAACAGAACCATACCTCAGGCCGACAGCAGCAAACGCACTGTCGGACTGATTGGGGTTTTGGAAACCCAGCGCACTAGATGAAGCTTACCCTGACTTACAAAAAATGCCTGAGCATCTCCGTTTGCATTCCTCGGTATGGGTGCCTCATCAGAAGCCGATCCTAGCAATAAACTAATCTCTTCTCAGGGAGAAGGTAAAGCCTTGAAGGGTGGACCTTCGAGGACTGAACAGTATCATACCTCAGCTCGACAGCAACAAAGCCACTGTGGGACTTATTTATATAGTATGTCTCTTTCGTGAATACTTTTATTTCAACTTATAATTTTTAAAAATTATAGAGATACCTGTAACTATTGGTAGCTTTTGGCGCATTTGTTCCTACGAGGTCGCTCTCGTTGCGCAAAGGGCCTTTTTTCTAAATGAATAACACTTACGTTTTGGTGTTCTCCAAAAATCTGAAGAAAAAAAATATTTCAGCTTATTATACATTTTTATTGTTAAAAAATAATAATAATCACGGTTGACAGTATTTAGAGTAAGTTGTGCTTTATAAAGGGCACCTATGTTTTGCATCGACTCACTACGTATTATATAAACAGATAATACTTTTCTACGCTGCTGCAACATGAGAATATTCACAAAGAGAAAAATAAATAGAGATCGTTGGAAGTTAGTGTCGTCTTAGCATGTAATTACTGTGAATCCGATAGTTGGCGAACTTGAAAATATAAGTAATCACCTTTCTCGTTTGAATACATCCTCGGATTTTGAGCCATAGCCCCCTAGATAATTATTGAAATAGTTTATATAATATGAAATTTGCCTACAAAAACAAGAGTATCATTTAAAAGGCAAGGTTTACTAAAGAAAAATATAATATCGAATGTAGAATTTTAGAATTAAGCAACGCAGAGGCGTCCGCGTTTCTTTTCCGCGGAGAATCATCAGGCTAAGTGCATGAATTTCTTTGTTACTGATCGATTTAACAAAAATCCGTACACTTAGCCTGAAGATTACGTGAAGAATGAAACGCTAACGCCACTATTTAGCTTAATTACCAAGTAAACACTGAAAATCAAAGCAAAATATATTATATCACTTTATAATGTGGATTAGGGGCCAGAAATTGGGGAGTTGTGCAGCGAGATGTTTGTTTACATTACATTCAAATTGCTGCATGTCGATACAGTAATGATAGCAGGAAGCAGAGGGCGGTGGTTCCAAGGGCTGGCAGCTCGAGCAAAGAAGCTATTAAGGTAGAAACTTTTCCGGCATCTGGGGACCTCCACAGTAAATGAATGAGATTTAGCTGATTTTCGTGTTCGCCAGGTGTATTTACGCCGAGGGCGCACTAGAGCAGCAAGTTTGTCGAAGAACATTCCATTGAAGTAATTGTAAAACAAACACAGTGATGTAACATTGCGACGATTGTACAGGGACTGGAACTTGGTGAATAGTGAGGGACCTATTAGATTAGAGACTTCTTTTTGGACCTTGTCTAAGAGGGAGAAGCTAATAAATGGTTCACCAGCTCATATGTTACAACAATACTCTATGCATGGGCGGATGGTGGTCTTGTAGAGATATAGAATACTGGCGGGTGTGACGCGTTTTCTAGTACGGTAGAGGGGGCCCATTTTCCTTGCAGCAGACTTGGCAATGTATTCCATGTATTTGTTTCAATTCATGTTATGGTAATCGGTGGTTGAAAAAGTTTCTTGTAGTTGTTATAGGAAACTAGCTTTGATTTGGACAAAATAATTATATCGCTCTAGCAGTAACGCTATAGTTCCCTCCCCTTTGTTTAAAACTTTAGATGTAATTACCGGTACGCGTTTGTATTAAAACCGTATTTACACGTCTCAATCGCGCAGTTGACTTGCTAGCCAAAGGGGTTAACGATGTTGGGTTCGAAGATCCAGGGTTGAAAGTTCCAACCCATTAGTAGGTAGGACAGTTGTTTGAATATATAGTTATGAGTCTTCAAAAGACGAACCAAGCTTGTCTATAGATAAATAAATAATATTAAAATTATTTAAGTATCATATATATAATTATATATATATAATTATATATATATATAATAAAGTAAAGTGAGTTTCCCCTTATTTAGTTGACCATGACTTTCTATCCAAAAGATGCAGATTAGAATCTGCTTTAGCAGCGATTTAGGTCAACACTTGATGCTTGTTTTCGAAAATATACGTTCCTTTCGTTCGCTTTAAATATTTTCTTTCACATTTCATCGGTTTCGACAACTTCTCTAAAAATAGTCATTCATACAGGAAGTCGAATGAATCTTCATTCTCACACTCAGATCAACTGCCACTGTACCCTCGTTCACAAAGAAGTCTTCTTCATAGGATACTTATATCTTCGTAGCATCGTTATTATCATTTTTATCTTAATATTGTCTGTTAACTACTTTACATTTCGCAATTCTTGGCCTTTTGGCTAAGATCAAAGTGTAGTATCTGTTCCGATGGATACTACACCCCATAAACTGTTATTGTCTTGGCTTTCGGGGCTTGAATTACGCTGATCTATGGGTCGGTCCTGTGCAGTTCTAGGAGGTCCACCCTCCCAGGCTTTGCCTCCCCTCTTTGAGGAGGAGTAAGTTTATTGCTTACTGCCTGAGGCGCCTCTACCGGGGAATGCCGACGGGGCTGCCCAGGCAATTTTTAATGGCCAGAGTGCTCACTTTCTCGGGCGCTGGCTTTTCAACCCCCACATTCCCGACCCGACCTTGGGTCACATCTTACTTGTGGGAGTAAGATAAAACTGGCCTTGTGCCTAACATCCTGGAGAGGAGGTAAATAAATACTTTACATTTCGCAACGTAAATAGGGAACGCTCTCTCTCTCTCTCTCTCTTACACTTTCTTTGGAGGGCGTTTTAATTGGCTATTACACTCGCTCATGTATACATACGTTCCTCGTCTTTAAATAAACAATACTTTTTTTTCTTTAATTTGTTTCTTTTCTTTACATTCTATGTTATATATTTCTCATAATAACAAAATTTTATTTGACAACACCAGTCAAATTTAACAACTCATTTTGCTTGAAATATTGTGCTTTAACGTGTGAGTTACAACCAGACGACATTGTGTATACCCTTAGAATAAGAGAAAGCATTCTATGATAACCTGTTATACAGTTTTCGCGTCTCTAACAGTGAGCAAGCCGGTTACCATGGTTACAAAAATTGTTGCTGATTTTTATTTGGACCTACGCTCATAACGATTCATATGTAAACATTACTACCGACTACTGAGTCTGTCCGACAATTCAGTAAAAAATGTTCTTTAAATAAATGTTGTACTTTAAAAAGCCGCATAAGTCACAAAACATCTTCCTCTTATGTATGACCACCTCTTATCGTGAGTGGGGCGGGTTTATTGCCTGTCGCCTGAGTCATTTTAATGTGTTAGGAGAAACGAAAAATAAGATTTTCGGGCAAACTTGACTTTTATCCGTCCCTTAGAATATAAATTGACTTTTCATGGTTCCGATATGACCGCTGTGAAAACACCGTTTCCGATTTGTTCTTCGTTTTTTTTCTTGTATTGCCACCAAGACATCGAATTCATAACCACTTCCAAAAGTAACGGTAGGCAATACATCCAGGCATTGCCACCTCTTTTTGGAGGTGTGGTTTTTTGCTTGTCGTCTGCGGTGTTCTCATCCATGATGGAGTGTTGACGAGACCGATCAGAACATTTTTAGACAAAATTATCTTTTATTAATCCCTTATGTTATTTCAATTGATTTTTTTAGTTTTTGCTAATCCCATTGCGCGCGTACTTTTTAGAATTCATCACATCTCTTAAGGCAACAGGGGGGACGCAGGCATTTCCTTTCGGGGGAAATGGGTTTATTGTCTGTCGCCTGATTCGCTCTATTCTTTGAAGGTGTGTCCAAGTGACTATATATTGACTCTAACGGTTTCTATACATAAACTGCGTGCACACTATTTCCGTCTTTTATTTTATATATTTCAAATTAATGCCAGTATTGAATTCCACAGGAAAAATTACTCGGAAAATGTGTTTTATCTTAGTATAGGCCTTGTTTTCAGTTGTATCCCCAGACGAAGAGACAGACAGAGAGACAGCACAAATATAGTTCAGATTATAAAATACAAAACAGAAATTAATATGTATATGGAAATCATAACTTCAATAATACTAATCTATTAAATAGGCTGAGTGTAGTTCACTTGACAACGTTGATTTTGGTGTTTCTGTGAATAACAATAAACTTAACACGTTTTATATGGGCTATCCTACTCACACTTTATCCAGTAGACTTGCATGTCATCTATTAAACTCAAGTGGTATGAGCCAGCACATTGGTTATGCACACGAGGAGTACACTAACATTACACATACATGACAGTACTAAATAGACACTCCACAAACATATTTTATAAACGTATAAAAGTGCTGCTTCTTTCGTCTACAGCCAGCACTCGGGGCTGTACAAAGCAGCAAGAAAAGTTTGAAACATTGATATTTTATGCTAATTCACATTTTTTGCGTTTTAGAAATCAATCAATCAATCGATCTATTATATATCACCTTCTAAGTATGACATGGTCCAAAAAGCATTAGAAGTTCTAAAGTTTCGGAAAAGCCATATTCGAGGTTAATTTGTAGGTGGAATAAATAAGCGTCAAATCGCCGCAAAACTAGCGATTGTACTTTTAAGTTTCAACCGAGTGATTGTCCAATTCTTCAGAGAGAGAGAGAGAGAGAGAGAGAGAACGGGGCGATCAATATCATCTCTCCTTGGTCGATCTGGAGTCTATGGCCGCAGGCTTTCGTTATTAATAATAAGGATGTCTATTTATTTTCACCATGTCTGTGTCATCATCATCATGGCCATCACTCGAATCAAGTATACGGGTTTCCATTCCAGGGCGTTCATTCAAGGGGTCTCATATAAGAAAACAATTTAATTCAAGATCCACAAATTCTATCACAATTTGGCCATACATGATGGTTTGGCAATTCTGCGCGTGGTTGATTTTCGCAACTCACTATTTTTACTGCTCCCAACCTTTGAGCGTAATGACCCCGTTCAGTTTCAAACCTTTCCACACCACGCCTTATTTCATTCCTCCACTCCGTTCTCCCGGGTGCACTCACTTCCCATGTTGCTTGATAAATTCCACACCTCTTCATATCCTGCTTCAAACAACCATTGTACCGCTTCTTCTGTCTTCCAACCCTCCCAGCTCCCACATTTAATGCAGAATAAAATATTGTCTTAGTATAGGAATGGTCGCTCATCCTTACAACGTGACCAGCCCATCTCAAACAATTTTTAATAATTAGAGCCTCTATATTAGAGCAACCGGACTCTTCCAATGTTGGTTCGACGATCTTGCTATGTCTGTGTAGATGGTGGTTAACTATTAATGATGGAGATTATGTGTTTGTATGTCTGATGGCAAAACTATACTATTTAACACTATTATACAATGTACTTAGTACGAAATAGTAAAGAGGGAATAGTGTAGTACAGACTGAAATAGTATAGAGGGATTACTACTACTCACTTTAAAATAAAAAATAACATTTTAATCTTAGTACTTATGCAGTTTACGGACCGGGCTGAAATAATAATGTTATAATTTAGAAACCCATTCTTAACATTGGGGGTGGGGGTTGATTAACTATTCTGTACTAAGAATTTATTAAACAAAAGATACCGTAAAAATTAAATTTAACTTATAAATCCTATCTAAAATATAATCTGGTCCGTAAACTGCATAAGCACCTTAATCTTATAGTGTTTTTAGGGGTGTATAGTATCTGTTCTGTTGTCACGATACCATACTCCCGACATCATCTCTATCTTGTCAGCGGTTTGTGAAGTATCTTTTGTCATAAAACCAACCTCTCAGGCATTAACTCCTATTTTGAGAGATAGTTTAGTATCTGTTATTGCTATTTGATACCATACTCCCAAGCATTACCCCCTCCTTGAGTGGAAAATGTACTTTAGTAGACAATAATGGATTTTTCTTTGCAATTCTTTCTTAGTGTTTGAAAAGATTTAAAATCGTGAAAGTAATTAAAACAATCTGTCTTTGACAAAGAAGTTTAAAGCAATGCGTTGCCATCCTCAAATGTGGGAAGTGAACATAATATTTTCGAACTTGTTATCATCACATACGTGATCATGTATATATGTGATTAGAACTGAATCACGCAAAGCAATCTCATGTAATTAACATGTTATATATATATATATATATATATATATATATATATATATATAGTCAGACTTTAAAAGTTTAAGTCATAGAGACGGAAAGTTTTAAAATAGAGATGTTAGATACACTTTTGAACTTCTGTTTTAATGACCACGTTTGTTTATATATATATATATATATATATATATATATAAACAAGTCATAAAAACTAAATAGAAAAAATTAAAAAATTGTGTAACATCTCTATATTAAAGATTCTCTCTCTCTATCCGTCTCTCTATCTTTCTCTTTTTCCACCTCCACCGATTTTCCTTCCCTCTCCCTAACCTTCTCTTTCCCCTTCGTCATGCCTATTCTTCTCTTGTGTTTTAATGTGTTAAAATTATAATAATAATAATAATAATAATAATAATAATAATAATAATAATAATAATAATAATAATAATAATAATAATAATAATAATAATAATAATAATAATTATTATTATTATTATTATTATTTTTTGTTATTGTAATCGACGCCTGTTTGTTACACGTCGTTCAATAACTCTGTTTCATACAGAATTCCGCGTGGGGACCAATAATTATTGTCACTGAGGGATCTCCCTCTTTTTTAAATACATTATTATTTTTTGTTGTTATTTTTTTGTTATTGTAATCGACGCTCGTTCGTGAAATTGTTGCAGTTGGCAAGTTATTTTGATTTAATTGCAAAGCGTTTTCGTTTATTATAAAACATTTTTTTAAAAGAGTTTAATAATAGTTATGGTAGTAATAAATGATAATCATAGTAATTAATGGCGGTGATGATGATGATAAATATAACAATTATCCCAGCCGCGGATCAACTGACATTGGGGTTTTAGAATCTTCAGCAAGCCATAGCGAAGGCAACATCTCTAAGGATAGCAAATACCTGATGGAATGCAAACGCAGTTGTAAATGCCAGGTTGACATCTGGCATGGTTTAACTGCATTTCATGGCCAGGATTGGGTCGTCAGTTTTGGATAACAACTCTCCTTGATATGGTATTTCAATATAATACTAAGGAAGGAAGACCTTACACAAACCACTTCTCATATTATTTCAATATGAGTGCTCAAAATTATCAACCCGTAAACGACGTATGTGGGTTCAGAATGTCAAGTACAGGTCCCATGTCCAGTGGGGGAATGAACGAGGCTTCCCAAGTCGTTATCCAGCGAAACCCTCGAAACACTAACACTAAAACTAGAACTAATTAGACTAAAGCCTTAAATAGAATTGTAATGAAGTGTTACTTGAAGAGTGATCCTCCTAAGGGACGATATAGACAGCCAATGCACCAAAGCTGGAATGAGCTAGGCCTATTTGAACTATCAGAACAAAAACTTGTAGAGCAAGCCCGCGCGATTAGAACTAATGAATAATTATCTGCATTGAACTTAAAGAACTAAACAGAGAAATTGAGAGAGAAGACTTAGACGAGGTTGGGGAGATAAATAAACTTGATGTAGTTGAATAAAAGTCTATGGTAGAAACAACAACAAATTCTGAGAGCCAAAATATTGCAACTAATGATAATCAGGCTGTTTTCACGGATGCAATCGTAAAACATATGATAGAGCATAGGATGACAGAAGAAGATATATATTTTTTCAGATTGTTAGACGAGAAGCTAAGAGCTGGCAATTTAGAACAACCGCTGAACCTGAGATTTGTCAATATGAAAATATTTAAAACTGTCACGACCAAGGTGAATGATGTCTTGCCATTTTTATTATTACATAATCTTTATCAGTGTAATAAAGTTATTAACACTGCTGCCAATACTTATCAAATCTACTTGAAGTAGGAAAACGAAAAAAGAAGTAAAGAAAACGCCCTGGTGGGGGAAACGTTTAAATGGTCAGATAAAACAATTTCGAAAGGATTTAAGTAAAATGCAAGCTGTCGAAAATGGCGAACTCAAGAGTCAGAGCGCTAGTGAAAGACTAATCCATAAATTTTACATACACCGAAAAGGTTTCAATCGTTTAATTGAAGAACTAAAACAGCGGGTTGTAGCTAAGACTGCCAAAGTTTCACGTTATAGCGACAGAATTGAGCAGTATCTACAAAACAGAGTTTGAGAACAACCAGAAACTCCTTTTTGAACAACTAGAAGAAATTGAAAGAGGGAGTGGTGTTATACCTGATGCTGACCAATCTAGTGCATTCTGGACAGGCATTTGGGAAAAGGGGGTAAAGCATCAAGATGATGTAAAGGTGATTCCTGTTGTAATTGGAACGCTTGGAACCATGACGAAAAGTCACCATAAATGGCTTAAACAGGTTGACGAGACAATTTATTTCCTAATTCTGCAAAAGGCTTGCCTGTTCGGAATAGCGAAAGTGTTAAGGTACATCTTGAATATCTAAGGTCAAGGGAATTGCCTTGATGTTTAAAGAAGAAAACTCCAAGTAAAAACATCCAAAAGTTGAGACTACTACTACTACTACTACTACTACTAAATAATAATAATAATAATAATAATAATAATAATAATAATAATAATAATAATAATAATAATAATAATAATAATAATAATAATAATAATAATAAAAATAATAATAATAATAATAATAATAATGTAATTATTTCATCGAAGCTTTCAGTTTTAAATGTAATACTGAAATCTTACATTTATTGTTACAGTAGTAGAACAAACACAATGATACTTTTCATCCCGGGAAATTATATTGCCCCCTTTTACAGTGAGATGAAGAGACATAATGTTGATATTGACAATAGTCCGAAGAGATCTAATATAGTACACCTTACCAAATGTAATACTGTAATATTACATTTATTGCTCCCGGACAACGCCGAGTAGAAAAAACACAATGGCGTTCTTGATCCCAGGTAATTCCGTTACCACTTTTCCCAATATGAAGATAAATAATGTTTATAAATACAATAGTCCGAAGAGATTAAATGTATACCACTTACCCAAAGTAATACTATAAACTAAAAATGAGTTCAGTAGATGGTCCTTATCAATTTCTAATAATTCCGTTCCCCTCATTTCACAATAATATGAAGATAAATGATGATTAAAATTTCAATATCTGGAGAGATGTAATATATACCACTTGCTAAAAGTAATACTGTAATCTTACCAGTATTGATACCGGGCAACCCTAGGTATAACAAATGATCCCTTTAAGTTTATAATTTCTAATCCCCGCCACATTTTAAAATAATATGAAAATAAATTATGTTGATCAATAACATCATCCGAAGAGATTTCCTATATAATACTTACAAAAACTAATACAGTAATCTTAACATTATTAATCCTAGACAAGATAAATGATGATTCTAATTATAACAGTCCGGAGTGATTTAATATATACCACTTACTGAAAGTAATACTGTAATCTGACAATTATTGATCCCGGACAACTCTAGGTAGAACAAATTGTCCCCTTGAATTCATAATTTCTTGTCCACGCCCCATTTCACAATAATATGAAGATAAATTATGTTGATCAAGATTTACTATATAACACTTACCAAAAGTAATACAGTAATCTCAAAAGTATTGATCCTGGACAGAGCCAAGTATTGATTTACTCCTCTCCAGGAGTTAGGCACAAGGCCAGTTTTTATCTTATTCCCACAAGTAAGATGTGACCCAAGGTCGGGTCGGGAAAGTGGGGTTTAAAAATTGCCTGGGCAGCCCCGTCGGCATTCCCCGGTAGAGGCGCCTCAGACAGTAAGCAATAAACTTACTCCTCTCCAAAGAGGGGAGGCAAAGCCTGGGAAGGTGAACCTCCCAGAACTGCACAGGACAGACCCATAGACCGGCGTAAATCAAGACCCGAAGGCCAAGACAACACCAGTAAGGGGTGCAGTATCCATAGGAATAGCCGAGTAGAGCAGATGGTTTCTGTCAATACCTAATTTCTTGTTCCCCATATTTAACAATAATATAAAGGTATATAGTGTTGATAAAGACAATAGTCCGAACATATTTAATATATACCACTTAGCAAAAGTGATACTGTAATTAATCCCAGATAACGCCGAGCAGAACAAATGGTACTGGTCAATTCCTAATTTCTTGTCCCCTATCCTCCATTTCACAATAATATGAAGATAATTGATGTGTATAAAGACAATAGTCCGAAGAGATTTAATATATACCATTTACCTACAGTAATACTGTAATCTTACCAGTATTGATCCCGGACAACGTCGAGTAGAACAAATGGTCCAGGTCTGCTACTAATTTCCTCCCCTACCCCCATTGTACAATAATATGAAGATAATTGATGTTGATAAAGACAGTAGTCTGGAGATATTTTATTTATACCACTTACCGAAAGTAATACTGTAATCTCGCAATTATATATCTGGAACAATGCCGATTAAAACAAATGTTCGTGGTCAATTCTTAGTTTTTTGTCCCCCATATCTCATTTCACAATAATAAGAAAATAATTAATGATGATAATGATAATAGTTCGAAGAGATTTAATATACACCACTTACCGATAATAATACTTAAGGAGTAGATGAGCTCTTCCTGTCGCCCGGCCTTTGCTGTCTTTCTTTGTCTATTATCCAGGTGCAGAGGTACTAGCGCAGGGACACCTCAAAGACTACCAGTGCTTGACATTGTTTACTGACTAGGACAATGAACACTGTCTCTCTTTCTCTCTATCTGGGAAACTTGGAGAAAGTTTTTTGTCACTAAGTCTCACATGACTAGTTTGTGTCGCTCTTGTTCCGACAGGTTGAGTGTACAGGTTAACAGCTTGTCTGGCTTCTGTTTCCGACTGGTAGTGCAGGAGCCCTAACTCTTAGGTAGCGCAAAGAGCGGATGCTCTATCAAAACTTGTATAATATCGTGGGAAACTGTACGTGTCATGTCGCGCATGGAAAGGGACCCTATAGTTTTCCCCGGTGGGATTACCCGATGCCACAGCCCTCATGGATCAAGTCTCGACTAATGATCTGGATTTCTGAGATTATTGACACCAAACAAGCACCCACTTTGCCCTCCCTACTTTATCTTAAACCAAAATAACAATACAAAGAAAAATAAACAAACATATACCAGACCCTCACAAAAAACATGATCGCCTCCGCCTTTGAGGCTAGCATCAACAAATATCCAAATATCCAAATGCTTAGTGTAATATTATGAGAGTTGACGAGAATAAGGACAAAATACAGCGTGAGAACTAACGTGTCTCACTGTTAAGCAAACAATACTTTTATCTATATCGCCTCTAGGTCTCTTTGTGATCTTCCAGGATAGGAGAGTTCATTCGCTATCAACGAGTGCAAGGGGAGGTAATTTGGATTACACAACATCCCCCTTTCAGTTCATAAAGAGAGTTTCTTTGGTGGTCGATCTTTCCGACCACTCCTGGTGTAAACTGCTGGACTGGGACTTCCAGACTTGGCAGGTGGAACATCTCAGTGCACCGTGAACTGGGTCTCTGGTTCGATGATTGGTTCTGCGGAATTGTCATAGTCGATATACTTAAAAATATCTCTGGGTGTGTTTGGTAATGTCGACAATTCAGTGGGTGTAGCTGCCTGAGGAAACTTGGTATGCTCACTTCTATTGCGAAGATGGTTTCTGTTTCGTCGAAGTAGACCTGACTCAGTTTTGACCAGTACTGACCTTGGTGATAAAGTCTTCACCACTTTGGCTGGACTAGTTTTGGGTGTCTTTAACCAAACTGACTCTCCTTCAGTTATTGATGCACGTTCTCTAGCTCTATGATACTTTTGTTTTATTTTGAGTTTACAGTCTGCATTTTTCAGTTTCTCAACATTTTGTTGGCCGATTACACTTTATTAAGACAGTGCTGAAATGCGAGTCCTGAGTTTTCTTTTCATTCGTCTATCACTCACGGAGATGTTCTCTATGATTGAACGGACGAACATTTCTGTCTCTGTCGCCTGATTGAACTCATTTTCGTTTGGTAGGCTACCAGAAGCCCGGGATAAAGTGTCTGTGGTAATGAGGTTTTTCACTGCGGTGTGTGTAATCTCGTAAGTGAATCTCATTAGCCGCATGCGGAAACGTTGGATTCTGAGAGTCAGTAACATCAAGGCGTTTGGTCTTCAGCAGTGGAAGTAGTGACTTGTGATCTGTTTCTATCAATATCTTTGGAAGTCATATCAAGAAATCCGCAAACTTCTCACAACACCATGTAATTGCTAATGCTTCCTTCTCGATCTGTGCATATCTCTACTCTGTTTCAGTGAAAGATCTTGATGCATAAAATCTCCAGTCATCTCCTTCCTTCTGGAGTATTACTCCATCCAAACCATAAGATGATGCATTTTCTGAGACTTTTGTTGGTTTGTCAGCACTATAATGCATTAGTACTGGTGCAGAGCTAAGATTCTTATTGAGAGTTTGAAACGATGTTTCCTGAGGATGGTCCCACATCCATGTTGTTTCTTTTTTAAGAAGATCCCGGAGTGGTTTGGTAATTTCTGCTAAATTCTCAGCGAATTTTTCCATGTGATTTGCTATGCCAAGTAAACGTCTTAGCTCAGACACATTTTGTGGTCTTGTCAATTCTGTAATGACCTTCACTTGTTCGGGATCAACTCGAATTCCTTATTTGGATATAAGATGTCCAAGAAATTTAACTTCTCTTGCGAAGAATATACATTTTTCATTTAGTGTTACGCCCGCTGCTTTCATTCTTTGAAGTACCATATGTACTCTCTGGTCGGGCACTTTTTTTTAGTTTTTCCACTGATTAAAACATCATCTATATCGCAAATGGCCCTTGGTATTACGGACACTATGTGCGATATTTCCCTGTTGAAATCTTCCGGTCCATAGCTTATTCCAAATAGTAGACGCAAATAGTAAAATGGTCCAAAAGGAGTTATGAAGGTGATTAGTTCCTGTGAATTCATATGCAGAACTATTTGGTGAAACCCACTGTTACAATCAAGTTTTGTGAACACTGTGGCTCCATTAAGTAGTTGATCCGTTGAGGCAAGTAGAAAATTTTCCTTTTTTACACTTTCATTTAGTTTTGAGAAGTCGACACAAAGTCTGACTCTTCCATCCTTTTTCGGGACTGCTACGATGGGAGCACACCAGTCTGTTGAGGACTTCACTGGACGGATAATTTCTTCTTTTTCCAAACGCTTCAAGTCTTCCTGGACATTTTCTTCATGGGAAGTGGTAGACGTCTAGGAGCAGCGATTTAAAAAAGTTGAGCCGTTCTATCCAAATGAATCTTATAAAGATGTTCTAGCTTTCCTAAGCCTGTGAACAAACTGGGGAATTTTTTCTTAATTGGTGACCGTCGCTTTTCACCGTATTTACTCAATATTTTAGAGCATTGATTGCTGGTCCACCCAATAATGGTTCGGCTAAATCTTTCACAGTGTATAATTGCTGTTGCAAGTTTTTTTTCTATAACTAAGTGTGTCGTCCACTCTTTCTTGTGTTGACTTAGTCCATATAAGTTTTTGCCTGTCGGTTTTACGATAGAAGAATTCTTCCTAAAGGCACAACAGTCTCATCTGCGCCGGTATCTAATCTAAATTTGATGACTTTGCTGCAGACTTCAGTGATGACTTCTACCATAGCTTGCCATTCTTCTTCACTAACTGTATTACATATAACAGTTCCTAAGAAGTGGGTTTCTTCCTCAGCTCCCCTAATTTTCGTGTTCCTTTTGCAGACAGTTGCATAGTATCCTATTTCTGAACACTTTCTACATTTTGCTTGTCTTTTCTGCTATGAAATGTATGCATTCCACACCGCATACACTGTTTCTCCGTCATTTTCTTTTTCTGCCTTTTATCTCTAAAAGGTTTGGCAACACGGCTTAATTGTAGATCTGTTGTATTCATCGTCGAGGATATTGTTTTGGTTTGAAGTCTTGATGATTCGTGTGCTCTATCCATCTGTAGGCACGTGTTGAGGGTTAGCTTTTTGTCGGCTAAAAATTTATCTCGCATTGAATCATCGTAAACACCCACCACAACTTGGTCTGTAATGAGTCTGTCTGTTAGCTGTCCAAAATTGCAGTTTTTTGCAAGTTGGCGCATAACAGCTCTATAAGACTATGTGCTCTCACTGTGATTCTGTTTCCGAAGGTGGAATTTAAAAGACTCATATGCTTCATATGTCTTACCAACGAAAAATTCCTCGAATTTCTTTATAACTTTGATTAAATTTGTCCTATCTTCATCATTGTCAAAATGGAGCCCTTCATAAATATCATAACAACATTCGACAATAGTTGCAAGAAATATTGAAGTTTGATACTTAGTATCGAGTTTATTTGAGAGTCGACTTGCAACAGAATAATTTTTAAAACTTCTCTTGAATTTTCGCCAATTGCTCGCTATACCTCCGGATAAGGACATTTTATCTGGGGACGGTATATTTTCAGAAAATTTTCCTGAAGCCATTTCGTTGAATAAAAGGAAGAAAATTAACTTACTTGTTTTAGGACTTTCTTTTTCTAAATTATTGACGGTTTTCCTTGTTTTGTTTCTTCAAGTTGCGTGAGTGCAAGAGCGTTGACTGTAGTCCGATTTTTTTTTTACTTTCTCAGCAAAAATCTTCTTTTAAAAACCCGCTTCCTTCGCTATCAACGAATGCAAAGGGATGTAATTTGGATTACACCACACTTACAACCAACATTAATTACGTAGAAACCTTTCTCCTAGTAAACTCCCCGGATATCCTAACACTAAAATTAATGTGAACAAGCATCTCGCTGCACAGTTCCCAATTTAGGATGACCACCAAAACTTTCCCCCGTAATTCTTAGTAGCCTCTTACTTCTACAGTGGTAACTTGCCTCGTTTGGGGTGAATTAAGTTGGGTTTTTTTAAATACTGTAACATTACAATTCTTGATCCCGGACAACGCGGAGTAGAACAAATGATCATGGTCAATTCCTAATTTCATGTTCCCCCCCCCACATTTCACAATAATATGAACATAAATGATGATGATAAAGACAATAGTCCGAAGAGATTTAATATAAACCATTTACCAAAAGAAATACTGTAATCCTACGTTTATTTGCAATAATTTCCTAAATCTCATCGAAAAACATTTTCCCGTAACGAACCCCTTGCACAAAATACTCAATAAAAATTACTTAAAACTGTCATACAGTTGCTGCGAAAACTTAGAAATGATAATTAAATAACAAAATACTAAACGCGGGAAAAAGTAGAGGAAAAATAAAAGCAAAGTGCGTGAAAAAGTAATCAATATAGCAATGATAAAAACAACACCAAAAAGAACAATACTATAACCACTAGAAATAGTGATAAGTCAAACACTTATAGCAACCACCCAAATAGAAATAAGAAAGTTAATCATGAAAAGAAAAGTTACTGTTGAACTCATGCACTTAGTCTATTACAAAATAACTGCCTAACAAAAGAAATTGTTTACCAAACCACAATACTTGCCAGAGAAATCCCGAATAACAAAAAATACTACATAAGTATAACCTCCCTAAATTTTAAATCCGGGTATAACAAACATAAAAGCACATTCAGAAACAGAACACGCCGATTCAAATCATCCTTGAAAGCACGCCACATGTGAACATTTTAAATCTAAATACAATGACAAGATATGATTAAACAATGATTACCGTTCTCTATCTGTCTACTGTCTGGAACGAAGATCACACCGAATAAACCTGTTCTGCCTTCCAACAGTTTTATCTTTACTTAGTCGTTTTTGAGAGTGTAAAGGAGGAACTTTTATATGAGGACGACGGACCCTCCGTCTGGAAGGATCACGTAAAATGTGCTTACAAGAACACGCAGCTAACAAGGTATGGATAATAATTATGATTATGAACTTTCATGTGTTTTTATAATAATGATGGCAACTTGGTTTTCAGAATGTATGGTACAAAGTTGAAATACAATATTACAATGTTTCCGTAACGTTGGAGCTGCGTGCTCAGGTGACCTTGTTGTGTATTAGTAAGTACGTATGCGAGACGAACAACTTTGGCATACTCTTTTCTCTTCTTTTCTTTTCACTTTTTCGCCTTTTATACCGAGTGGAAATGGGATGCACTCAAATGAATTTCTCACCCTGGCGTCTGCACAAACGCAGCCTAGGGATTCGAAATAAAAACATTTAACTTACACGTAAGTGTGAACTTTAAGAATTTTCAACTAATAAGAAGGATTTCCGCTCGTTTGAAACGGATTCTCTACGCCTATATAACGAGCCACTCGATAACAAAGTATGTCTGAAACACCCATGCGCCGTTGAAATTATTTACCACAACAACAAAAAGCACCCAACAGACACAGATGGTTCACCCAAGAAAAAGGAGTTATCCCACGCTGAAAATCCTTAAACTACAACTGCTCCTCCCTCTCTATCTCTCTACAATTACAGTCCACCAAAAAAGGTAAACACATACGCACACGCACACACAAATTGAAACTCTAATAAAACGCATGCATATTTTAAACGCTTGTGTCTTATTCTTTTTTTAACCTCACGGAAAATAATTGATTATAATAGCACAGTAACTTAACACGATTTCACGAATATTCAACCCAAAGTACCAATGGAAATTGCAATGCACTTTATTGGAGGCGATGAAACTTGTTCCCCCTTCTTTCTCGTGAGACAAAGATGGCAATCTTCTCCAGATAGTTCTTTTCTATATAGAAACACATCGACAACGTTCTATTTACTTACATTATATTTTACTTAACTTAATTATGGATATCCATTAACCTTAACTAAGAGTCGTTTCAGAACAAGCAATTTTCAACGTTACCTTTACGTTGTTACATTATAATAACTAGTGTATACCCTCCGCCAAAACTGATGAAAAAATATACTTCGCTAGTGTTCTAATATTAATATAAAATCATAGAATAACGTCAGTAATTTCATTTTCCATATAATTATAATTATCATTTCTGATGACCTGAAAAAATAAACACCCACCGTTGAATCTTGATTAAGAATGAAGGATTTTGTTGCGAATTCATTTAAGGCGGCGGTGGGTGTCTGCTGTTTGCTTTCTCGCTTCCCTTGAAATGATTTTGTCTGGGGGGTATAGAAAAATACACTTTTTTACTTGCTAACTTTTGTGTGACGGGACGGATTTATATTGATTTATGTACAAATAAATACACATTGGTATTTATTATAGAGTGGAGAATTAGCGACCAATGAGTGTCAGGAAAATAGTTGGTTTCAACATTACAGTAACGTTTCAACAATGGCGCATATCCGCACAACCAAAATACAATGGCGGGGTGGGGAGCTAAAGTTAAATTATGACATGATAATATTTTTTTCTTATAAAACTTGGAATTTTTACGAGAATTCGAATTTTTCGGAGTCACCTAAAGTGCACTCTATAGATACCACTTTCATATATCCATCGAAACAGTACTTTACAAAAAATAGAAAACGATGCGGTTTAAGTTCCCCGGGAAACGAAGGGCACAGCTCAAAATAGCTCTCAAAGGCATGGCGGTTATCTGGTCATATTTTTGATTCAGCTATATTAACCCGATTTTTTAAGAATGATTTTTCGATTTTCTAGAAAGTTCCTCGCAGATTGAAGTGTGGTGCAGTGTAAAATTAATGCCGATCCTGTTAGAGAGGTTAATTTCAGATGTTCGCGCTCATTTATTAGCGATGTTGTTTAAGTGTTCTGTTGCTTTCTTGTTACTTTGTAACCAAACATGAAAGATATAAAAACAACAAACGAAAACAACAACGCAATCTGCTGACCCATTTACGATTGAGTCGATGAAATTTACATTATTTCTTGATAAGGTGCGTTAATAGATCTTTTTTTACGCATCGTCTTCAAAGATTAAAAAAGTTTGCAAAGATAGTAAATTAAACGTCATATGTCGCACGTAGATCCGCGCACAGGCACAGACATATAGTTATTATACGGGGATTCACAAATGTAGTAGCCCAGCACCAAATCTAAAGTTTTCGCTATAGCTGTTCTAAGCTAAAACAAACTATTTTGAATAATTAGATTTTAAATGCATTCCCAAGCTTGAAAGAGACCGTCTAAGGTCGAAATAATTATAGTTTAGTATTATAAGGGCTTCTATTATCATTTACTCATATTTATATGCATGTATTACAGAAGATCAGGACAACATTAGTACAGTCGGTTTCAAATCGGACAAACGGTAACAGCACGTGACCGACCTTTGTGAACTCTCCTCAGCCTCCGTTGTAGCCTGTTGCTTTGGAAAATGGCGACTCGCGCGCTGTGTGACGTCGTAACGACACTTCAATCCTCTATTCTATTAGTATATTTTACGGATATTTACAGTATGTGCAGTTAAAAAAACTTCTATTTCTGGATCTATAAATTCATGTCGAAGTTACAATGAACTCGGACCACTTATGACTTCGGTTCCGACGCCGGGGAAAAAAAAATAAACTAAAAAACGAAAAGTACGAAAACCAGAAGGTCAAGGACGAAAAGAAAATTCTAGTATCGGAAATCGATAATGGGTGACAATAACTTAAGCTTACGATAAACCGTGGAAAATTGTTTATCTTCGCTGTTGTATGTTAACAAAAAAAAATATTTCTGCTTAAAATTATTTTTAGGTGTAAGGGATGTAACTCGCCCGCTTGATTCGTATTTGGGCCTTAAAATAATCCTATTGAGCTTAACAAATTAAATTAAAAAATAGAAACTATATCTATAAAATAAAATAAAAACCAATGTGTAAGTGTATAAAATTCAAAGCAACAAATCACAACGGAGGCTGAGGAGAGTCCACAAAGGCCGGTCACGTTCTCTTTCACTTTGTCGGATTTGAAACCAACAGTACCAATGCTGACCTGATATTTTGTAATGCATATATAAATAAATAATACGTTCTTATATTTTACTTTTTCTTAATAATCGAGCACTAACGTCGAAACGCTGGTTGATCCGCAAGTACTGTTTTTAATGTTTATATAATTTTATTTATAAAAGCTGTAATTGGTATTGAGCACTTTTATAAACATATTGGTTTTAAGTTCATGTTATCAATATATTTTAACTTAACTAATTAATTAATATACATATATATTTATATAAAAACATTTTGAAAACAGGCAAGCAAAATGATTTTGGAGACCACATTTTAAGATGCGAATATTGTTATTTAAAAATCATTTCATTTTTTTTTCTTGACTTTTTTTCTTATTAATTACGGACGATAACATATCGGTCTTCAGAGAAAGGATAGTCTGAATCAAATCAGAGTTTATGCCTTTATTTTCAGTGATAGTATAGATAGGATAAATTCCGTAAAAGTATAGATACTTCGATGTTGATGAAGTTGCGGCCAGAATTTGTTGCCGGACGGTGTAAATTGGGCAACGTCTCTTTTTTTATATGTGAACTTATTGAAGCGCGTTGTCGCTTATATGATAATAAAATTTGACAAAAATTCTGCGAAGAACGTGGTCTCAAAAGGCATTTTGTTTGTCTGTTTTTAAAAGTTTTTAAATTTCTTAAAGGTTTTAAGAGGAAATTAAAATACAGAGAATCTTGCTTAATTAGTGTTTAATGACGATGGATCAAATACAATGCAAATCGGAAATATTTGAATTTTCAAATGGAAGGTTGTGTGCATATTATACCCCATAAAACCTTTTGAAATACTCCAAAGAAATTGAGATTTGTGGAATATTTATTAATTGATGTCTAATATCTATCATTGTTTTGACGTATGAGTTGGCTATTTTTTTATAGAGCTGACAACGTTTTTTCGCATTGTTAATGGTAATTGTCCGTTGAAAAAGTGTCCAATGAAAAGGAGATTTTGAAGAAGACAAAAAAAGTTTTTCATTGGACACTTTTTCAACGGACAATTACCATCTGGACAAACCACATATCTTTTTTACACGAACTCTTTTCACTCCATTTTTAATAATATTTTTTCAAATGTTTTAACTTTGGCTTTTCCACAACCAACTTATCTATCTGTATATCTCTTCTGATGATAAGATTTAGATCTTTGAAAAGCCTTGGCTAAGGAAAGAATAATAAACATTAGTTTATTACAGAATATACCTTGCATTGAACAATCGAAGTTTGAAATAAATCTGGACATTCGTACATGTTTATCACTCTTATTTCTTCTTTAGAGATAGATAGATAGATAGATAGATAGATAGATAGATAGATAGATAGATAGATAGATAGATAGATAGATAGATAGATAGTTGAGCACTGTAGGAGATATTCACTTAAGCTACAAAGCAAGGCTTCGATTAAGTTCGTTCAGTTCTCTAGATTATATTAATGTTTAAAGCCCGCTGCATTTGGCATAAATATAACTTCATGTCTCTGTATCATGTGATAATTTTCTATGGCCAAAAGGATAAAGCGAAAGCGTGCAGACTCAAAGGTAGCTGTGAACCAAGTTCGCGCTTTGTGACCGTCTGAAATTATCATCCTCCTACAGTGACTGTGATCGCGTGCTTTGCCACTAAGCTACGAAGATAGTTTTATCGTTCATAAATATTCTTAGTACATAATTATATTAGTGTTTATTTCTGTGATTTTTTTTTCGATAACAGCTCATGAAAACCTTTCTGTTGATGCAATACCTATGCGATTGAGAAAGTTAACTCCCTTACATCATGTTGCTCCCTATATATATATATATATATATATATCTATATATATATATATATATATATATATATATATATATATATATATTGTCGAGCCTGTTCGGAGAGTTAAAAAAAGACTGTCACGTAGCTAGACGTCATGTTTCGATAACGTTCGTTGAATACTCGATAAGTCTACTGTCTGAGCCCGCGTTATTTAAGCTAAAATAGAACTTAATTCCGTTTCTTTACATGGTAATTTCTCGTGACCGTGTCGTTAGATCGCTTGCTCGCGGAGTCTAGGGGTATTTTGTAAGTGGGTTCTCTCTCTCTCTCTCTCTCTCTCTTTCTTCCTATATATATATATATATATATATATATATATATATATATATATATATATATATATATATATATATAGAGAGAGAGAGAGAGAGAGAGAGAGAGAGAGAGAGAGAGAGAGAGAGAGAGAGATGAAAATAGTTATTCACGGACACTTGTTTCGCCATTACTGCGGATAATCAGCGTAGTTGTTTATAGCAGGATTCGAAACCTCAGCTACAAAAATATATGTATATATATATATATATATATATATATAGAGAGAGAGAGAGAGAGAGAGAGAGAGACAGACAGACAGACAGACAGACAGACAGACAGAGAAGTTAAAATGAAATAACTCATGCCAATATTCCATTCTAGTCATTTCACGTTATAATTTATTTCACGTTATAATGAATTGAATGACTGGAATGTTGGCCAGATTTTTTTTTTACCTCTATTATTGCTCTGTTTTTACATTGACCGACTACAGATTTTCTCCAGAAATTCCTCAGATCCAACACACGCAGTCAGGTTCATTTTATATTCCAACTAGCACGGCTACCCGGCGTTGCTCGGGGTCATAAAAACACATAATAGAAGAAAAATCGCGTATGTAACATCTTTATATTCAAACTTCTATTTCTCTCCCTCTCTCTATAGCCGTCTCCTTATCTTTCTACCTTTCTCTTCCCTGGTCGCCCCATTTCACCGCTACTTTCTCTATTTGCCTTTTGCGAAAGCTGTCATTTCCCCACTATTCCTGTATTGAATTTCTTTCACTCCCTTCCTCAGATGTCATTTCCGGTCGAGTTACAACTGGCCTTATTTCTCAAATCATACGTAATATCATTGGTTTCTGCTGAAGTTAGTACATAAAACTCTTGTAAGAATTTGTTATATAGTAGTATACAATGTTTGTATGAACTGTTACATAGGTATGAGTACACCGGAATTAATTAACTATAATAATGCAAACACTCTAGTGGATGGACGCTGTAATAAGGTTGATATCTGATAAATTCCTCATTAAAAAAAAAAAAAAAAAAAAAAAAAATTTTTAAAAGCATTAAAAAAATTGGCTTTTGAGTATCTTTTTTTCTCGGCATTTTGCCTTAAGATCAAGTGTATTATCTAGTCCTATCTGATGGGTGTCGATCTTACACTCTTAAATAAAAAATCAGACTATCATTTCTTCTTTTTTTTCCTTAATTATATGTAAGAAGTATCTCATTATTTTAGAAACTTTTCCTATACCTAATCTAGTTTTCTTGTATCAATGCTACCGTTTACTCGAAATTTCCTCCCTCAAGTCCCTAAACTCTCCCTTTAAATTTGGCCTGGAGCGCACCCTCTTAAATATGGCCTGATGCGCTCACACCGCCGAATGCCGATACTCTCCCCTCAAATTAGGCCTGAGGGGATCACACCGGCGAATGTCGACATTTTCCCCATTAAGTTTGACCTAAGGCTGACCCACCGGCTAATGCCGACGGTCTCTCCTCAAGTGTGGCCTGAGGCGCTCACACCGGCGAATGCCGTAACCCTCCTCCTTAAATTTGGCCTGAAGCGCTCACACCGGCTAATGCCGACGCTCTCCCCTCAAATTTGGCTTGAAGCCTCACGCCGGCGAATGCCGACACTCTTCCCTCAAGTTTGGCCTGATGGGCTCACACCGGCTAATGCCGACGCTCTGCCCTCAAATTTGACCTGAGGCGCTCACACCGGCGAATGCTGCAACCCTCCCCCTTAAATTTGGCCTGAGGCGATCACACCGGCGAATGCCAACATACACCCTTCAAGTTTGGCCTGAGGCGCTCATACCGGCGAATGCCAACATACTCCCTTCAAGTGCCGAAGCTTTCACTTCAAGTTTGGCTTGAGGCGCCCACCCAACAGATACTACACTACGTCCACACCTCTTAAAAAAGGAGGATGTAATACCTGGGAGGAGGGGATCATGACAACAGCAAAATAGCCTCCCTACGGTCCTCTATTTTTTCTAGGCTGCTGTGTCTGAAATTAACGTTAACCCGTAAACCCATGGAGCCCCAATCATATTTCTTGGGTGGTATGACATAGATTTTCTTTGTTTCGGACCAAGAATATTTTTAGTTAAAAAAAAAGTTCTGCCCCCCCCCCCAACACTCCCAATTATTTTACCTTCCCCATAAATATAAATGTTTTTAGTAAAAAAAATTTTTAAAAAAATTGTTGGTCCCCCCCCCCCACATTTTTTTGTTTCCTCCCCCATACACAGAAATATGTTTAATTAAAAAAGAAAAAAAACAATTTTTGAACCCCTAATTTTTTTACCCTCTCCCATGTATAGAAATATTTTTAGTTTAAAAAAGAAAAAAAATGTGCCCCCCCCCCCTAATTTATTTTTATCCTCCCCCATACATAGAAATATTTTTAGTTAAAGAAATAAAAAAGACTTTTCGAGGCGCCTCGGTAATATCAAAGAACTCATGTTTAAATATGCTATTGAAAGCGCCTACGTAATATTAAAGAACCAGTTTTGTTATTCTTCCAAAATGGTTACCCAATTAGTAATGGCCTGGATATTTCTTGCTTAACTTCAATTTACAAAACACGTTGTCTTAACAACGTAATGAAAATAAAGAATAATAATGTGAAAAACTCCTCTCACAATGACGTCACTTCCGGAAGGATGAGTCAGCAGTTTATTTTTACAAAATGGTCACCCATTTAGCAATGGCCGGGACATGCCTTGCTTAACTTCAATTTAAAACAAAATACGTTGTATTAACAACGTAATGAAAATAAAGAATGATAATGTGAAAAACTTCTCTCACAATGACGTCACTTCCCGAAGGATGAATCAGCAATTTATTTTTCCAAAATGATCACCCATTTAGTAATGGCCGGGATATGCCTTGCTTAACTTCAATTTACAACAAAATACGTTGTATTAACAACGTAATGAAAATAAAGAATAATAATGTGAAAAACTCCTCACAATGACGTTACTTCCGGAAGGATGAGTCAGCAGTTTATTTTTTCCAAAATGATCACCCATTTAGTAATGGCCGGGATAATGAGTAGGTAATGCCTAGGAGGGTGGTATCATGACAACAGAACGGGCGTAGGGAGGGAGGAAGGAATATTAATAAAGAAAGAAAGGTAGAAAGTGTGGGAGTGAGAGGGAAACAAGAAAGAAAGGAAAGAAGGTTTGCAGTGTGAGTGAATTTCTTCCCGATAGTCTATTCCTCTGACGTCATTTTCTGTTAAAATCGTGAATTACATTATTTCTCAAATTATACATGATATCATTGATTTCTTCTCAAATTAGTAGTAAATAACATTGGAAAATGGAGGAAAAAGCACCCCCATTGGAGAAAAGTGACCAGTTGACCCCCAAAGAGTATTTTTTTTCAGATTCTGATTTAGCATACATCCGGAGGCTGGCCGGTCGGAATGATGTCACCCATGTGACTGTTTGTTGGTATCTCTGCAAGGGTGCGCATACTATATATGTACCTATCTCCAGCCCAGTTCGCATACTTAAGAACCTATATTAATGCGCCCCTGTTATATCAAAGAACCAAAATTGTGATTTCTTCTCAAATTAGTAGTAAATTACGTTGGAAAATGGAGGAAAAAGCACCCCCATTGGAGAAAAGTGACCAGTTGACCCCCAAAGAGTATTTTTTTCAGATTCTAAGATAGCATACACCCGGAGGCTGGCCGGTCGGAATGATGTCACCCATGTGACTGTTTGTTGGTATCTCTGCAAGGGTGCGCATACTATATATGTACCTATCTCCAGCCCAGTTCGCATACTTAAGAACCTATATTAATGCGCCCCTGTTATATCAAAGAACCAAAATTGTGATTTCTTCTCAAATTAGTAGTAAATTACGTTGGAAAATGGAGGAAAAAGCACCCCCATTGGAGAAAAGTGACCAGTTGACCCCCAAAGAGTATTTTTTTCAGATTCTAAGATAGCATACACCCGGAGGCTGGCCGGTCGGAATGATGTCACCCATGTGACTGTTTGTTGGTATCTCTGCGAGGGTGCGCATACTATATATGTACCTATCTCCAGCCCAGTTCGCATACCTAAGAACCTATATTAATGCGCCCCTGTTATATCAAATAACCAAATTGTGTTTTTTCATGCTTTGTTACTATCATAAAACATAACTCATATTAATGCTCCCCTGTCGTATCCAAGAACAAAAATCAAGTTCATTCATGTAGTGTCGCTATCATAAAAAAGAACTCATATTAATGAGCACTGTTTAAATTCAAGAAAAAGAATTGGCCCTACTTCCCAAACAATTTTCCTCGAACCCCCCCCCCCCCCCAAACAAATTTTTGCCGTCCACCCCCCCCCCTCCCCCCCCAAAAAATTAAATATTTTAAGTTAAAAAAAAAAATCCCGACCAACACTCAAAAATGTTATCCTCACCCCCACCCTCCCCAAAAAAATGTTACTCTCCAACAACCCAAACAAAAAAGAATTTCGCCCTACCCCCAAAAGATTTTCCCCAACCGTCCACCCAACCCCCACAAAAAAATGTTTACTCTCCCCCAGCCCTGAGAAATATTTTAAGTTTAAAAAATAAAAAAATAAAAATTTAGCCCCACCCCCAAAAAGATTTTCCATGAACCCCCGCCCCCCACCCCCCAAAAAAAGTTTTTACCCTCCACCCCACCAAAAAAATGGTTACTCTAACCAGACCTGAGAAATATTTTAAGTTCAAAAAAAAAAACACAAACAAATTTGGCCACACCCCTCAAAAATTTTCCCCGACCCCTCCCCCAAAAAAAATGTTTTCCACCCTCCACTCCCCGACCCCCACCCCCAAAAAATCTTACTGATAGTGACGTTGTTTAATATGTATACCAATATTAGTGAAAACAATGGCGGAGCATAATTATTTATTCCTTTAATTTTATTGATTGAGACGTTATTTAATATCAATAAAAATATTAGTGAAAACAATGGCGGAGCATAATTATTTCGTCCTTTAACTTTACTGATTGAGACGTAATTTACTATGTATAGAAATATTAGTGAAAACAATGGTGGAGTATAATTATTTATTCCTTTAATTTTATTTATTGAGACGTTAGTTAATATGTATACAAATATTAGTGAAAACAAGTGCATAGCATAATTATTTATTCCATTAATTTTACTGATGGAGACGTTATTTGATATGGATACAAATATTAGTGAAAAAAATATATGAGCATAATTATTTCTTTTTTTAATTTTACTGATTGAGACGTTATTTAATATGTATAAAAATATTAATGAAAACAATGGTGGAGCATAATTATTTATTCCTTTAATTTTACTGATTGAGACGTTATTTGATATGGATACAAATATTAGTGAAAACTGTGATGGAGCATAATTATTTCTTCTTTTATTTTTACTGATTGAATCGTTATTTAATATGTATACAAATTTTAATGAAAACAATGGCGGAGCATAATTATTTATTCAATAAATTTTACTAATTGAGACGTTATTTAATATGAATACAAATATTAGTGAAAACTGTGGTGAAGCATAATTATTTATTCCTTAAATTTTACTGATTGAGACGTTATTTAATATGTGTACAAATATTTGTGAAAACAATAGCGGAGCACAATTATTCATTCCTTTAATTTTACTGATTGAGACGTTATTTAATATGGATTCAAATATTAGTGATAGCAATGGCGGAGCATAATTATTTCCACCTTTAATTTTACTGATTGAGACGTTATTTATGTGTACAAATATTAGTTAAAACAATAGTGGAACATAATTATTTATTTATTTAATTTCACTGATTCAGACGTTATTTAATATGGATACAAATATTAGTGAAAATAATGGTGGAGCATAATTATTTTACCATTAACTTTACTGGTTGAGACGATTTTAATATGTATACAAATATATGTGGAAACAATGGCGGAGCATATTTTTTCTTCCTTTAACTTTATTGATGTATACATTTTTTATATGTATACAAATATTAGTGAAACAATGGCGAAGCATTCAAATTTCTTCCTCTAACTTTACTGATTGAGACGTTATTTTATATGAATACAAATATTAATGAAAACAATGACAGGCATAATTATTTCTTCCTTTAACTTCACTGATTCAGACGTTATTTTATATGGATATTAATATTAGTGAAAACATTTCTTCCTTTAACTTTACTGATTGAGACACTATTTTATATGGATATTAATATTAGTGAAAACAATTGTAGAGCATATTTATTTCCACTTTTAACCTTACTGATTAAGACGTTATCTTATATGAAGATAAATATTAGTGAAAACAATGGCGGAACATTATTATTTCTTCCTTTAACTTTACTGATTGAGACGTTATTTTAATACGTATACAAATATTAGTGAAAACAATGGCAGAGCATAATTATTCCTGCATTTAACTTTACTTGTTGAGAGGTTATTTTATATGAACACAAATATTAGTGCAAACAGTTGCGGAGCATAATTATTATTCCTGTAACTTAACTGATTCAGAAGTTATTTTATATGGATATAAATATTAGTGAAAACAATGGCGGAACATAATTATTTATTCCTTTGATTTCACTGATTGAATCATCGATTTAGTACTTGCCAGTATACGCGTTGCTTAACCTCGATTTTACAGCACCTGATCATCCTAAATCGTCACACATTTAGTATTGGCCATGCTATGCATTGCTTAACTGCTCCCTTTGACCGATAATAATGCCAATAGAACGTTCTTAACATTGGATTGTTTTATTCCTGGATTACGCCAAATACAAGCAGGCCTCCAGAGCTATACTAAAATCACTCTTTCTTATTCCCCTCCCTTTTGTGAGGGCAATAGTCCGAAGAGAAATGCAAAAAAACAATAATAATGTGACGATGGCATACAAATAATATCCAAACCTATCATTATGACGTCATGTGCCTATCAAGCTTACGTCATGTGCACAAGATAACATTAAAAACGAAAAAATGGCTATTTGATCCCTTAAAAATGAATCTTTTTTTTTTATTTTTAGATATTATTTTCCCGAGGTTATGTCGGTTAAAATAATACCTAATTTGAGGAGGGTTGTTGAGTATTTTAAAAGCCTTAGCGTTACATACATACACACAGATTTTTGCCTTATATATATTGAGATAACCATGTTTTTTTTATTATTATTTTTTTATTTACATTTCAAAAAACGTACCATTTCTGTGAAATGTCTTTTTACAGTCCGTTTCTTTTGTCGTGAGCCAAACGACAATTTTGTATCAATATCGTCTCTGCAACACTACAAAATCATCAGAAAAAACCTGCAAAGAATAAAAAGTTCTTGGAGTAAAATGTCTTGAAAAATCTACATCATACAATGGGTCATTTTTGGGCGAAAACATATAAAAAACAAAGAAAAGAGCAAACTAAAATGTGGGGAAACTCACCAGTACGCAATTTAAAATTTTTAAGTTCAGAGCTAGCACATCCTGACAGTTGTGCGGACATTTACGAATGTTAATTCAGTAATATTCCTTAAAATTGTTAATAAATTCTATCATAAATTTATAAAAATTTACTTGAGGGTAATTTTTATTTGCTTAAAGTTACATCAATTTGCTTGCAAATGTCTATTTAGGTCATTTGAATACGAAACTAAGTACAGAGCTGATCTCTTTTAACTTCATAAGTTTGGGGTTACCTGCACATATTCAGCTATCTATTCAAGCATTACTAAGATTGTTATACTTCGGTATTTTGGTGGAAGATGTTTAGTATTTATTTATAAACCGTTTAAATTAACACTAAGATAAGTTTAATTGCCCAGATTACTTTTAAAGAAATGTATTCCTGAAGTTAATTGTGATTACATTTTATACTTAACTCGTGTTGTGATGGAAATAACATCAAGCATCAATACCCAGATTACCTCCCTAGATTAATTGTATGCCGATATTTATATTGGAGTTAGTGCATTTATTAATTAATATTTATTTATTATATTTTATTTTATTTATTTTGTTATTCCACTATATTTAGCATTTATTTGGCATTATATTTTGAATGATAATTGTTTTACTGGTTCTTTCCTCCTTCCTTAAATTACCTGTTTTTTTTTAGTTACCATTACTTCACTAATTAGTACAGATGAAAACTAAAAAATTGTCCACTGATGTTCTCATGATCTAGATCTCTTACCATTTCATTATCTATAGACTAGGTTTAAGCTACGTCGCTTCGGTTATTTTTGTTGTCTTTGATGTGTTCTATATTTAAATGTTTTATAGTGGGGTATTACTCTTCCTTCATCTACTTATAGGTTTACAGTTTCTATTGGGAACATAATCTTATAATATTCCTATACCTTAGCTATTTTCATATTTATGTTGATGAAAGTGTTAGTGCCACAGGTGTCTATATGAGTCTGTAACAGGATATGAAATATGCGGTTCTATGTAGACAGTTTTGAACCACTTCCTGTCTTTCATTTAATAAATTTTCTTTAGACGTAACTATATTGTAGGATTCAGAGGTTACATCTCTTAGATTTATTAGATTTGTATTTCCTTGCTCTACCTAGTATATATATATATATACATATATATATATATATATATATATATATATGTATATATATATATATATATATATATATATATATATATATATATATATATATATATATATATATATATTTAAACACACAAATCAGGTCTAAACTCCGATGTCGCTATGTGTAATATGTATAAGTTGTTTGAGAATAATTTCGTTTTGAAATAAAACTTTGTTAGCTGTAGTAATTATTTGTTCGTAACGATTATTACATCGAGATGGATGCGCGTACGATGACATTAAAAGAAATAACGGCCATTTGATGGAGGGATTTCGGGCCGACCTTGTACGTTGAGATGAAGAATAAGGGTTTCACAAATTCACATGTCCAGTTTTTTATCAAGAAATACATTTTTGATAAAGAGCGGACGACTACTCGAAATTTAAAAATTATAATTATAATAACATCTATAAGTGTACATGCTTTTATCTTTTCCATAAGGATCTTTTTACTTGTGAAATGTGATGATAGAAAAAATATGTTTCGCTTGTATCACACTAAAATATACATATAAAGTCGTAGAATTACGCCAGGAATTAATGTTTTCATATACAAATTATTACCATTTCTGATGACCTAAAGAAAAAAGCACACCGTGGACATTTTATCATAGAATGAAGTATTTTATTACGAATTCATTTTAGGCAGCGTATGTGTGAGTGTGTTCGCGTGTGTAAGTATGTATGTGTTTGCGTACGAGAGCTATGTGGGAGTGAGTATATATATATATATTTGTGCACACGTATGTGTTTGTGCATGTAGATGTGCCAGTGAATCTGTGTGTTGGGGTGTGTGTATGCATTGTGTGAATGTGTGCAAGTCTCACTGTATATATGTGTTTGCGCACGCGGTGTGTGAGTGTGTGTGTGTGCGCGTGTGTGTGTGCGTGTGGGGGCGCGTGTGTGCATATGTGTTACCGGAGGCAGTGCGTGTGTTGTGCCGCTTTGCGTGTGTTTGTAAGTGTAGATATGTATAGTGCGTTTATGTAATGCGTGCGTGTCTGTTCTTTTCTTTAATTTTCTATATCGTAAAAAAAGTTAGGGAAGGATACACAGCTCGTATATGTGAACGATCAGAAATTGGCAGACAGACCCCCCTTCGCCCCTGCCCCGACCCGACTTCTAAAAAACCGCAAAACATTCAACCGATTATTATTATATCTCGATTTTCGACAAAGATTATAATCTTAGACAAAAAAACATCTGTTTATTTCGCACACTAAGAAAATGTCTCTATAAAAATCAGATCGGTCGTATCAGAGTATCATAACGCGTCCTTGGTTTCGACGTCATGGAGTGTAGGTAAGTAAAATGCTAAAGTATCGTTTTCAGACTGTACTATTCCATCCCGTTTAATTCCTGTTCGATTAGTCATGTCATCTGATATTCATGATTCCACCCTCATTGTTCTTCTGCTTTGATGGGCAGGCTGACACAGTGGAGGTTTACTCCACTAAGATTGTCATGACAAAATGTTCAAATTCCACGTTCCTTTTTATCTAATTAACCGTACGTTACCCTCCAATAATTTATTTAAGATCACACTTCTTCATTTATCCGATTATTCGTACTATTTCGAACACAGTTAACACTAATTTATTCATGGGAATCAGAAATCCTTTTGTTACGGACGGTCTTCATCTATAATATATGTGTGGTGATCCTATTTACTTAGTTAGACACAAGGTAAATTTTATGTTTCGCAATGTTTTGGACAAGAATTTGTATTAAAAGTCCCGCGGTGCAACAACTAAAAGCTCTAATTAATAATCAGTTCTAAGTGACAGTCTTCAGAAGATTGAAGGTACAATCCTAGTACGGGCGACGAGTTACTTAAGACGTCTACCTAGTCATGACTGACGGAACGAGAAGAAGATACCCTCTTGGATTAAATAAAGGGTTCCGTTCGAAATTTTCTACAGATTCCCGACGAATATCAAGAAGGTTGGGAGTTATATCGACGGAAATTTTGTGAGAATAAAATCCAATATGAGACTAGTAGCCAAATAATACAAATAATCTTCTTCTTTTTCTTCTTTGCGTGTCTTTGAAGTGGCATGTGGTCATACAACAGTTTCCTACTTTTTCATGCAGTTCTTTGCATTATTGTTGTACTCTGTAAGATCTTTCAAGCGACATCGATTAGGCAGTAAGGGACAGGCAAGGTAGTGTTGCAATGTATGGTCCTTCTCTCCACATTCGCATATGGTAGGGTAAGTTTTATAGCCTCATCAAGTCATAGCAACTTTGTATCGCCCCATTCCCGTTCTCAAGCGGTTGAGTGTTTCCCATTTAAGCCATAGTGCTTCTGAACCGGAAGGGAGGGCCTCAGAAGGGGGATTCTCATGTCAGTAGGAGAGGGAGGGTCTTCTCTAGCCGTCTAGTCAACAGCTGTAGTCTCTTCCTGAGATGTTGTTAGAGGTTTGACATGGCCGAGGAAGCTTCTCCTTGACTTCAATCGTTGGACCGTTGATTTGCATCCATGAAGGAGATGGCGTACATCACTGAGAAGTTTTGTGATCTCTACTCGGCTGGTAACTTCCCGTCTCACATGTAAAGGGGCAATGCCCGTGAGGATATGCAGGTTGTTCAGGTTGGTAGGCTTCAGAAAGCCAGTGTTCAAGCGGCAGGTGTTGTTCAATGCTGAGTCTAGTTTTTTTGGCATGCATTGATCTCTCCAAAACAGGAAAAGCATATTCCGCAGACAAATAGGACAGAGCTAAGGCAGTACATCTTAGTATGTGTGTTGTGGCTCCCCACTTGGAGTTGATTAGTTTCCGTAGGATGTTTCGGGAGCTGGCTTTCATTTTTGTCTTCTTTACATGTTCCTTGAATGAGAGAGTGCGGTCCAGGGTTACGCCAAGGTAGAAAGGGTTGGTGCAATTCTCAAGTTGTATTCCAGGCATATTAATATAAAAGGTCAACTTTAATGTAGAGGTGGTGCTGCTCAAGGGACGCTTTACTGCTTTGACGAAGTACAAAATCGGCTTCGCAATCTAGAGACGGATGAACTTTTCTGTTCTCTACAGCACTTTATTCAAGTAATAGGCGTCACTAGTCTTTCTCTATTCTATCGTTATTTTCATAGAAGATGCTCTTCTGAGCTCCAATCTCTGGTTCCTCTTTGTAAGAGATGTATAGCAAGAACTCGCCTTACTACCACAACCGAAAACAACTTTCCTTTCTTCCTTCGTGTGCCTAGCATCAGGCGGAAATTTCATGAACAGGGTTTCTTTCCAAGAACTCTCCATCTGTGGAACACATTACTACGGGACCGCTTCCCTGTATACTGCAACATGGCCGTTTTCAAATCCAGTGTCACCAAATACTCGATCATAAACCATCCTCGTGAGTAATCAAACTTTGTTCGTTCAATTAATCATTTTTAATCCTCTCCTAATATTCTCTATAATTAAACTTACAGTCATCCATCTCATTAATCCTGATGATTGGGTGGTTTTTTGCCTTGATAAACGGTGACTCATTAGTAAGAAAAAAAGTTCCCCAAAAGGGGGTAATCAGGATAAGAAAAAATATACCTGTACAGGTGCGTGGGCATCTGTTAGCAAATAAGGCCGCCGGAATGGACAAATAATAAACCCATTCTCGCTTCGAAAGGATGGGCAATGCCTGGGAGGACAACTCTGACACCGAACAGATGCTACACTTTGATCTTACACCATAAGCTATACGTGTGGTGTCTCTTTCACTCTGTTCATCTCTCTGTCTAAGGATTTATTTTTTTTACTAAAGGGTCACCACTTATCAAGGGTCTGATGACATTCGAGGATAATGGTTCAACAGATCGTGAGTTGGACGAAGATCGCCTCTACAAGAGGACCGGAAACAATCGTGGGATAGGGAGAAGATTACTTAAGAGGAATTAGAATTATCCAAAGGGACGGCTCAACAAGTGTTTGTTGACATTTGACTTGAAGACGACAATGCTGTAGTCGGTTGGGAAGCAGACTCGTGGTATCCTGGCCTCGCACTAGGAAATACACTTTGTTTATGGAAGTCTCTTGTGGTTTTTTGGTTATGAGAGAAAGAAAGACACGTTCTCCGCTGTGGTTGAGGAAAGTCAAGTTCTACAATTGGAAACAATGCCTTGTACCAAGAATAAACACACGAGTAAAATTTCACGAATGAATCCGGTGTTGGTATTAATTTTGTTCGCGACAGACATTGATAAACGACAAATGCGATATATTTATTATTTCATTTCATTTATAACTTGAAAATTGAAAATTATAGAAATTCAAGAATAAGAATAAAAACTGTAATATAAAGTTCAGAACTTGGAGCAGCAGTACATAGAGTCCATTATTAATTGCCGGACAACATCGTAGATATTTACTAGCAGCCTATATCTAGTATGTATCTTCACCTCTCATGTACACTATCCCAGTTGTATAATACTGAACTAACAGTGGCATTAGCATATCCGTATACTGCTGCCTTTTTCTTTACATCTTGTTGCTTCTTAACACATAAATCTACTTTTAATATTATACGCATATAACCCCATTGTCACTGTTCTTTTAGTATTGTTAGTTTCCACTAGTATTTTAATGAATGAATATATGGTTAGCTTGTTAATAATAATAAGCTTAACTTAGTTAAAATAATATTGCTGTGTTATATATATATATTAATATAGTTTCCCGTCCTATTATGCATTATCCTCAAGTGGCTTTTGTCCTTGAAAAACAGATCGCGAAATGACCGTGTTGCATCCTAACTGTTCTTAAAGTGTTAGAACATAATATGAACAATGTGAATATGATTTTCGATACGCATCCTGAAAAGAGGGGATTATTTTTTTAAAACAAATTAAACAAACCGCCAATTTGTTATATGCATACCTACTGTAGAGAAGTTTCCTTTCCTCTGTGTATCTAAAACTAAACGAACTTCCATGAACAAAGTTTCTTCCCAAGAACTTCTCATCTGTAGAAAACGATACCACGAGGTTACTTCCAGCTTACCACAACATAGTTGTTTTCCAGTCCAATGTTAACATGTTATTGTCGAACTGTCTATTTACATAATCAATTTCACCGATCGTTTCCAATCCTATAAAGGTGTTGTTTATCGCCAACTGACAATCTCATTAACACTCGAGTGGCCTTTGGGCCTTGACAAGAGGTGACTCATTAGTAAAAATAAACTATGCACAAACGCAATAATAATAAGCACTGAGGATTGATTGAACAAATTTAAATAGTTTTGCAGTCACAATAATTTGAATAAGAAAACATGGATGTCCACGATTCAGAAAATGGTTTACCGTTTATCGTTTTTAGTGTTCTTTACGAACAGACACAAACGTTTCCTTATAGAAAAATGGAATGGCCGTCCCAGGACAGCAGCTTTGTTCCAAAATTACTAATGATCAGTTAATTAGTTTAAGGGTGAATCCTGTACAAATATATAAATATGTACACACACACACACACACACACACACATATATATATATATATATATATATATATTATTAAATATTAAAGTGTGTTTACCTATAGACGATATCGTTTCGGGCTTTTTGCCCTCATCAGTGCAGGAGTGGTGGTTGCAGGCAATCGCATGGGATCGAACGCAGTCCGTAGACTCAGGCTAGAATTATGAGACAAACACTCGGAACTACACGACTACCGGCAATCAGCACAGACAGTAATTTAAACTAAGATACACTTACCCAAGGAGGCAGGGAAAGCGTTATTGTTGTCTATAGTGTTCAACACACGCGCGGAACTCGCTTTGTCGCAAATGACAACAATTTTTTTCTCAATTTCACGGTGCTCTACTCCCAAGACTATTACATTTTTAAATGTGGCTTTTAACTATAAATATTTTGTATTAAATATTAAAGTGTTTTTCTACCTACAGACGATATCGTGTCGGGCTTGTTGCCTTCATCAGTGCAGCACATTTCGTAGATTCAGGCTACAATTCGAGACAAACGCTATATATATTAAAATATAAATATACCACTATTTCAGTCATCTAAGGCGTTTTATAAGTCATGGAAGATTAAAACACTAAATTAATTTTTGTTGTTATTTTGTTTTTCAGACATTTGTTAATTTGCGCTTTCGTCCTTGTTTGCCAAACTCTGATCTTCAGTACGGCATTGCCTGTGGGTAAGTTGTTTTCATCTAGTATTAGAATAAAGCAGAGTCAATCAATGTTTGTCTCTTTACAGCGTTTTTCCTATATATCTTAATTACACTAAATACATGTTAAAATAACCCTCTCTTACTGCGTGTTATTTTCACCCTCTTATTTTATAGAGTCTCTCTCTCTCTCCCTCTCTCTCTCTCTCTCTATCTCTATCTATCTCTATCTATCTATCTATCTATCTATCTCTGGCTATGTGTGTGACTGGAATATTCTATTATAAGCACTGGCTGGTACCACACGCAATGTCGTCTCGTCCAGCTACAAAGACATTCCCACGTTGAAACTGTTTATATCAGCGAGCGATCACTGGTCGAACAGCAACCGGTTGGCTCTGTGACGGTGAAAGATCATTCAAAGCAAAACAAAAGAAAAAGAACAATGTTCAACAACTCGGTCGGGGTTTTTTGTATATCAGAGTAATTATTAATAAAATAAAAGAATTGATTTTACATTGGGTTAATTTCTATCGTAAAAGTTGCGTTTTCTCTAAGTTATTCCGCTAGTTCTCTGTGTGCGAGAATTCTTTACACAAGTAGTTGTTTAGTCACAACAAAGTGGCGAAGGCGACGACGGGGATTTCGTCCGGTTTTCTTTTCTTCGACGCACGCCATCATAGGCGCGCGCCGGAGTCCGTCCGACTCCGTCTCCCGGCGATTCAACTCTGACTGGCTCTACTCTTCTGTTCATTCGTGAAAAACGCACATTCTTTTATTGAAGATGTCTATCGTCGTACACCCCTTTCTCTGCCATCTTTCTTCCTGTGTGTGTTCCTCTCTCGAGGAGGGTGGGGGCACGCGCCTCACTCCCCCCTTCCCTAAAATAAATGAAATTTTCTTTCTAGCCTGGCGTTATCGCCAAAACAAACGCTTTCTCATTCTGTCACACAGCTGGAAATGATCTGTGACCGAGTTCGTGATTAACGATGACAGGCCCAATTAAATCCCTGCCAAGTCAAAACAGCCCTCACAGAATCGTGACTCCAAACTATGTCATTCCCCCAAACAACAATATCGCCTTATTTATATTTCGGAATTAAATTTAGGATCATGGAATTTAATAATCTTTACTTCCCATCTGGCAACTGTTTCCTTGCCTCTGGTGATAATCAGTTCTGACTATAAAACACGACTCTACGAGACCAACTGGCGCCTCATTCCTGTCGTTTTAATAAGTTCGTTTCTACGTCAAATATATACTAGTTTTATATCTTACCTCGTCTCGACGCAGAGCATAGCATCACCACCAAGATGCATACTAGCACGTCATCAGGGTACCCGATACCCATGGGGCCCCAGATACTTTGTCACAATGATAATAATAATAATAATAATAATAATAATAATAATAATAATAATAATAATAATAATAATAATAACCAATGAACAGAAATAGCAAGAAACACCATCAGCTCCCCCCCAAAACTAATTACCCCCCCCCCCCCCAAAAAAAAAAAATATTGAAAAAAATTTTAATTAAAAAAATAAATAAATTAAAAAATGGTACCAGCCTAGGCTGATACCACACAAAATATTTGCATAGGGTCAAGGAGAAGACCAAGGAGGGACAGCACAAACCAGACCTCCACTGAAAGTGCAGAGACTGCTGGGACTTTGGGGAGGCTTATTGCCACCCAAATCCCAGAGAAAACCAATGGTCCCTACCAACGAGAAATCAATGGTAAACGGCTGTTGTGATACTGCAATTTATTTGCGGTGGCTATCGAAAAGAGGTGGAGAATACTGGAAATCTGGGGAGACTTGTTGTCACTCAGACTCCAGGGAATACCACCGGTTGTCGGTGAGCAATCACTGATGACCTGTGTGAGAACTCCTAATGAGTAAATAATAATAATAATAATAATATCAATTCGTGAAGTTAATTCTACTTGTATATAAAGGTGATGAAATGCGAAGGTTCTGCATATAATCTTAACCAATAACGAACAGATGTTAAAATGTAATGAAACGAACCAAATGTATTCCCAATCACGTTCACACGTTCCACTTTGCAATGTCATAAACAAGAAATATATTGGCCGGTTTGAAGTTAGATTTGGATTTCTTTTTCTATATTCTCTTTAAGATTGTTTGACTTTCAAGACTAATTTAAATACAGTAACACAATATGGTGTATAAACATCTCCCAGATGTGTAACAAATATACAAAAAGAACACGGCTATCTACGAGGAAAAATAAATAAAAGATAGTTTGGTTTTAATTGCTTTTAAAAATTATATCAGACAAAGTGGCAGACTTTGTTGGCAATACATTGATGAAGTCGTTCCCGGAAGTTCTCAATGACTCTTCTATCATCTCAGGTTGAATTTCCTCAATTTTTATTCTGATCTGTTCCTTCAAAGTTTGTCGTGGAGGATGTCGGAATACGTTTTTTCTCTAGGGATACCTAAAGAAAAGTCGACAGATCAGTTATTCTTTTGCTACACCTAGTATATATATATATATATATATATATATATATATATATAAAATATTAAAATATTGAAGTATTTACTACCTATAGACGATATCGTAGTAAGCAGTCGTATGGGATCGAACGCAGTTCGTAGATTCAGGCTAAAATCACGAGACGAAAGCTCGGGACCACACGGTTACCGACAATCAGCACAAATAATAATTGAAATTGAGATACACTTATCTGGGGAGGCAGGGAAAGCGTTATTATTGTCAAACAGTGTTCAACGGACGCGCGAAACTCGCTTAGTCACAAATCACAACCAACTTATCTTAACTTCACGGAGCTCTACTTACAAGACTATTATATCTTTAAGGGGATTTTAGCTATAAATATTTTTATTAAATAGTAAAGTGTCTATTACCTACAGACGATATTGTTTCGGGCTTTTTACCCTCATCAGTGCAGGAGTGGTGGTTGTAGGCAGTCGCATAGGATCGAACACAGTTAATAAATTCATATATATATATATATATATAAATCCTACCATGAAGTCCATTTCCACCTACCTCTAATCAATGAAATTAGGCAAACACTTAATTTGGCAGCCATACTCACCCGCTCACAGAACACTTTACAACACAGTAACTAAAAATACAACAAACCCAGATGTCTCATATGCACACATATAAACACAACACCCTCGTATGTCGTAGATTTTAGTCGTCCCACAAGTTCACAGGTTGAAAATCGAGGAAACATAAAAACGAAAAAATACAGGGAACTATATATATGTAAAGTAGATTAGTGAGTAGAATAACAATTGGATGGAAAGCAATATTTATTAAATCATCAATTATACATTCTGTCCCTTTCTTTTACTTCTCTTAACTCTCTCTTCTCTTTTTAGTCCATTCCTAATTCTATTTATAATTGCTGCACCTTCCCCCTCCCTCTGCCCTTTTCTTTTTCATTCTCTCTGCCTTTTTTCAATTTACTTCATTACAGCTTAAAATTCGGTTGAATTACCACATTCTTGAACAATTACTGATTTGAACAATTACTACCACGTTCTTACACAGCCGGGGAAGTAAAAAATGGCTTTTGACACGTCTGCTTCCTGATTTTATCATTTTTTTTACAATTTCATTCAAGACTTATACTTCTATATTTTTGGTGGTCATTTCACTACCAACAAACTATCACTTGGATTTAAATACCTAAATCTCCCAGAATGGAACTTTTTCTACATTTGCTTCATGCTTTGAATCCTTGGATTTGATTATACCAACTTTTCTGGGCTTCTTCAATGGTGATGATTCTCTTTGCATATTTTTAACTTTTTAAATTGTTTGTACTTTCATGTCTTTTATATTTTTTTATTTTCAAATGTTTGCATTACAGTTAATTTTACTGACTTATCTGTCGAATTCCCCTTGATGATAAGGACATATCTTTGAAAATCTATGGAGTAAGGAATAGAAAAAAGTTTTCATATTACCATTATTCGAACAATTGATATTGCACTTTATCCTATTTTGATTCTTATCACTTATCTACTTATAGTATTGCTCTATCTCATATATTGAGCATTGTCTTTTAAAGATAGGATATCATTTAAAGATATAATCTTTATTTATCTTTATTTTCATATATATATATATATATATATATATATATATATATATATATATATATATATATATATGTGTGTGTGTGTGTGTGTGTGTGTGTGTGTTATTTTATTTAGATATTTAAATACTATAGATCACAGTGTCTTTTAAGGGGTACCCGGAATTCATCAATCTTATGCTGGAATTAGGATAAAATCCGGCTGCTCATTGCAGAGAGATTCGTATTTAAATTAAATAATTTATATTAGCTCTTGTATTGATTTACTCCTCTCCAGGAGTTAGGCACAAGGCCAGTTTTTATCTTACTCCCACAAGTAAGATGTGACCCAAGGTCGGGTCGGGAAAGTGGGGTTTAAAAATTGCCTGGGCAGCCCCGTCGGCATTCCCCGGTAGGGGCGCCTCAGGCAGTAAGCAATAAACTGGCTCCTCCCCAAAGAGGAGAGGCAAAGTATGGGAGGGTGGACCTCCTAGAACTGCACAGGACAGACCCATAGACCGGCGTAAATCAAGCCCCGAAGGCCAAGAAAATACCAGTCTATGGGGTGCAGTATCCATCGGAACAGATACTACACTTTGATCTTAGCCAAAAGGGAAAGCTGAACACTTAGCTCTTGTAGAACCTACGATCGAGCACTGTATGTTTTTGTTTTCAACTAATTTGTGATACACGCTATATATATATATATATAATGACATAACTAACTACACGTTATCCCGTGCTAATTGACGTCCATTATATTATTTGAACCAATATTCTATTTATTGAATTACAATTACTATGCTAACATTTAAACCTATTGGTTTCTTCAGAATCAAGTTTAGGCTCTAATTATTTTTTCAGAACCCAGTCTAGGCGCAGACTGGCCTATGAAGAAACCAATATGTTTAAGCGTTGACACAGTCAATGTAAGCCAACAAATGCATAAATATATAAACTTTACTAATAAGAATTTATTATTGGGCTCTATTATGTCAGATATATATGCTGATTTTACTATGAAGTAATGACATTGATTTTGTATTATATTTCTCTTTGTATACATAGATGTACGATGTCTAAAAGTTAAAAGTGTAATGTGTCACTTGATTCACTTATTGTTTCAGATGTGCTTGAGATTGATGAATACAGTGGCGAGAACTGCACACATAATGGTGTGACCCGTGAAACTGGAGAAAGATGGGCGCAAGACTGCCTAAAATTCCACTGTGTTCAGGGAAAAGTTAAGATGCTTCATGCGGGTATGGATTCAAATCGTTTTCATTCTTTTCAAATATAACCGATTATAATCGTATTATCGTGGTTTGGTTTTGGGGTTGTTGTTTTTTAACGCCATATAAGATGTTTATATCAAAAGTATGTAAATATGTTATTTGTTCTCTTTCACCCATGCTGGATTCCACATCTAAAAGAAAGGATATGGAACAGGAAGAACATATCAATGCCTTTGAAGTTAAGACTTTACAATGCTATTGCTGTATGTGCAACTGAAACTCAATGTCTTGACTTAGACAGACTAAGACATGCATATATCAGAAAAGGGATTAATATTAATCAACATGACTCGAAACATGATTCGAAAAAAGAGATTCACGTGGTTTGAACATGCTTCCCGACTACCAGACTCCAGCTATGTACAAAAATCATATCAAGAAGATTTCATTTAACAAAGATCAAGAGGACAATCGACAAAGAGATAGGCTGACCAGATAAAGTTTGAGACTGGCACGCCGCTCCTGACAGCTGAAAGACTGGCCCAAGACCATGACAAGTGACAGAATTTTGTTTTCAAGCATGTGGCGAAGCTTTCTAAAGTATGCAAATAAGTCAAATCAAAAATTCCATGTCGGTGTAGACAAGATAGACTCTTTTTTTATTTATTTGAAAACCTTGTTGTCATAATTTTAACATGGATACGTAAGCTCATCAATAAATACTACGTTTCTCGGTTTTAAATCATAAACTGTTAGAATTACTGCGCCAAACATTAAAGTCACTCATAGTGGAGGATAAATATAAAACATGTGTGAAGACAATGAATTTATTGTTGAAACTGACATGAGAAATAAATTACAGTTCGTACTAAAATATCCACGCTACTGATGATATTCAAACAGAAAACGCAAAGTATACATGTACACATATACATACACATGAAATAAGCACATGCACTAATATACTTTAATGTCTTTCAACTTACAAAATTGATTGCTGATTTTCTAATGTACTACAGCTTACATAGTTGCTGCTATAACTACTTCATTGTCTTATAGTTTACAGATATATGCACGTATAAAATAAACATATACATTAATTTATCATTAATATCATACACATCAATGCTGCTGTTGCTGTTAGGCGAGTCAAACTTCTGAATTGAGCCCACAAAGATTGTGTCTCAGGATTGCCTGGCCTGCACGAATTCCTCCTTGTTGGTCACATCTATTTGTTAACTAGCAAGATTTAAGGTGTTTACCCCTAGCAACGAGAGCAGTAACGTTCAGCGGTTTCATGCGAAGTCGGGGAAGGTGTGGCTAGAAAAGAAAAAGGAATGGCGCAGAAGCAACGTTGCCACTGTTACTAGATTGATTCAAGTCTGACACGTCTTTGTTTGCCATAAACAGGGGCAGAAACGACCAGAGGATGACGGATCCTGCTGATGATTCTTTTTTAGATTTTCACCAGAGCCCAGTTAGCAGGCTTGCACCTCTAATACAGCTTGATGCTCAAACTGTCCGCCATGGGTGGCTCTACCAGGAACCGGAGTTCCAGACGGCATAGTTTTGACACTAACACGTTTCCATCACCTCTACCACGGTGAGGTAATTTATAAATACTATGTTGTTGTTTTTTTAGGAGAGTAGAAAGTGGATCTTGCTTTTACTTTCGGCAGCCTCGTAACTCTCGCAACTCTCGCTTCCCTTATTTTGTCCTGTAGTTCTCACATCCAATAAGCGATGTTTCTGACAAAGAGGAAAGAATTGCTGTTTTCTGAGTTTCCATCTATCCACGTAACAGTGATCGTTGGCTAGTTTTTTACCTTGAAGTAGTATATATTTTTTTTTAGCTTCTTACATCAAGTGGCTTCATGTCTTGTCTGGAGCGATTTTCATAAAAAAAATTATTTTAGAAGCCGTTAACATTGCAATTTTATTTACATAAATAGAGATTGTGTCCGTTTGTCAGTCACAATCTTTTAAACGTAATAAATACATTGCGGACTTTGTCTCATTTCGGAATATCAGAGATCAGATCTACTTTTAGAAATGGAAAAAATTACATTAATAATAAATAATAAATTCCATGGTGGGAATGCTTGAGTATAAAGCGAATGTTATTACCGGAAATCGAAATCGAAACCTTGAGAGCTTCAGTTTGACGTTCTACCTACTGAGCTATCTGGACTTTCTTATAAATAGAGCTTAAAACATCAGCTTAACAAAACAATTATAACTTTGGCGTGACGTCATATATTTATGATTTACGTCATGTTACAAAATATAAATTCAAACATAAACGATAACGTGGCGCCAACAACGAAAACAACGACAACAGACTACAGAAAATGAAACAGTTCTGGCAAACCAGAAGAATATCCGACTCCAAGTCTTCAGCAAACGGTGTTCGGTCAAATTCTGTTCCTGATATTAAAGACTTCCTGTTTAGGGTCGCTTACTCTTGTGCTTTGACAAGTTTTGTACTAATTCGTATTCATTAATTTATTTATTAAATTGTTAAGTGAAAGTACAGAATAGTTAACAAAGTCCTCCCCCAATCTCCCCCATGTTAAGAATGGCTTTCTAAAAAATACTCTGTAGTTTAATGACCGTGCTGAAATAATAACGTTATTATTTAGAAGTCATTCTTAACATGGGCGGGGATGGGGGTGTGTTTACTATTCTGTACTTTCACCTAACAATTTTATAAATAAATTAATAAATTTGGGAAACTGAAACTCTCGCCGGAAATTATATTACTGATGAAGTTTAATATCAGGAACTGAATCTGATCGGACACCGTTTGCTGTGAGCTTTGGGTCGGGGATTCTTCTGGTTTGTCCATTGTTAACGGTTTCTATTGCTTAAAATAATTCTAAATAACGTTTATTAAAAGAACAACTGTTTTTTTTTAATTAGAACTTTTTTCGTTGAAACTGATCAGAGCTAATTACTAGTTTTGTTGTTGTTGTTGATTTTTCTTTTGTTGTGTATATTATTTTTAAACTGATATGTAAGTTAACTACTTCCATGTTTGTCTTCTATTTTTTTCTAATAGCATGTTCGTTTAATGGTCATTGCAAACGTGCGGGGTCTGTTTGGACAAACCATTGCATCAAACGTACCTGCCTCAACGATCACGGCAAAGTTCACCTCAAAGTCCTCCAAACTGGTAAATATCAGAATGATCCGACCATTACCTGCTCATAAAATATCTTCCTCCTAAACAAATCAATATTTTTTTTTAATATCTATACTAATAAAATTTATGTGTGTGAGTGTGTGTGCGCGCGATTCCGTGTCTGTTGTGTTCACACGACTTTCCAATTTATATATCCCTCCGCTCTTTGAAGATAGAGTATCTACTCCAACATATGGCACATATTTTGGTTCAGGGTCAATGCCAAATTTGAAGTTTGTTGGTAATTATCGGATACACATCTGTGAAGGAATAGCTCGAATATGTGCCGACTAACACTTGAAACGATTTAGCCGCCATCTTGATGACGTCACAAATAGCCAAAACGTTTTCTAACATTATATACCCAATGGTATTCAAATATGTTAAGATCAGTATTTCTCGAATCGTTTTCTGGGGTTTACCAAGAGTACAGCGAATGCATGTTTGATAATGATTAATATACGGATATTTCATCAGCTCCAGCGTGTAAGAACCCTGCAGTAAGCAAGAAAACTATACTAGATTGTTCTGAAAATAATTACCGATTTCAAATCCTCTACCTGTATAAGAGTAAAATACGTCCTAAGATGAAGTACTGTTGCCACATCTGGGGAGCGGCCACTAAGAGCAGCCTTTCCTGTCTTTACAGAGTACAAAACTGACTTCGAAATCTAGTGAGAGATGTTCTCTTCTCTGCCCTACAGCCACTTTCTTACAAAAGAGACGTTGCTAGCCTCTATCTGCTCTATCGTTATTTTCATGATAGGTGCTCGACTGCGCTCCAATCTATGGTTTCTCTCTGTAAAAAATTCATGACAAAAATTCGTCTGCCTACAACCACTGTCAATAATTTCCCTTTCTCCCTCTGTGTACCTAAAACTAAACGGAGCTTTTATGAGCAGAGTTTATTTCCTAGAACTACCCGTCTGTGAAACACAATACCACGGGGCTGCTTCACAGCTGACTACTACATATTCGTTTTCAAGTCTAATGTAAACAAATTCTTGTTTAGCCGTCCTCTTAAATAATCAAACTCTGCCCAATTTAAACCATCGTTACCAATCATAACGGTGTTGTCTAACCATCCACTTGACAACCTTATTAACCCTTATCCTCGAGTGGCCTCTGTGCTTTGATAAGCGGTGACCCATTAGCAAAAAAAAAAAAAGAGGAAAAAATACAAACGTTACTTCATTGAACTCATACCGCATTCATTTATCGAGCTTTTTCATCTTCCAATTTACTTCAGATAACCGGACACTGTTGAAATACTGACATTAAGTGCCTGAGAAAATTCTCGATGACATCGGTTTTGTTGTAACAATTCATTTCAAACGCTCATTGTCAAGTGTGCATGGCCAAATGGTTCGATCATTCTACCGTTTCAGAAAGTACCTGGCTGTTTATGCAATCCTCTGCCTATATAAGAGACAGATACATCTTAAGATTGAGTGCGGCTGTCACATCAGAGAGGTGCCGCTAACAGCACCTTTTTTTGCCTTGATAGAGTACAAAATCGACTTCGTAATCTAGTGGGAGATTATATCTACTGTTCTCTACAGCCTCTTTCTCACAGAAGAAACGTTGCTAGTCTTTCTCTAATCTATCTTTACTTACATAAAAGGGACTCAACTGAGCTTCAATCTCTGGTTCCCCCTTATAAGACATTCACAGCAATAACTCGTCTTCCTACCACAACTGCAAAGAACTTCCCTTTCTTACTCCCTATGCTGAACATCAAACGGAATTTCTATGAACAAATTTTTGTATCAAAAACTTGCATTTGTGGAACACGGTACAAAGGGATTGTTTCCCTGTAGGCTACAACATGGTCGTCTTCATGTCCAATGCCAACAAATACTTGTCATAAACCGTCCTCATAAGTAATTGAATTTTATTCATTCAATTCATCTATCCTCTCATAATATTTGTCATCGTTCAACTACACAATCTATCCCTCTCATTAACATTGAATAGCTTTTAGCCTTGATAAGTTGTGACTCGTTTGTATATAAAAATATTCTTTATCTTCAAGGCTCTCATGATCATTACGAAATTCTTACCCTCCCTTGTACAGTCCAATCGTTGGTTCCCCCTTTCCAATACTCTGTTGATATTAACGGCTGTTTGGTAAATATGACCAGGTTTTATCAAGAGCATATGATTCAAAATTATATGCTGACATAAATTATTGGAAATATAAAAAAATATATACATAAATTGGTTTAGGTTCAAAATTATTTGGGCTCGGATTTTTTTTAACCAATCTACACTAAATACTATCGTTCAATTTAAGTCTGGAGCAATATATAGACTCGACGAATTTTAAATTTCCCCACCTTAATGCCTAAGTTAACCATGCCGCTTAATCCCATTTTCTGTCCGTTAGCAACGGTCACTGTCAGATCTGAATCTTTCAACCCTGCAATGGCAGTCTTTAATTCCTCAAAAACTCTTGTTTTTACGAGCAAGCATTCTGATCCACAATCTAACATATCGCTTCGTAACATCTCACTTATTAACGAAACTATGTTCGATTTATGTATGCATTAATATGTGTTCCTTTTCTTCAGGTTGCCCGGGTAAAAATCATCACTGCCATAAAGCCGGAACCAAGTGGCACGAGAAACATCACAACAAATGCCAGGTCCGTAAATGTGTCAAGATCAATCACGCTTTTGTCTCGAAGATCTTGAATGAAGGTGAGTTTATAAGTCAATTAATTCTTTATTAACGTCTTGTTACTTGTAAGGAATGGGTATCTAGAAGATTTCGGTACTTACAGAGTCATTCATGAGTATCAATGGGGATTCTGGGGGTCAGTCCCGGTAATTCTCAAGTCTGAAGATAGACGATACGAATTAAAAGGCTCGATTATATGTTTGCCGTAGTTAGAGAGGATAGGAAATTCGAAAGCCACGAAGAAAATGTAAAAAGGCAGACGACACTAAAGCATACGAATGAAAAATCAGGTTAGGGTTAGGGTTAGGGTTAAAATAAATTTAGCCCACACAAAGAGAAATAAAAGTGAAAAAACTTCCTCAGAAATTTGTTTCATTAATAAATAAAATTTATTCATTTACTGATTTGAAGAAAATTATTAAACTTATTCTTAATACGGATGGGGAGTAAATGAACTGAAGCATAATCAAACACTAAAATAAAACATAACTTCTGGGAAGCAAGAAAAAAGTCAGTTTTCGTTAAATAAATTCTTTACAAAAAAAACATTGTCAAGCTTTTATGTAAATATTCATGATCGACTCGGGATGCTCCATCGATACTCGGGACTGACTCTGTAAGTAATAAAAACCTCTGAGAACCCATTCATTACAAGTACCAAATTCTTTAACAAAAATATTGTCAACCGTCATCTATTGTATTTGTTCGCATTTATTTCTAAAGATTCGTTTAATGTTTGGCAAACCCAGTTAAGAATAAAGTTTTAAAGGAAACGGTTTAGCATGGATGCCGTATTTAACTTACCTTAAACGTCACACCTTTCCAAATGTAAGCAAACTGAAACTTCATATTTAGTTTTTAGATATATCTCTCTATATATAACATTAGGTATATAATGAATTAAAACATTACAATTGTTCCAAGAATTAGAACATCAAGTCCAGTATAGCGTACGATCGTTTCCAAAACATTCTGGAAATACTTTATTTTATTTTATTTTATAAATTAATAAAGCTAATCCAAAACGTCTTTTCATCAGCGCCTTTAGCAACACGTCTTACAGAAAATCAAAGAAAAAATTAAAAAGCTCGTCGTAGAGAAACATCTACTGACAGACAGCGCCACCGGTTGATATGTTAGCAGCATAGGAGGGGGGAGAACACAATGGCACCCACAAACCAAAACACTGGTACATATAGAAGAAACAGTCCAATATTTTCCATGGATTTACACTTTTAAATTATGCAATAAATCAATCAAAGATACAAACTCTCTTATCAGGGTGGTAGATTTTTTTTTGTAAACTTTACCATTAAAAAGGTGCCACATAAACCGTGGCATAACACCCTCTCCCCAAAGAAGAAAAAACATTAAAATTTAAAGCTAATGCTATATTTATTATACTAAAAGAATAACCGTCTCGGGGTGGTAAAACGAATTCCATGGACAGAACAGTTTTGCACCACATTTATCTCCCTTACTAAGATTAAAATCAACATATAATGATTCCATTATATCTAGAATACTTAGATTTCAGGGAATTTTAATTAATTTGTGTCTAATGACTATTGATTAAATTTAATGAAAAACTGAAATATTGGAATTTTCAAATAGGATGTTGTGCCTATATTATGCTCACTAAAAACCCATTAAAATACGCCAAAGAAACTGAAATTTGGAGAATATTTATTAATTGATGTCTTATAACTATTGTGAAAATTTCACCCAAATCAGAGGTATCTAAATTTTAACGAGGGAATTCAACCCCATTTTTACCCAATTTGCGTAAAACTAAATTAAACTAAATATAGCGCATATTAGGAACCTTTACGCTTAGCAGCTGTTTTCCAAAATTAATATAACAATCGGTTAATTAGTTTAGGAGTTAATCCTGTATATAGAAATGTATAAGCATACACACTTACCTAAATTTATATGAATAAAGATTTTCGTTTGAAGTAAATATATATTGTATTGAAGTTTTTAATGGACAAAACTGTTATTTTGAAACTCAATGATTTTAGAGCACGTGTTATATGTTTTCTTTACATTTAGGACGGCATGCTGCTTAAGTGACGAGTTGGGAATAGAGAAATAGCGAAGAATGACAATGTCTATTAATTAGTGATGGGACGATTACGATATTTTTCACGATTTCGGTACAATTACCGATTCTGTTATAAATTCCTAATTCCGATACAATTACCGATTCCGATTCTTTTAAAATCTCTAAATATTTAGCTACAGAGTAAAAATACACTTGTGGGGGGGGGGGGTCTTTTGATTTTAGTTCTACTGGTAGTTTAAAATCAATAAATATTTATCATTTTATCATTCGTACCAGCAATGAGAAATTAAGTTTTAAACAAAAACAACCAAAAGAAAATCAATTAAAAGAATCGTTTTCGACAGCGGAAAATATACACAAATTTTTCCGATTTCGATACCAATTCAAATACCTTAAAAAGTTCCGATTTGCCAATTCCCGCTTCCGATTAATCGTCCCAACACTACTATAAATAAATATATCAATTTATTGACAACTTGTTAGGACAACCGAAAGTAAAGAGTTAATAGATGATAAGAGTTTAGTTTGTGTCGGAACGTTCCAAGTGAAGAAAAAGTTGTTTCGTCTGTTAGAAGAATTTGAATAGTCGTGTGAGTTTGTGTGTGACAGTTTGTAAGTTCTATTGACTAGGCTTGTGGTGTGCGTATGGCCGGTACTCGATTTTAACACAGAAACTGTTTTTTTGTCAATAAAAATCAAGGAAAACATGATTAATCAACAAAACATTTATATAACTATGAGTTTACATAAATATAATAGTCATCTTTAGTGAGGAAATGCTCATTTAGTATAGTTTATACAACTCGTAGTTTTAGTAGGAAAATGTTCAGTGAACATCAAGCAGGAGGTCTAAGGATGTGCATATCTATATATTTGTTTGTATGAATATGCGTGTGTCAGGAATAGACAGTGTATGCGAGTAAGTGGCAATGTAGCACTGTGTAAGTATGTGTATGTTTACCTAGTTCTGTTAGTGCGTGTGTAGATGTGCACAAGGTGATGGAGATTGTGTTTTGAAGTGTTTCTTTTTTTGCCACCCCCCCCCCCCTGGTCAAGGGCACGAGGGGGGGGGGCATATGTTCTTGGGGTTCTTATGTTTGTATATTTCTTCGTTTTTATATTCAGTTTGCGTCGCTTGTTAGATTTTGGGTTCAAAACGATATTCATTGGTTGAAAAATTTGTGTTAACACATTCCTGTGAAAAATCTAACTTGTTTTTGAAAGTGAAGAGAAGAAGAGCGTTTCCCAACAAACCAGGTAGAGAAAGAGGGTGGCTATTTAAACCATTCGCTTTTTCGCGTTCGCTCGAATCGCATCTCGATCCACCACATGCATATGTATGTTTGCCTTCTGTTTAGCCAGTGTATGTGTGAACTTGTGTGCGAGAGAGTGGCTCATGATTGTCTCTCGTCGCATGTGACATTGCTGTTATATATTGAAGTGTTCGTCAATAATCCTAACTATATTATATTTGTTTCTTTTCAGCATGCTAAACTATCCAAGATGTTTTCCAAGTTACGAACATGTGAAGATTTCTTTTGGTATTAAATAAATATTCTTCTGCATATAATCGTGTTTGTTATGATTTTGTTTTTCATGAAATTATGTGCGTTTGTTTATTGTTATTGCATGTCAGCCGTTTAAGGATTATTTAGTGATACTGGCAATTCAGTATGCCTAATTAGCATACAATTATCTCTCTAACAATAGTATGGGAAGCTTGTCTAGCCACTAACGAGGCTAACCTTTCACTTCACAACAGTGATGTTGTCGATGGGATTTCAATTGTCTCAGAATTATTCCGCTTTTGTCGATACGTGGCTACGATTTTTCGTTGCCAGTGCAAGAACTAAAATGTTAAAAGACAACAAGGAAACGGGAGGATTAAATGAAATAACGGATTTATTTTTGCTACAGCTGGATGCGAGGCAATACTGAAAGTATCCATGATATATCCCAAAAACCTGGAAGACCTGACTTTTGAAAAACTAAGTCAGATCATATATCAAATATGAGACCCAAGAAAAAATTGGTCGTGGCAAAAAGAATGAAATAGGAAGCTCGTCTAGACACTAACAAGTGCTAAATTTTCACCTCACAACAGATTGTCTAATGCTGAATTTGATCATTTTTGTAAAATTTTGTATGATTCAAGTTCTTCATATCTTCGCTTTGGAAATCTTGAGAATGTCTGCGATTTGTCTGGTTGTCAAACAGTAATCTTGTAAAACTACGGCTTTCACTAGTTCACTGTCCATCATCTTTGGTCGGCCAGAGCAGGGAGCATCTCTCACTAACAAATGTATTTTTCGGAATCGAGCAAACTATTCATGTCACACGCGTTCTGTAACAGCATTCTTTCCATACACATGGCATATCTTTATGTAGGTTTCTGTAGCTTTTTTTCTCCTTTTCTGTAGTAAAATAAGCATCAGATGTCGGTAGTGCTCTGCCTCATCTTCCATTACAATGCCTGAAATACAAGCAAACATGTAAGAACTCCTCTGCTCAAAAATGTATTACACATTGACGTCAACATACTCGCTACACTAAATACAGGATTTGAAGAATAAGAAAATAAAAACAATCTTTAGTAGTCCGGAAATATGACATTCAAATGACTGTTTGGCCAACCCAATACATATATCTGTTCGGGACGTTACCAAACTTATCAAGAACCCTAATGCTAGAAATGCAAGTGGATCTGACAACATTCCAGTCATCATGCTTAAGAATCTACTGCTGAAACTTGTTCCTATCCTTACAAAGTTATTCAATCGTTGCTTAAAGGAGAAATGCTTTCCATCTCCTTGGAAAACTTCGTTAGTTTACTCAGTATTTAAACATTTGGGTGATCAATCTATTGCAGTACAGACCGACCAGCTTCCTGTGCATCATGGGTAACTTTTTGTACTAGTGAATCACTGTTAATTAAGAATAAACAGTAGAGAAAGAGTAGCGAGGTCTCTTCTTTTAGAAGGGACTGTAGGGAAGTAAAGAAGATATCCCTCACTAGATTTCGAAGTTAATTTTTGCTCTCTCAAGGCAGGAAAGAGTATTCTTAGTGACACCTCTGCAAATGTGGTAACAGTACTCTATCTTCAAATGTATATGGCTGTTATACAGGTAGAAGATTGCGTCAGAAGTAAGATACTTTCTAGAGTAGAAAATCATTCGTGATAAAACAACAAAGTTGTCAATCACTTCAGCAAGAAAAGGCCTACTTAATGACAAACAATATGATATTTGCCCTACAAGATCAACTGCTGATGTGCTGACTGTAAAATCGCATATGATCCGTGAAACTCTTGATGAAGGCTTTGTTTCTATGGAAATAGCTCTCAACATATCAAAGGTCTTTGATAAGCTCTGGCACAAAAGGTTGCTTCACAAAACTGTTAAGTATGGAACATCTGGCAATGTTTTTGCGATCATAACACCCTTTCTCTCTAGTAATAGGTATATGAAAAATGTCTGAAGAACATGTTAGTATTAATGCCGACATAATGCAAGGATGCATTCTGGGCCCAACATTTTTCCGGATTTTCATAAATTATCTTCCAAATCATATTCTGAGATAATTTGTTGACATCTACGTAGACGACACAACTGTCTATGGTAGCACATCGAAGAGCATTGGCGATCAATATCTTTCTGCTTCTTTCTCATATGGTGCAATCAGAAAATCCGCCAATGCTCAGATCCTTTTTGCCCTACTCGAAATAAATGGCTTTCTTCTTGATGAAGCCTCTTGTTTTGATAAACTCCGGCTACTGACTTTCATTCCAGGTCTAAAATAGTAGACATATATCCAATCTGTTGCTTTGTTTGCTGGGAAAATGGTTGGGTAATTCTACCGCTCCAGGAAGCACCTGACGCCTGATGCATCCTTTATCTATATAAGAGTCATATACATCATAAGATGGAGTACTACTTCCACATCTGGGAGGTGCCACTCAAAATACGCTTCCTTGCCATAACAGAGTATAAAATCAACTTCGCCATCTAGAGAGTATTATCTTCTGTTCTCTACTGTCTTTTTCTCACCGAAGAGATGTTTCTAGTCGTTCTCTACTCTATCGTTATTACCATGAAAGGTGCTCGACTGAGCTCTTACCACTGGTTTCTTCTTGTAAGACATTTACAGCAAGAACTCGTCTTGTTACCACAACTGAACAGAACGTTCCTTTTTTCCTTTAAGTATCTAGCGCAAAGTTGAAATTCCATGAACAAAGTTTCTTTCCAAGAACTTTCCATCTGTGGAACACATTACAACGGGACTACTTTTCTGCAGACTATAACATGGCCGTCTTTAAATAAAAAAACAAATATTTGTCATCAACAATCCATATAAGTGATCAAACTTTGTTCCTTCCATCAATCATTTTCAATCCTCTCGTGATATTCTTCATCATTAAATTGACAATCCACCTATCTTGTTAACCCTTATCCTCAAATAGCGTTTGGCCTTGATAAGTGATGACTCATTAGTGAAAAACTATATATTTATTCATGGTGTTCGCATTAACAAATTATTAATGCCATAAATGTATGTTTCATATTAAATGCAAAGAAAAAATCCCTACAAATAATTTTCAGAAACAATAAGCAAACATCAGATACACCGGACACTTCTTTTATAAACAGGCATCTTCTACCCACACCAATAATACAATAATTGGCAACACTCTAAATCAGGGGCGACAACCTTTTCAGAGTAAGGGCCAGATGAGACTTTTGGAAGGAGATCGTGCGCCGGAGTGAAAAACGAAATCTCAGAATTACTATATTTTGTTTACATGAATAAATTGTACAAAAATTGCATTGAACACTCTACAAATCTGATATTTTTTCTCAAGAAACTTCTGTATGTGATGTTATAAAAGGCGCCGACGAAGAGCTATTTTGGAATCATAAAAAATAATGACGGGGGAAGTAGCAAGTTGATCCAGCATTGTTTGACACACCTCACATAGGTTCTCTGATTCATGTCCTTTCCTCGTTTCTCGTTTCCTCTTTGCCTCTCTCTTTCTCTTTTTCTATTTTTATCTCAGGCCAAGGATTTGAAATTAATAGTTAAAGAAAAAATGGAATATACATGCATCATCGCTCACTGATATTTATGCATTTTTATCCCACTGTAAATCTTAATTGAAACCTACTTTTACGTCAATGTCACAAAATGATATGAGTTTTACTGGGAGGTTCGCAAGCCAGATTGCAATAATAAAGCATAACAGGGTGGCGGGCCGGACGCTAAGCCTTTGTGGCCGGATGTTGCCCGCGGGCCGGAGGTTGTCCGCCCCTGCTCTAAATAAACTAGGAATTCCTACAATACACACTATGTTACTAAATATAAAACAAATATTAAAAACAAAACATTTTCGAAAAAACCCACATCCTATGCAGATATATATAGTTGCATGCAATAATTGTCAGATATACGTTGGTGAAACTCAATGGGAACTAAAGAAAAGGCTTGGTGAATATAAGAGATATCAAAAATAACAATTCTCTAAATGTACTATTCTCTCATGCATTACAACATGATAATTGTTTTAGCTTTAAACAAGCTAGACTTAGTAAATTAATTTTAAATAAATCTCGGCAAAGACTACTTGAATCAGCGCTCATTATAAACTTTAACACAATTAAACTATGTAACAGCTTCTACAATTCATCTCTTTTAATCAGCAAACTCATTCTAACCGAACAGAACTTGAATTTAGATCCAGGCTAGCTATTTTACACCACATTCCCAACAAAACTTTTTACATAACATCGATATTAAAAAAAAATACTCATTCAATTTCATAAATGTATCACACATTTTAAATTCTAACAGCTATGGTTCGGTCGAAAAAAGAACAAAAACATTCTTGTCACGATATAATTGCACCACCTTTTTTTAATTCTAACGACTGTTTCATTTTAAAAAAATAATTCTTTTCACGTTACAAACGTACCACATATTTTCAATATTGTACTTGTATGTAATTTCTTCAAATCAATCATCTTAAGAAAGTCTTGAAATAAAGACGAAACGTTGATGAATATATAAATAATTTTGGTTTCACTTTTCATTTTACATAAATGTATGTGTACATCTGTTGATGCAGTTTCATGGTATACATAAGACAGATTCTGTTTAACCCATAGATAGAACCCTGACAGAGTGGACCTGCGAGTAATAGCAATTAAGATATGACTTCACATGCCCTAAGCGTCCAAAAATAGGGGGTTCACCATGGGTTGCAATTTCATATCATATTTTTTTATTTTTTAAAGATATTTTATCCCAAACAAGGCAGTCCGCCACTGTAGACGTAAGAGGCTACTGAAAAATAGGGTGTAAATTCTGGGGTTCATCCTAAGTTGGGAGCTGTGCAGCAAGATGTCTGTTTACATAAGTTTTAAACCTCTGCATGTCGGTACAGTCGAGGAAATAGGGAGCAGGGAGGAAGTTCCAGAGTCTGGCAGCACAAGGAAAAAAGCTATTGTAGTAGAAGGCGCTCCGGCATCTGGGGACCTCCACAGTGAATGGATGAGATTTAGCTGATTGTCGGGTTGGTCTAGTGTATTTACGTCGAGGGGACACCAGAACAGCTAGTTCATCGAAGCACAATCCATTGAAGTATTTGTAAAACAAGCACAAGGATGCAACATTGCTGCGATGGAACAGAGGCATGAGCTTGGTGGAGAGTGAGGGACCTATTAAGATGTGGAAACAATACTCCATGCATGGGCGGATAGTGGCTTTGTAGAGATACAGGATAATGTCAGGTGTGAGGAGTTTACTAGCACGCTAGAGGGAGCCCATCTTCTTTGCAGTAACCTTGACAATGTCTTTAATGTATTTGTTCAAATTCATGTTATCTGAGAAAGTTAGGCCGAGTAGTTTGAATGTTGAACTCTCAGGTAGTATGTTATTTGCCATGGCAATCAGTGGTTGAAGAGGTTTCTTGTAGTTATTGAAGGAAAGGAACTTTGTCTTTGTGGAATTAAAAAGTACCAACCATTTATGACCCAAATCCACTGCAGCCTGGAGGTCATTTTCTAAGGATTCAGCCATTGTCTCGGATATGTACGCGCCCATTTTGCCCACATGATAAGAGTAGAGCAATATACCTATCTCAGACTCGATGTCATCAGAGAGGTCGTTTATGAAAATCAGGAACAATAAAGATCCAAGGATGGATCCCTGGGGTACACCAGCATTTATGTTATGTTGCTTAGATAAACGGTCATCAAGGACAACCTGGATCTTTCTTTTGGTTAGGAAGGATCTAATTATATTAAATATTTGTCCAGTAATACCATATGAGCAAATTTTTAGGAGAAGCCCTTTATGCCATACCTTGTCAAAGGCCTTGGATATATCAAGCGCTATATATGCAGCACTGATTCTATTTAACCCATAAATGGGACCATGACAGGTACTACCAATTGTGGTCAAAGTGGATTTGAGTAAGATTGTACCCGTGGCAACTAAGATATGACTCAACACTCCCCAGATTTCCACCGGATGAAGTTTAAGAAAATTAAAATAAACTAAAATTCTCAGGGATACAATATTGTAACGTGGTCCACGTGTTCTTTCATCATCATCATCATCATCATCATCATTAGGGGTTTTATCACTTCTGGAGGAGGAACCCTCTCACTGGTTTCTTTCAACTTTGTTTTATCCCTGGCTAGTCGTGGCCAAGTAGGACCTTATCAGCTGTCAAGGTCGTCTTTCCACCGTTTTTTTGGCCTTCCTCTAGGTCTTTTCCATTCGTCTGGGGTCCATTGTATCGCTCTATATGTCCACCTGTTTTCTGTATATCTTGAAAGGTGACCTGTCTATCTATGGTTAGCCATTCGGTATGGTGGTGATGATGTCATTTACTCCAATTTGCTGTCTGATCCAGGTGTTTCTTTTTCTTTCACCTAAACTGATGCTAAGCATAATGCGTTCTATTTTGCATTGTGACACTTATGGCTTTCTATCACTGCATTATTAAGTGCCCAAGTTTCGCTACCATATGTCATAACAGGCATGATGTATTCATTGAACACTTTCTGTTTAATGTTCATAGTTGACTTTCTACTCTTCGTGATGTTGTCTACTTTGAAAAAGGCTGTCCATCCAAATGATTTCAGGCATGATATCAGCATCGCTTCTCACTATCCTCCCTAGGTAGATGTAGTTGTCAACTTCCTCAACATTTTCACTTTTCACTGTGATTGAGGCTTTTGTGTTCTTTACTGGTCCTCAAAGTGAAAGGTTGTTGCCACTAGAAATAAAGAAATCAAAATAAGAAAATATTTTTATATATAGCCTGCAATTGTTAGATAGTGGGGGAGTGAAAGCCGAAGTCGGAAATGACGTCACTTCTGCTTGGGTCTGATTGTCTCTCGGTTGCTAACCAGAAGATAGATCAGACGTGATGAACTCGAAGTCCTCGTCATCCCTAGAAAGAGAGGGGAGGAGGCAGTAGATACTGATGGCAAAAAGTGAAAAGGTATCTCTCCAAGTAAAGTCCTTTATTCTCTCTCTCCCATACAAAGCATTCAATCTCTGTCTCTTGTTTTGTGTTTGAATAAAACTTCTAAAAACCTAACAACAGGCGTTTGCTTAGTTTTGTCAGAAGCCAGGCTTAAAGCTATGCTGATGGTGACAGCAACGACCACCATGGGGAAGACCAGCACACGTGCGTTGTTAACTTGACATGGAATGAAAAGAATGGATGTAATATGGTGTATATATCCAACGGTAAGCAACACAATATATTGCAAGTAGAATGTCGACATCTTCGTAGCACACTCTTCTGTATAGTTACAGTCAACTCGCCAACTTAACTGAATGAAAAGAAAGGTGGGACATCCACTCGATTGTCAAGTATTCTCTGATATTTTCCCACTCCTCTCTCGATCGCTGACCTACATCTGCAATTGTTTTTAAAAAATTGCTCAGTTGGCATACTTCAAAACCAAAACAATACAATGTTTACAATTTCCATTTTAGTCTCAACCTTGCAATTATCAAAACAATCCCAGTCGCATTTCAAATGCGATGTTAACAAAAAGCCCTGAATTCTCGTTACCATCTAGGTTATAATTCATATTCAATATCCTTTTAACGATCACTTTGGGATGATGTCGTTACTATATTAATTTTTATATTTTTTCAGAATACTATCGATGAAGCATCACCTTTTCAAATCATGTCCTTGTTTTACAAGTACTTCAATGAAAATAATGGGTGCCATTCAAAATTCTGTACTGATTCCCGAGTTTGACATAAAAATTTCTGAGTTCAGCAAGATGCACCTGAAGACGGTCAGAGTTCACATCAGCCCAAATGTTGTGAGAATAACATCCAAGATGAAAACAGTAATCCAAATAATTCAAATAATATAAAACATTCTTTAAGTGATTTTAGTGTGCGTAGTTTGTTTTTTCTGCAAACTTCATAAAATCTAGTCAAGAGTCCATAACCTATTAAAGATTATCTTTTATTGACATCTTATATTATAACAGTAATAAGTTCTAAGTTAAGATACTTAATTATTTTACAACAGTCATTATGTTTTAAAGCATTGGTTTTCTTTGTAGTAAACAAACTCCTTGCAACTGCAATAAATTAGTTGAGACATATCAGATTAGAAGCACTTTTGACCAAAACAGTAGTAAATCATCATATTCTGTTTAACGTCTATTTTACATGCTGGCCTTGACTTCCAAACTAACTTATCTCTGGTCAGGTCTTTATTCATCCCACTTTCTCTCAAATACATCCTTATCACTTCATCTTATGTTTTCTTTGAACTTCCCTTGCTAACTCACCGTCTCTTCTCTCTCTAACTATTGATGAATAGTCATCATCATCATCATCATCATCATCATCATCATCATCATCATCGGTTTACATGCTGACATGTGTTGGACAGCTTTTAAAAACTGACATCCAAACTAACCTATCTTTGGCCAGCCTTTTATTTTTCCCTCTTTCTTTCAAGTCCATTCTTATCACTTTCTTGAATGTTTTAGTTGGCTTTTCCATAACATGTAACCCTACTATCTCAACTGTTGTACATCTACTAACCCATAAACTCTAATCCATTCATTCAATGTGACCAAACCAACGAAGTCTCCAGTTCTTCACACATCTTCCTATACTGTCCAGATTTAATCTTCTACTGTGGTCATCAGATCAAAGTCTGTCTTTAAGACTCACATTACATATCCCTCGTATAATTCTCATATCATTTTTCTCCAATCAACGCATGTCGTCTACCTTCATTGGCTAAGTTTAATTTCCATAGATCATCACACTGCATACACATGTCTGATACAATTTCCCTCGGTTGACACTGGTAACGCTTAGCTGGTTAGTAATGGCAGAAGTCTCCTAAACTTTTCCATCGCATGGCAATCACACTACCATCTGCTTCTTCATGTGCTTCAGTATGCCACTGAAGCACATGAAGAAGCAGGTGGTAGTGTGATTGCCATTACCCAGCTAACAAAATTTCTGAACGACCTTAATAGCCTCGCCATCTATATATACTTTCTCCACATCTGAGTTCTTATCAGTGTCCATTGTCTTCACTTCTTGCACAGTGGCAGACGTGATAAGCCAGAACCTGGATCGAAGGACTAAGATTATTGAAAACGGTGTTGTAACAGAAAAGTATACAACATAACAAAGTTCTAGTGGTGAGATAAGTGTTCCCGAGATCAATATTGAAAACGGTGTTGTTTGAGAAAAGTCTACTATGTGATATATATCTAGTGTCAAACACATTGTTGCATTAAATACAGTGTCTCTGAAGAAAATTATACCATATAACAAAGTTCATTGCTGAACATGCAGATTAAATGAAATTAGTAATTTGTTTATTAGATTCATGCATGCATATGAATTAGACGCTTTGATCGTCTGCAATGTATAAGTTTGAAACATATTTTCATCACTGAATGCGCAATAATAGGCTTTGTGTGTCAGTTGATGATGATGATGATGATGATGATGATGATGATGATGATGATGATGATGATGATGATGTAGAGGAGATCAGAGATAGGAGATCAAAGATTAGATTTTTGCCTTGAGTCCACGAAGATCGTGCCTCAGGATTTTCTGGTCTGCGTGAAGTCCTCCTCGTCTGCTTTAGCTTTTCGTTATACCTTCAAGATTGCCGGTGCTTACTTCCTTACTTCTAGAGCAGCGAGACTGAGCGGTCTGCATAGAAAGTCGGGGAACGTTTGGCCCTATAATAACACAAAGGAATGGCAGTTTCAAATGCACAGATGTAATGTTGCTATCTTCACTGCATGGATTTGAAGTTCAGTGCTTGAAACGACCTTGCTTGACAGAAGCAGAAGCAGAGATGACCAGAGGACGACGGATCCTGATGCTTGCCTCCCCTGAACTTTTACCAGTGTCCTGTTAGCCGAGTAGTCCTGATACCACTACTAGTCACCGCCTTTTCTACAATAAGGAAGGGTTTAACTTTCAGTAGTTGTCCGTCAGTCGGACACTTAATCAGTCCATCAATCTGTCATATATAAGTTTGAAATAGCATGTTTATCACTCCAGTTGCATATGAAGTCGGGGAAAGTTTCGCCCAGAGCACAAGAAATGGCAATTGCAAATGTACAGAATAAATGTTGTATCCTCACTTGATGGATTTACAGTTCAGCGCCTGACACATCCAGAGAATGACAGATCCTGATGTTGATGCTCCCTAGATTTTTACCAGGGCCTTGTTAGCTAGGTAGTCATTTTAGTTTTTGTTTATCTGTAGATTTTTAGCAGGCTTTGTGTAGTGTTTCAGTGCATCATAAAATACCTAAGTCATTCATTGCATGTTCACTGATACATTTTAGCTTGGCTTTATCCTGAAACCCTTCAGCTGTTAATGTTTCAACTTTAAAGTGTTTGACTTTAATTGATGGCATTTTGGCGTTTTCTTTAAAACACTGAACTCAGTTTTGGAATATTTGACTCCACCTCCTTGACCTGGTTATTATCTAACCCTTAAATTCAAAATAGTGTTTTTCCAACTTTTAAGACATTCTGAATGTTCACCTGGATTGTATCCTCCTCCATATGTGGCATTCACCCTGGGCAGGTTGAGTCGGCTTCTCTCCTTCAATGATTTTACACTTTAATACAAAAGATAGGGAGAGCCTGTGGATGAGTGGTTATAGCACTTGTCTTTCGGCTGGACGAACCGGGTTCGATCCCACTCACGGCATGCGAATTTTCGGGTCTGAAAACTCCCTCTGTCCACCCAGCAGTAAATGGGTACCTGACTAAAACTCAGGGAAGGTTCAAGGCAGCGGAAGGAGAGGGATGGACTCCGCCTTTCATATGCTGTACCCTAGACACGGTTATTCTTAACAAATCACTGCTGCTACGGCCATGGGCAGTGTGCGATGTCGGAAACGACACTCGTGCGCATCCAGGCTATGCGACCTTTAACAAAAGATAATAGATAGGTTTGGAGACGTAAGTGTTTCCATATTTTAAATATAATTAATAGTGACTTTAAATTAGTATTCGGTATTACTATTGGGATAAGAGGTTTATTTTATATCACTTGTCTTGTATTAAACATATATCCCAAACATATATATCATCAGAACAAGTAATAGATGCAATTAACACATTTATTTACAGTTGATACATATAAAGAACAGTAATGTAACATAATACAAAACACACAATACATTAATTCTTACTCTACCTTTTAAGATGGGGATATATATATCTGGAGAACCAAGATATTCTTCATTTTACAGATCCCTTGTGTTAGACGTCCAGCATTAGGGGATTTTCCGATACTCCCTGACCTTTTTAAGGTCAAACTAAAGGAGAGCAACCCAAAAGTGATGCATCTCAAGTAACATTCTCTAGATTACGATGCATTACAAACAGGAAAAGCATTACAACTGCATTGTTATAGAAATGTTTAATTATACCAGCAACAGGCTGAAATATCAAATAGAAATTAAGTGATAGCTTATTTGTACGATTCTCAAAATACAATAAGCATCAAGCAAACACAGACAGAAGGATATTTAGATTTTCTAATTAACCTTTACTGTTCTTGTTAGCCAATACAACAATTGTGAAACTTAGAAAAAAACTAATGGAATAAATATAATAGAGTACATTGTTACATTTGGTCAGCAAACGGCACACATGGGGATTCTATATGAACTAACTTTGAAAAGGAAGTTTTAACCTCGAAATATTAATAAAAACTTGGACACAATATAACACACAATTGATTTAATAGACAAAACAGTAAGTAGAAAATAAAAGAAAAGTATTACATTACTTTGTATATTGTCTCTTTTATCATCTCGTCTCTCACCCAGACATTCTTTCAATTCATTCGGTGCCCATAACCTTACAATGCATTTTCGCATCCTTCTAAACCTCAATCTTTTCATATAGTACTTTTCTAAATGAAGAGTGCACTTGAGTGGCAGTTGCTATTCGCATTGGACTCAAATTGATGCAATTTTTGTCTGCACCCACTCACCTATAACTTCTCGCAGGCTTGCAGTAATAAACAACATTACCTGAAAACGTCTGGATACAGCTGAGTTCCATTCCCATATGGGCCGGGGTGATGGAGAGCGACCGAGTGGGAAAATCATTTTTCCTTTTAAATGTGAGAAAATCGTGGTTTTGGGATGCTACATATAGCTATACATTTTTGACTAATAATTTGAGCAGGTCCACAATTGAAGTAGAGTTTGTCACTCGAGACATCGAGATTCAAACAATAAATGGATATTTTTCACTTAAGACAAAATTATTTTTACTCTAGCGGCAGCAGGGAATTCTGAAGCTATTCAATTATGTTCCTTCGGATGACTGGCGGTGTAGCTATATTAAGCTGTAGGTGTGTAAAAATAGTGTTAAAAACAGTATTTTCTACAGAAAGTTGAATGAAAGAGAGGAATAGAAAATTCCATTAAAAGTAAAAAATTAAAGTTAGGTCTTTGTATCAGAATATGACGTCATGTACAGGAAGTCAGAGATGAGACTTGGTGAAGAAGAAAGTTTTTCTCTTCGACTAGTGATCTTTCTTCGTCTGTTCCTTTGGAGAGTGAGTATTGGAAATATGTAATTTTACAGCATCCCACAGCATCCCACATCACTGCCAGGCATGATGCTTCGCCATCATTGCAGTTGGCAGCAGATACCCCACCCCCCACCCCCTCCCAATTTCTGTCGCTAAGACACTATATGTAAATAAAAGCAATTCACAATAGAGTAACAATAATAAAAATAATTTGGGGCAAAAATATCAACATTTTCTTTTTTTATGTATCTATTTACTTGCCTTCCCACGAGGAGAGAGTTAAGCACAAGGTCGATTTTTAATGAGCGTTTATTCTCCTGGATAAACTGAAGCATGGATGTCTTAAATCGCAGGAAGGTTGGCCGGCCAAGAAAAACTTGGAAGCAAGGGATTAGAAAAGACCGCACAGAGCAGAATTTGGAGACAGTTGACCTACTGACCCATGTGAACTGGAGAGTGAGTTTACGTAATCAGAAAACGTCACATTCCTGAACAAGAAACGTTAAATGAATAGAAGAAGAAGAAGAAGAAGAAGAAGAAGAAGAAGAAGAAGAAGAAGAAGAAGAAGAAGAAGAAGAAGAAGAAGAAGAAGAAGAAGAAGAAGAAGAAGAAGAATCCAGCTCCTCAAAAGTGGCGCTCTGGATTGCCTCAGTCTAGAAGGATTCCTCTTTCACTGACAGAAAGGATAAAATATATTATCAGAACATATGCTACACTTTGCTCCTAGACAAAAGGCTCAATGTCTTATCTATACTGCCTAAGGAAGCGGCCTTTTACACAGGCAGTGGCATAAATTTACTTTTATTTAAATCTTTCTGATTGTATTGCAACTCATTTGAAAGCAGACAAAGAAACGTGACAAAACTAATAAAATAATGTAAACGATTTCAGTTACATGGACTGATTGGTAAAAAAAGGGTTAACTATTTTACTATAGATAAGAATTTGAAGGTGAACTTCTTGAAACTTTCACAATAATTAATGGCATGTATTATTTGTATTACTGTTCTCACCTTAGATGTTATTCTCATATTCTCCGACATTCTTTGGGTACATCTCGTCAAACTTGATAATCTTTATGTTAAACTCAGTAATCTGTAAGAAATTTTGAACTAAATCTTTTATTTAATCAACACGGGTAGATTGCTCTTGTTCCATTAGTCATGACCAGGAAGAAGTATTAAATAATTCTTAATTATATTCTTAGTATCGCCTGTAGTGAGGATGGAACCTTCAACTTTCAGAAGACTGTCACTTAGAACTGATTATTACTTAGCCTTTATCCATTATGCCACAAGTCCATGTTTGAAAACTGTTGTCCGAATAATCCAAATAATACAAATTATCAATCCTCATCTAAAAAATTCCAAAGCATAATTAATGTCATTTCAAACTATGGCGGACATTTTTTTAAATCTTTCTCCGTCATCTCAAAACATTTATTAACCAACTGAATTTTTTGGCTAATAGAGTAATATATTTTTGGAACAAGTTTCCAGATCAGATTAAGAATTCTACAGGTAGACAAAAACCAAAATGATTCAGTATAGTTAGTAATTACTAGCTTTATTTACTCGGCGTTGCCTGGATAGAAAAATATTGCCGGGTTAGCAATATGGCCGGCCTAAAAATAATGGTGCCAACACATGGCGCTAAAATCGAATAGATTCGCCAAAGTTCAGCTAAGTTTTCTTTGCATACTTTAAATGACTGGTATTTTTATTAATTTTAATTGTTATCTTATTTAATTGTATTTATTTTCTATTTTCTTATTTTATTCTTTTTTTATTCAGTGTGTCTTTTATTTGCAAATAGCAAATTATTTCCTCTCCCATGTGTCTCTTCGTTTCATCCTACTGTCTGGAGAAATGCCTGTTTCAATGTTCTTGCAGTTAAATGAAAGAAAAAATTTAACAGAATAGGCAGCTTAAAATACGAGGACAAAAAGAGGTCTGACCACCCATAGAAGGATCCCCCCCCTCCGTTTTATTCTTAGATAAAAGGTATCTTCATCATTTGCAAAGTGGCCGGTCTACAAATATTCTGCCAACACATTGGCACTGAAAATCGAATAGATTCGCAAAAGTTCAGCTAAGTTTTCTTTGCATACTTTAAATGACTGGTATTTTTATTAATTTTAACTTGTTATCTGATTTAATTTTTTTTTTGCTGCGAAGGCTCTGAAATACCTGACTAGTACACCAACGCAGGATTACCGCTCTTGGTGTGAAGGACCTGTAGATCTTGCCAGGTCATCCATCTAGAAGAAGAAAAACCATGATATAAAAACTGTGCTACTGACTACTGACGTCTTGGCAGCCTCCTTAGGCCTGATTAACAACCTAAAATTGCTGAAGAAGTAGATGGGCTCTGCCTATCGCCCGGCCTTTGCGCTCCTTCTTTGTCTATTAGCCAGGCACAGAGGTACTAGCGCAGGGACACCTCAGACACCCAGTGCTTGGCCTTGTTTCCTGACTAGGACAATGAATGCTGTCTTTTTTTTTCTCTACCTGGGCAACTTGGGGAACATTTTTTGTCACGAAGTATCACATGACTAGTCTGGGTCGCTCTTGTTCCGACAAGTTGAGGATAGAGGTTAGACAGCTTGTCTGGCTGCTGTATCTGACTGGTAGTGCAGAGTCCCTAACTCTTAGGTAGCGCTAAGAGTGGCTGCTCCATCAACAGTTGTATAATATCGTGGGTAACTGTACGTACCATGTCGCTCATGGAAAGAGACCCTACAGTTATCTCCAGTTGGCTTTTCTGAGGCCGTAACCCCCATGGATCAAGTCTCGAATAATGGTCTGGTTGTGTGAGCATCCACTTTGCCCTCTCCACTCTATTTAAAACCAAAATCACAGTACAAAGAAAAAGAAACAAACCTAAACCAGACACCCACCAAAAAACACCTTCGCCTCCACCCTTGAGGCTAGCATTCACAAATATCCGGGGGCTTAGAACCAACATCAATGATGTAGGAACCTATCTCCTAGTAAACTCCCCGGATATCTTAGCACTAAGTGAAACGAACCTACAATCCTAAATTTCCTCACACCATTTAGACATGACTGAATACATCCCACTCTAACAAACATATGCACAGGCTACGAGTTTATGTTTGGAACACCCTCCCTTTGACTAGAGAACATAGGCTAGAATCAGATGATCAAGCCTACATGTGCTTTAGATTAACCTTACAGCACAGCGTTAGTTACTTATATTTCATATACCGTTCTCCTTTGACCCAGGACTGTACCCTGCTTAACTTTGTCTCTGAAAGCACAGATACAGCACTCTCACTTGACTCGAGTGCCCAAATACATGTATTTGTGGATTCTAATGTACATCACCGTGACTGGCTTGGATTCTTCAGCTATACAGACACAGCTGTTAACTCCACGTATAGTTTCTCCATAGTGCACTCACTCTCACAGACTGTCACTTTCCCGACCCGACTCTCTGATCGTGTGGACCAGCAAGCCTCACTTCTTGACCTGCTCTTGACCTCACTGCCCGACGCTTGTGTGCCGAATGCCCATAGTCTGCTCGAGAATCCTAATCACCTTGTAGTAATGATTGATACCACCCTAAAATCTCGTCACAAAGCTATTGACCCGTTGCTGAAAACGAGATCCATCGATCAGAGATCACATCAGAGACGCCCCATAGAGTGAAACTTTTTCTTTCCTTGCTGATCAGTGCGCAAATGAGGTAACTGAATGGGTCAAAGCAGGCATTGAAGCACATGATCCCATGCGAAAATTCTACAGCAAGCCCTACTCTCCACAATGATTCACCTCGAACTGTGCAGCTGCTATTGCTCAGAGGCAGCAAGCATTTCGACAATTCAACACCCACATGTAAACTACAAATAGATAGAAACTTATAGCATCAAGAAATAATTATAAAACTGTAATAAATGAAGCAAAGAGAAGGTATACAGAGATGACCAGAAAACGCACTGAGTCACAGAAATTAGGTACTCGCAATTTCTGGAAAATCTTCAATAGTATGGTGAATAATTCGCAATCAACAATTCCCCCGCTATTTAAGCACAATGATGTCGTTTTTACGGCAACTTATAAAGCTGAACTACTTGCCTAGCATTTCGCCTTAGACTCCACTTTGAACTCCACAAACCACTCTCTCCCAAATTTCCCATTGCGGACTGAAGCCACACTTGATGACATGACCATCACCCAATCTCATGTCCGGAATATCGTAAAAAAACTTGACACCTCCAAAGCATGTGGGCCTGATCTTATACCAGTAATAGTAATAAAGAAATGCTATGCTGAACTGGCCCCTGTCCTCTCCAAACTCTACAACAAATGCCTTGCCGAATCTTGTTTCCCTGATAGCTGAAATATTGCCTCCATGGTACTAGTCTTCAAGAATTCAGGAGATAGAACTGACCCTCAGAATTATCGCTCCATTAGTCTACTCCCACTCTTTGCTAAAATCTTTGAATCCTTAATCAATCTACCGATAGTCTGTCACCTCATTAATGCTAAACTTCTTTCTGACCATCAATATAGATTAAGGCAAGTATGGTCTACTGCAAATATCCTAACGGTTTTCTCTTAATGCATATACCATAAACTGGACAAGGCATGTGAAGCTAGGGCGGTAGCGCTTGATATATTCAAAGCCTTTGATAAGATCTGACATAAAGGTCTTCTCATAAAAATTAATTTATATGGTATTACTGGACGAATATTTAATATAATTAGATCCTTTCTTACCTAAAAGAAAGATCCAGATTGTCCTCAATAGCTTTTCATCCAAAACAACATGACATAAATGTAGGTGTACCCCAGGGATCCATCCTTGGGCCTCTATTGTTCCTGATTTTCATAAACGACCTCCCTGATGACATTGTGTCTGAGATGGTTATATTTGCTGATGAAACCACGCTCTACTCTTGTCCTGTGGGTAAAACGGAAATGCACATATCCGAGGCAAAAGCTAAATCCTTAGAAAGATACCTTCAGTCTGTAGTAGAATGGTGTCATAAATGGATGGTAACATTTGATGCTGCTAAGACAAAGCTTATTTCCTTAAACAACTACAAGAAACCTCTTCAACAACCGATTGTCATGGCAAATAACACCCTACCTGAGAATCTAATGTTCAAACTCATCGGCCTAACACTCACAAGTAACATGCATTGGAACAAATACATGGAAGAAATTGCCAAGGCTGCTGTAAAGAAAGTGGGATCCCTCTACTGTGCTAGAAAACTTCTCACACCTGACAGTATCCGATATCTCTACAAAGCCACCATCCGTCCATGCATGGAGTATTGTTGTCACATCTGGGCTGTTGCTCCATCCACTAGTCTCTCCCTCTCAGACAAGGTCCAAAAAAAGTCTCTAATCTAATAGGTCCCTCACTGTCGACCAAGCTCCAACCCCTGCCCCATCGCCGCAATGTTTCATCCTTGTGCTTGTTTTACAAGTACTTCAATGGAATGTGCTTCAATGGAATGTTCTCTGGTGTCCCCCTGACGTAAATACACTTGACCAACACGACAATCAGCTAAATCCCATACATTCACTGTGGAGGTCCCCAGATGCTGGAGAGCCTTCTATTCCAAAAGCTTCTGTTCTCAAGCTGCTAATTTATGTAACTCCCTCCTTGCTCCTTGTTTCCCCGACTGGACCGACATGCAGAAATTTAGAACTAATGTAAACAAGCATCTCGCTGCACAGTTCCCAAGTTAGGATGACTCCCTAAACTTTCACCCTAATTCTTAGTAGCGCATTATGTCTACAAGAGAAACTTGCCTTGTTTTGGGTGAACTAAGTTTTAAAATAAAAAAGAGCAGAAATAGCTTAGAGCTTAGAACATTTTAAACTGGAATTAGATAAATTCAGAAATAATGGTTAAAAAAGAATTTCAGAGGAAACTTTTGGGAACTATCGGATGAAATATTTAACATAATTTGATTTGTATATTGATATTATATTAACAACGTAAATGATCTGTTTAATGTTTTTGTTTGATTTTAAGGGTTCGACATTAAGCACTCTTGAAATAACTAATATGTCTTAAGAGAGTAAAACTTATATTACTACTACTACTAGTAGTAGTAGTAGTAGCAGTAGTATTAGTAAGAAAAATATGAGTTAAAACTATAAATTTGCCATATAAACCTTTATGTATGTACGAGGCTTAAAAAAATAATATTTCTACAATCATGAAAAATGTTGATTTTCTTAACTCGAGTGATTTGTCTTTGAAAGTTCTGGGGTGTTCGTCATTGGAAGATTTCTCTGTACTTCTCAGGAATGGGTTTCCATTCAATGCTAGTGTTTAATTTGAAAGCGGCGAAAAAAATGTAAAATTGTAAACGACACTAAGCATACAAATGATTAGGTTAGTGTTGAGTTAGGGTTTAAAAGAGTTTTAAGCTTCTCAAAAAATAAAGTTGAAAAAACTTCCTAAAATAAGAAAATAACGGAACGTGGTTTTTAAATTGCAAACTGTTTCGGACATTTCCGGGAGTGGCTCGGTATTCTCCGTCGATACTCGGGACTGACTGTGTAAATAGTGAAATCCTCTAGATATCCATTCCTTACAAGTACCGATTTTTCGTAGAATAATATCTCTCTGATACTCAGTATTATGATTAAATAAAGGGCTAACAGCACTTCACATGAGGAAGAATAGATGGTCAAATTTTTGGCAAGTATTTCAAAATATATTTATTGACTTAGCTTCATTTATTATCTTAATTGTTAGGTAAAAGCAAGGCCTTAGTTTTACCTGATAATTCGTCTAAGTAAATTCAACTAAGGGGCACAACTCTTTGTAAATTAGGCTAAGAGACACAACTCTTTGTTAGCGATAAGGGAGTTGTGTCCCTTGTAATTCAAAGATAAGCAGTTAAGCGTTTTACTAATCGGCTTTCTCTCTAGATATAAGTGAAAAGAGATTGGATTGCCCCTATTTACTTGCCTCCCCACGTGGGCAGAGTAAGACACAAGGACGGTTTTTAATGTGGTGAAAATCCAGTTCCCCTAAAAAAGGTAACTCGGATTGAGGCAAAAATAAAATTTGTCTCAGTCTAGAAGAACAGAAAGGATGAAGTATAGTATCAGAACAGATACTGCACTTTGCTCCTAGACAAAAAAACACCGAAAAGCAGACATCCCTGTTGGCCGCCTTTCGACAAGAGCTCGATGTGACACAATGTCAGTTTAATATGGGAGAAATCTTGCTCTCCAAAAGAAGTCCTGTACTCTGGATGGGACAAAAAGTTTAATTGCCTCATTTAAGAAGGATTTCTACTCTGAAGACAGAACAGATACCACACTTTTATCATAGCCTGAAGGACACTACATGTGCGATCTCATCCCCACTATTATCAATGTATATATACAACAAACGTGTATAATTTGAATAATAAATGTTACTATTAAAATTACTGGAATTTTGTTCTATTTATTTTAAGGTGGGTTGTTCAGGTATAGAACCTTAAATGTTAATTAAATACAGAAGAAATAAGAGAATGCAAAAAGCAGATATAAACATTATAAAGGTGTTATATAAATATTCAAACATACACAATCAAATTGGAAAAAAGGGAAATGTTCTGAGGTGAATTTCTTAAGATGATAAATGTTGATATTTTGGTATGATGAATGTGAGATTTGACTGTGACTATCTATCGTAAATTGAAAGTGTCACTGACTATAGTCATATGTATGTATGACAGTGGCATGTAATTGTGAAAAGCTTAATAGTAATCAGAAGAGTTCAGTATGAGAAGACACCTGGGCTGGTGAGTGTGTAGTTAGAGGCGAGTGTGCCAAACTACGTGTTTGAAGTAACGATATTGAAATATTACTGCCTTCATGTAACGATTTTTGTCACTTTTTTATACTCTTGGCAAACACTAAACTAGTGATTGGACGATTCCAATATTTTTCCCAGTTTAATCAAATATGAAATATTGAAGAAAAAAAACATTTAGTTATAGTTTTATTACATTTGCTGCGAATATTAATATTTACTGCGTTATAAGCATATAAAAATATTACCATTCCACACGTGTTTTCGAGATTTGAAACACTCACCATTTGATAAAGAGGTTTTCCCTGAAATAAATTATGGAATACGGTCACACACATTACATCACAGTGTTAAAATCATGCCTAATCAAGTAAAATTTGCAATTAAAAAAAAAAAATTTTTAAATATTATATATAAAAAAAAACACACTTGTTCTTGTCTTACTTCTCAACGCCAACATATTTCTATTTCTTGCATTGTGATAGCCTTCTAATACACCTCTTTATACGGAATACACACAATGCTTTAAGCAAACTACCTCTCCTTATTATATACTAGCAAAATCTACCCGCCCTCCAGGCAGCAATTAATTGGGATGGCAGATTCCAAAATTTTAACAACTAACTTTGGTAAATATGTAGATTAATACACTCAGCTAAACTACACCCCCCCTAAAAAATGAGATTCTTCTTTTTACGGTCATTCTAAATTATTAGGGCAGTTAACTAATATTTTTTTAACACTAATCATAAGTTTGACTGGCAAGGTCGTTAAACCACATGCAATCGCCTCAAAACAATAACATACAGACTTCATCTCCGATAGCAAAAAATGGTTAACTGCCATAAAACCCTAGAATGGCTCGAAAATGGAGAATCTTTTAACGTTAAATTTATTTGCAAAACTAATCCCCCAGTCTAAATTCTAAAATATTTTTTGTTGTTTCTCTTTGTGCCAGATTTTAGGGTATTAACACGTAATCACCTAAAAAAGTAGAATCTCATTTTATCGGAAGATGGGTGTTCATCTACAATAAAATCCAAACTTTTAATATTTTTATTTATACCATAAAAATAAGATATTTAATTAGTTAGATAATTTTAAAGTGTTTTATTCAATTTTCACGGGAGAAGTAAACACAACTAAAATCAATTGCTTAAAATTAAAAAAAAGGGGGACGTATAGTTAAAAATATATATAAGATTTGAAAAAATTAAATATAGGTAAATTTTGAGATTAATACCCTCCAATATCCCCTCCCTCCGAAAAAATAACATTCTGCATTTTTTTTTAAAGTCAATTGCATGTTAACACAGTGGAGAACAGAGATAAAGAAAAACAAATACTTTAGAATTTAGTGGGGGATCAGTTATATATATATATATATATATATATATATATATATATATATATATATGTATATATATAATCAAACGTACTGTTCCCAATTTCCTGGCCATTCTATCTTTTTAGGGAACTTACCAAAAGTTTTTACTACTAACCCTAAGTCCGAGTGGCAAGATCATAAAACGAAATGTAATCGCCTAAAAAAAAAGCTACCCCCCTAAAAAAAAAACGCAGCGGATTTAACTCCCATAGAAAAAAAGAATTTAGTTAATGCCCTAAAACTGGCCCGAAAAATGGGGATGATTTTACATTAAATTTATATACAAAAAATTTCCCCACTTTAAATTCCAAAATAATACTTTTTTTTCTTTTCATCTTTCCATGAATTTTTCAGGGTGTTCACGCGTGATCGGCTAAAATAGGTAGAACACATTTGGGGTGGATGGGGAGTAATTTCCAAAATATGAATCAATATGTTTTTCGTAATTGGGACAGTGCTACTAATAATCTATTGTTTTAATTTGTCAATCAGAATAGTGATAAGGTCTTTGTAAACAGTAAACAATAAGTTTGATAAACTTTACAATAAAGACATTAACTTAACTAATAAAAAAAGTTATTTATTTATTTTCAGGGAAAATGTAGCAACTGAAAAAAGAGGCCGAAGAAAGGGATCAGAGAAAGCGAGCGAGACAGTCACACACTCTCTCCCCTTTCTATTCTCGCCTATGCCTTCGGTAAGGTCATTACAAGCGCTGGTTGTTTAAACTGAAGGTGTTTTAGATATTTTTCCGATTTATTTATTAAATACCTTTAACTAATTAGTGTTAATACGGACGAAACTATTGCATACAGATAACGAACATAAGCAAAGGCAATTCTAAATTCATAATACGAAATGTTAATTAATTATGAACGGTTTAAAAATAGTTATGCTAATTAGGCAGTCAAACGATTCTTTCTTAATCGTTTATCTGCACTATATATACAGAATATTAAATCTTTATGTTGTATTATTGATTAGAATAATATTAACCACCTTTTGATAGTAGTGATAAATAAATAAAAAAACTTTCGCATATATTCATCTGTATATATATATATATATATATATGAATTACATTGGCGGTATTTTAAATAGAATGATCCCTAGAGTAAATGTGGTATTGTGGTGACCAAAATGATACTAGCTGAGTGTAAGATAGGTAGTGTTAGATAGAGGATGACCAACTACCCCCACTTTTGATGGCCTTGTGCCATATTATATGTTATATTTGTTTAGCAAATAAATAATTCAAAGTGTAGTATCTGTTCTGATACTACATTTTATCTTTTCTGTCATCGGTCAGTGAATGAGAACTCCTTCTAGACTGAGGCAATTTTGATTTTTCTCCCAATCTAAAGTGCTCCTTCGTGGAGAGCTGGATTCCCCACATTAAAAACCGATCTTGTGTCTAATTCTGCCTCCGTTGGGAGACAAGTAAATAGGATGATACATGATTAATAACACCCTTAAAAATGAGATTCTACTTTTTAGGCAATTACATGTGAACACCCTGAAAAACTTGGCAGAAAGGAGAAGAAAAAAAAACAAAAAGAATTATTTTAGAATTTAGAGTGGTGGATCAGTTTCGTATATAAATTTAACGTAAAATGATCCTCATTTTCGGGCCATTGTAAATTTGTAGGGCTGTCCATAAAAAATGTTTTACCACTAACCCTAAGTCCGACTTAGAATGGCATAAAACCACATGTGATCGCTTAAAAAAGTTGGTACCACCTCAATAAAAACGCACAGAATTTATCTCCCATAGCAAATTTATTTTATTAGCTGCCCTAAAATGCTAGAATGGCCCCAAAATGGGGGATTATTTAATATAAATTTAATTGTGAAACTGATTCCCCACTCTAAAGAATGGATTTTTTTCTTCCCAACAAGTTTTTCAGCGTGTTCACATGTAATCGCCTAAAAAAAGGTAGAATCTCATTTTTGTTTAGGGGGCTGATTTAGTTGAGGATTTTCATCTATAATAATAAATTATTATTATTATAATATAATAATAATAATAATAATAATAATAATAATAATGAAGAAAGTCAGTATAACACCAATAATCATAGGAGCACTAGGAACAGTCCCCAAACACATAGAGAAAAGACTAGGAGAAATAGGAATCAAAGGGATAACTGAGACCATACAAAGGACAGTAATGATCAAAACAGCTACAATCCTGAGAAATGTCCTTGAATGCGGAAACCAACCCACATAAGCAACGAATGGAGAACAAACACATGGAAGCACAAAACAACAGAACCGGGGAAAATACAACCGCATGAGAGAGGCGCAAGCATAGGCTGACGCAACAAAAATTATGGACAGAGGGTCGAGGAGGGAAAGCGCAAAACCAGACCTCCACTGGAAGAGCGCGGACAGCTCTGGGACCTTGGGAAGGCTTGTTGCCACTCGGGCCCCAGAGGGGACCAATGGCCCTTATCAGCGGGAAATCGTTGGTAGGTGGCTGTTGCGATTACCGCAAGGTCATCAGCGGTGATGAACGAAAAGAGGTGGAGCATACTGGAGGCCTGAGGAGACTTGTTGTCACTCAGACTCCAGGGAATACCACAGGTTGTCGGCAGTGGGTGACCACTGACGATGACCAGTGTGATAACTCCTAGTGAGTAAATAATAATAATAATAATAATAATAATAAGTTTTTATATAGTAAAATAATGTACTTAACTTCTATATTGCATGAAAATATAAGTTTAAATATGGAACAAAAATTAATAAAAACATGTTAGCAATTAATTTTTAATTCATAAAACACATTTTAAATTTAGTTCAAATAGTTGGGTTTTTTTTTAATACGCACTTACATATTTTCACTGTCTTTCACACAGTCTGTGTATTTGTGTCTTGTCAGTGGAAGAAAAATTAACTGAACTGACAAAACGGTTTCAATAATATTAATAACCAAGAATCATTTGTATTATTAGTCTTTGATTTTAGTGCCTTCTATCGCCACCCCCATCCACCTTTAATATATTTAAACATTTCTTTTTACAACCAGTTAACAGACAGGAAACTCAAATCAAAGAAAAACTGACACAAAAGTGTGGTTTCGTGTAGAGCCATGAAAATCTTTAAATTCACTAATTCATTTATACCTAATTCAACCAAGTTTTGCCAATGCTGAAGGACTGGAAACATTTCATTTTTTTTCTACAAGTAAAATAAATTTACACCGCCTTTTTTATGTTATTATGATATATAGATTTAATTTTACTGATAGTTTAAAAACAATAAATTTTTATCATTTATCATTTGTACCAACAATGGAAAATTTAGTTTGAAATTTTGTTTTAAAAGAATCGTTTTTGGAATCGGAAATTAGGCTCAAATGTTTCTGATTCCAATACCGATTCCAATACCGATTCCAATACCGATTCCAATACCTCCAAAAGTTCTGATTTTTCCACTTCCCGATTCCAATTAATCATCCCAACACTACACCAAACACATAAATATGAAAGCATAGAAGCCGTTACAATACAATTTTAAAAAAAATAATTCTAAATTTTCGGGAGTAAAATCCTATCTTCAGAGATATTAAAAATTGTTGCATTTTCAGCAGTCTTTTTGTTTGGTTTTTATGTTGTCGCTTCAGGCTGTAAGATCTTGTTTGCAGGTGTTGATTTGAATCAATCTTTAAGTTTGTGAACAGAGCATCAGCATGACGAACAATAATAAAAAAAATGTTTTTTGTAGAATTATTGTTTCATTTGAAAATACAAAAGCACAGAAGTCGTTACAATGCGAAAGAACAAAATCTTTATTATTGTTCGCTATTCCGACGCTCTGTTCATAAACTTAAAACTTGATTCAAATCAGCATCAGCTAACAAGATACTGTCTAAAGTGCAATAATTCTTAATATCTCTGAAGATGAGATTTTACTCCCAAAACTTGAAATATACAATTTTTTTTATTTGCTTTATAATGGTTTCTACACTTTCATATTTTCAAATTAAACAATGATTCTAAAAAGAACAAAATCTTTATTATATAAATATGTATTTAAGCTGAGACATTTGATTAGGTTACATTAAATATGTTTATATTTATTAATTTTACCGGAAATTCCGTGTGGAGCTACATGCGTACGGACTATTTTAAATGTTTTTTAATTAGATGTTGCAGGATGAACATCAGATTTTAATAACTACCAGACCCTGAATTTGACACAAATATAAGGATACAATATCAATCATATTAATTTGTTAAATTATTTTAGTTTATTAACTTATCTTAGTTTATTAATTAAATCATTTTAACTTATTTTAACTTATTTTATTTTATTAATCATAACGATTAATCTGAATTGATTGACCATATTAATTCATCGCTATCTTCAGAGAAAGATATTATTCTTCCAAAAACCTTTCCATACTGACCTCACTTTTTCAAAGACAAACTACTCGAATCCTTATTTACTTGCTTCCCTATGAGGGAAGAGCTAGACAGAAGGTTGCTTTTTAATATGGAGATAATTTAGCTCCCTAAAAAGGGGCACTCTATAGCAGGACAAAAATTCAAATTTCCTTAGTCTAGAAGGATTTCTCCTTCACTGACTTACGATCCCAGCCCAATGGCTGAGCATGTGAGTCAAGCGAAGCAACGTTTTTCATAGCTGTAGAAATATTGTTTTCTCAGTCCCATCCATCTATGTAAATAAGTGCTGCTTCGCATACATTTTTAGTTTTTGTTCCTTGCAAAATATTATTTCGTTAAATACTCTTCCATGTCAATGCCTTGTTTTTATTTATTTGTTCTTGTATATGTATCTAGTATTCTCTTTTTAAATAAATAATAGATTTTATACAATCCTCTGTATTATTGCTGTTTGTCAGTGACGTGTTTATCGTTTTTTCTTTGAAATTCAAAACAAATCTCGAAGGCAGATAACCATTTTTACTTTTTATTTTTATTGAATCCGGAAAATCATATTTTATATCTTGCGGAAGCACGTCACATTGTGCGGCACAATTCTGTCTTTTATAATAATTAGGCTATTCATTAACTTTACCTTTCAACTCATTTCAAAGGCAATTAAGTATTTAGGAATCTTTTTCTTCCTGTATGAGAACGAAACTTTAAGTATCTCATTTCGATACATAAAGTTTGGTTGAGCATAAATGATAAAAACCTAGTAAAAGCCTAGGATGGGTAAAAAATTAGGATGGGTACAAAATGTTTTAAAAAGCTAATAAATTCCAGTTTACTTTTAGTAAATTTTTAGATAATGAAAACCCTTATTGGAATGGAGGGGTAAACAAACTAGGAATGATTGACAGCTGAAGGGTTAGAAGGTGACTCCAACGAATAAACAGAAGTTGGGAATCGGTAGTCAATTACTGACAAGGGAATTATGGTCTCTTGTTTAACAGATCTCGAGGTGAATGAAAGCAAAAATCGATTCTTGCCCCCAAACCATGATGGTACAAGGAACAATGGGATAGCCTAAGAATAGCATAAGGTCATCTAATGTCTCTCTCTCTCTCTCTCTCTCTCTCTCTCTCTCTCTCTCTCTCTCTTTCTCTCAGTCGAGTTAATACATTCATATACATCTCTCTCTCTCAAATTTCTGTAATTGTCTTAAAACATGTTTCTCATGCGAATAAATATTCCGTTTAAAACAGACTTATGTTCCTGAAATCGGTCGACATGCGTGGATCCTAACCATAAATGTTTATAATGATTTATACATGCGTCACATGACGAAAGCCCCAAGTTTGGATGGAGAGAATGATTGACAGAGTTGGGTTCAAAAATTTTTGAATCCATTTTGGCAGATTCTCTGTACGGACGGAATTTTCTCTGGTGTTTATTATTTTTGACAAAGGGAAGTTTCTTTTCCCGAAATATTAAATAAATGATTTTTATAATCATCCGGACATCACACAAACAGCTAACACCACACTTGCTGTTATGTAAGATTTTAAGAAAAATAAATAGTAAGTCACATTTCGTATTCGATTTATTATTTTTGTTCCTTCCAGCTTACATCTTACCCGGAATTTGCATTGCCCACAGCCTTTTAAAAACATACTACTACTATTCCCAGCAATGCTTCAAGCAAACTACCATTCTCTATAAACAGTTGTTTGAGATGTCAACGTGACAAGATGTTATATTTCTCTCCTCGCCTCTAGCAATGGCTCTGCTAGACGAGATAAAACTAATGGACTCAATTCCATTTCTATAGTACATACATGTCTTCAGACTCAACCTATTTTGTAATCCTGTTTTCATAACTCTTTCCGGGCCATGTTTTTTGCTGACAAAGCTGTTGAATGAAATTAATTTAAATTCTAGAGAAGAAGTTTTTCCTTTTAATCAAAACTTAGTGACCCTTTTCTTCATATCAAAAATGGCGATCTGACATCTCACCTCAATTCGACAGAATTTTTCTTTCTTCCTCTGTGTACCTAAAGCTAAACAGAACAAAGTTTTTTTTTCCAATCTCTGGAACACAATACCACGAGGCTGCTTCCCAGCTGACTAGAACATGGTCGTGTTCACGTCCAATATTAACAAATTCTCATTGAGCAGTCTGCCTAAATAATCAAATTCTTCCCATTTAACCCATCGTTTCCAATCCTCTCATAGTATTGTTCATCACCAACTGACAATCTCATTAACCCTTATACTCGAATGGCCTTTGAGCCTTGATAAGCGGTGACACATTAGTAAATAATAAATATATAAATCTATTTGATCTTAAATAATTAACGATCCCTAAACTAGTAAATTATCCAAGTTTTTTTTAGGGATCGTTAAATATTTTGTGACTACATCATGGTAATATTCTAATGTATGGTCACTTATTTACAAGGTTTCGTCTGGATTTCATTTCTTATTTCATTATTAAAAAAAAATTAATTAAAACCAACATTAAACATTGTAAACAATTAGCTTCTTGGGGAAAAAAATAACTAAAATGTACGATATACAAAATTATCGAACATAAAAGCATCTCTCTTCTCGCTGTACTCAGAAGGGGGCCAAGGCAGTAGTTGGAAGGGGAAAGGTTTTGCTAAAAGAATTGCTCCTTCAGCGACCTACCCAACAGGGTCTGGTAAAAAAAATGGAGTCTCTGGTTGGAGAAAAGTCGTACTATTGACACCTACTCGTAACAGAGTCTGCCTATGTCATGCAAATGGCCACCCATTCACAAGAGAGTCTATCGATCTCGTTGAGAGGTTGACGTGTGAATCCGAATTAACTCCTCAGTGTCGAAGTTCCTTCAGTGTCGTAAAAGTCTGTCCATATCCACTACTTTAAGTGGAAAAAATATCTCACTCGTAAGAGAGTCCGTTGATAAGCCACTGCTAGTGGAAACTGTATCTGAAAGTCTGACTCATAAGAGAGTCTGTCGATATTGGCAATACTGGGCACTGACCCTGGGAAAGGTGACGCCAATGTTCACCTTCCTTTTTGTACACGTCCCGAATGAGGAATGGTGGCGGCTGCCGCTGTTCAGCCTGTTAGCCACTACCAATGTTCACACTGAGTTTGCACCTTTTCTTAACCGTCTGAATGGGCAATGGAGGTGGTGGGTGGCGGCCGCCGCGGCTGTTCATCCCGTTGCCCACTGCTAATGTACGCACTCTGATGGCACTGAATGAGAAAAAGCAGAACCTAGATATAGGCCTTTGTACTACCTCTCCTCCCTTAATCAAAAATGGGCTCGTCCAACTTTGCTCCGTTGGGTATCATATTCCCTCCTGAAAGTCTCACCCACTCAATAGACTCAACCGTCTATATTTTTTACAAGCTACAGCAAGTTTAATCATCTACGCGAAATGCGGACAAAACAAGACGACCGGAATAAAAAGATGGCCGGTGTATAAGGGAGATAATTCCAAGTTAATAATGTTCTTAGTTGAATTACGTCCTTTACGAAAATGAATTGCAACATTTTAACTTGGAGTTATCTCCCTTATACATCAACAATCTTTATTTTCCGGTTCGACTTGTTTTTGATAAAAATAAACAAAAACTTTTTTGTTTATTTTCGCATTTCACGTGTAAGATTAAAATTGGCATAAGTTACAATTTAGAATGTTTAATTTTACCGTTTTTACAAAAAAATGGGACAAATGTAACTGTTGGCAACATAAAAGACTTTGATCAGGAAATTAGTCCAAAACAATTTAAGTGTGACGTATTTGCGTTAAAAGCAAGTTAATATTTACAAGAAAATATAAGCATATAAAGTTACTGTCTGGATTAGCCGGCAAACATAAGTGTTGGCAACATAGAGATTTTAAAGGAAATCGAGTTGGAAATTAAGGGCCGGAAGGGTAAAAAAAAATAGGCGAGAAGGAAACCATCGGCATTTCCCAATAGGGGCGTTTCAAGCGACCAGTAATAAACCACCACCCTTTCCAAAGAAGGAAGTAATGCCTGGGAGAGTGCACCTTTTATTACAGAGTTGAATCAAAGGGTCTGATGTTTCAGAACAGACCCTAGGTTGACAGGATGATGCCATGGAGATCTCAGCTTGTATGACAAAATAATTGTAAATTGTGAGGAGAAAATAAATCCAGGTATATCAAGGGAGATAATTACGAAACGGATACATGATAGTTATCGTTCTTGATAATCACGTAATCTCAGGGTTAAAGTCCTCGTGTGATAATTTGTTTCTTTTTTGGAAGAAACTGCCGATATCAGACCTTCCTGTCTGTGTACTTCGTCGCCCAATTTACCACGGCAACACACAGAAAAAAAGTGCAAGCCATACCTAACCATGAACTGTTTACGACTCTTGCAAAACCAGGTAAAAGAAAAAGAACAGCTGACTGCACGTGTTTCTTTTTTTTCCACGTCTTTATAGAACAAGAAACAAACATGCTTTTTATTTTCGATTGTTGATAATTTTGTTTTAGCCTTTCTTTAGCGGCGAGCTCCCCTTGAAAAATTGACCTTGTAGTAAAATATCTAATTTTTTATTTGACAACAAACTCATGCAAATGAGATTGTTATTAAATTATTTCGTTTTTAACTTAAAAGAGAGTGGATGAATTGTTTTTTCCCCCTTTTTTGTTTGTTTTTTACTGATTGTTTCGAATTTTCTACTCTGTAAACTCCACAAGTATTCCCACTTCTACGCACATGTCACCTTTGTTTGTGTGTAGAAATGTTTTTTTTTTTGTTTTTTTGGTTACCCATGTTCTGTTTGAAAATGTAGAGATTTAATTAAAATCCATGCACATTACATAACATAAAAAAGTACACCCCACACCTTTTTGTTTAAATAAACAAAATGCCTTTAAAAAATAATGCTTAATCTTGGTGTTTATATAGGAGATGGTCCATATAGACTCGGAAATGGCCGAAGCAGCTTACGATTTGAAAGCCGCGAATAAAATATCAAAATGCAGACGACAGTAAAGCATACGGATAAAAAAAAACGGTTAATAAGGTCAAAAAGTTTGCTTTCTTCATGTATAATGTATAATTTGATGTTCATGATAATGTTTCTCCTTAAATAATGTAAGTTTGTATTTTTTATTATTCTGACTACTGTTCTCAGAACGTTTCAAACGATGTAACCTCCGACATTTTTTACGTAAAAAGGTAAAGGTCGCATAGCCTGGACGCGCACGAGTGTCGTTGCCGACATCGCACACTACCCATGGCCGTAGCGGCGGTGATTTGTTAATATGGATTTGTTAATATTGCATATGGAAGGCGGAGCCCATCCCTCTCCTTGAACCTTCCCTGAGTTTTAGTGGGAGTTTTCAGACCCGAAAATTCGCATGCCGTGAGTGGGATCGAACCCGGGTCGTCCAGCCCAAAGACAAGTGCTATAACCACTCGTCCACAGGCCCTCCCTATTTTTTACGTGCTTTTTGTCAAACTCGGGAATTTGTACACGAAATTTCAAACAGAACCCTTTCTTTAATCATTGGGGGTAGCTTGCTCTCGTTCTGTCAGCCTTGACCGGATAAAAGTCTTAAGTAATCCTGCACTGAGGATTGAACCTTCAACTTCAAGAATATACCACTTAGAACTGATTATAACTGAGCACTTTTATCCGTTGCGCCATGGGTCCTTAACGAAACGAAACGAGAGCGTGAATTAAATAAAGGTAAAATTGTCGATTCCCAACCAAAATCGCAGTTTTCCGACCTCACAAATGAGTAAGTAAACCCAAATAAATTGTTTTGAACTAATTTAAAATTTACTTTTAATTATTTTAAAGGTAATACAGTTGAGAAATGAGTCCAAAACAATTTATTTGGGTTTAGTACTCATTTGTGAGGTCGGAAAAAAATCAGAAAGTAGCTCACGATTTATTGTCCGCCATTTTGGTTGGGAATCAACAATTTTACCAATGTTAATCATTAAGAAAAAATGTCTTTTCTGTAAAAATAATTGTCATTGTCAGCTAAATATTCTGTAAATAAATAAAACTAATGACATTTATAAAATTTATTTATTTTAAATTGTAATCTGTGGATGTGTATGAAAATAAATTTAAAAAAAGAATGCAATGAGTAGGTTAAAACTGATGACAGAATTCAATTTTGGAACAATTCATTTTAAAATGAGTAAAATCAGAATTTTTTACAATAATTGAAAATCAATTAGTATCACTAAGTGATACTAATTGATTTTCAATTATTGTTTTTTTTTTTGCTTTAGGGATCGGACAATCTCATCTTTTAAAATGGGTGTGGAAGGTGATAACGTACTTATAAACGTGAATAAGTTTATTATACAGATATATTAAAATATCAGACTTGTTTACTTTATCATGGCCTTTCGAACTTGAAAGCAATTTTGAAGCCTTTAAATTGCTGAATAAAAAGAGACAGTCGGGAGTTGACAAGTGGTGTTTATCAAAAAATCAGCTCCTCATCATTTTAAACCACTTAAATTTTAGTGGAATTTTTAATTCGACTAGTTTGTAAACATTTCGCTAAGAGACATGACCAAATTTCTTTGACCACTAACCCTAAGTCCGAGTGGCAAGGTCATAAAACCACACATAATCGCCTAAAAAAAGTAGAACGCCCCCTCCCCAACAAAGAGTTTGATTTGATTATTTGTAATGAGAAAAAACAAATTTCTAATTATAAAAACCAGTTTGATTTTCTTATCTACTAATAATTAAAAAAATGTTGAAAATAAATTTTTATATGCACTCCCAAACAAACATCTGACCTAAAATGTGTAACTTTTTTTTGATGAAAACTGCTTGCCAATTTCCGATTTCAAAAACCGGAAGCCATCGCCAAGTAGACTATTTCTATTAAGCCAATTAATGTTTACAGACAAAGGTCATATGGTTCATTTGTGCTAAACTAATGACTTGTCTAACGTGCCCCTTGTCATATCGAATAACCCATGAATTACTGTCGATCAAACCATACATCGAGAATATTACATAGATAAGAGAGTTTGAATGTCTACTAGACACCGCCCTCAAGTGTCTTCGCTCTCTCTGTACAGGTTTATTTTAGGATACCCTGACTTGAGGATACTTCTTCCTTAGAAGTAAACCCTAACTCTAAACCCTGACCAACTATTAAAAATAACATCATTTTGAAGCCCAAATTAGATACCCTTGGTATGGATGCACACGTGCTCATACGACGAGGAAAGTAATGGTGCTACTACAAGTAACAACACTTAGCTGAATACTCCACCAGACCTAATAAAAAACTCGACAGAACTAAGCAAAGATTACATTAAAAATAAACTATAACAAATGGTCCATTGGGAAGAAGAAAATTCTTCGTCACTACTTAATTTACTTACGGTTTGAGAAGTAGGGAAGATACTTAAATTGACACTCTGATATCTATGTAACCTATAAATAAATCACGTGCTTGTCCAAAGAAAGAGTCTCTTGATCTCTGAGAGCTAACTAAACTAAAAAAAAGAAAAAAGAAAGAAAACAATTAGCTGGCTAAATGTTATCTACACAAAAAGCTTAACAGAAGAAAAAAACGAATTGAAGTGATCTTTTGAAAAAGGTTAGGCCATTCTGATCAGAAAATATGTAAAACGTCTACATATTCATGGTACACCAGTTGGGAAATACGCTACTATCTCAATCACTGAGCAGAACGTTGTTTATTTATCTTTACTGAATCGACCATCAGTAATGTTTTCACAAAAAGCAAATAAAAACAAAAATCAAATAAATACCTACACATTGGTTCTTTTCTAGCACAAATAAACTACAATACTCAATTTTGTCCTATAAACTTTTTAACGGCTTCGAAATCACTTCGGCAGTTTCCCTGTTTGCGGTAAGTTGTCATGATGATGATAATATCATCATCATCCAGTTTTGGTATTTAAGGTGCTGCAAGTGTCCCGGACTCTGGGGTGGGCAACACCAGACAACGTCTTACACCTGCTCTCAATGTGATCTGTTCCATATGGGTGATACTAGTAAAATCACTTTGTATGCACTCAAGCCAGGTTTTCCTTGGTCTTCCACGGACCCTCGTGCCTCGGGTATCCATGCATATTATTGAGTTGATGCTGTACATATCAAAAAGTAACAGTGCTGCTTATTTCTTCATTAGTGTTGGAAATTTTGAAATTCCTCAAATAAAACTGTTTTCTTTTTTACTAGCAGGATTACCCAGACATTTTATAAAATATTAATGAATAAAAAGAAAAATCTAATTGCTAATATTAGACAGTTTAGCGTTATGGGTAAAGATGTTGATTAACAATCAGTTCTAAGTGATGCCCTTCTGGAGGTTGAAAATTCGATACTTACCACAGGTTATAATAACTAAGAATGGCATAACAATTAACACTTCTAGTACCTGCTCATGGCTGATGGAACGAGAGCAATCTATTGGGTTCAGTTCAAAATTTCTTATAGGTTTCCGTGTTTGACATGAACATTCCAAAGTTCGAAAAGATGCACATGAAGAAGGTCGGCGGTTACATCGATTGATACGTGGAAATACCAACCAAGATAAGAATAGTAGTCTGAATATACAAATTATCAATCCTCTTCACAAAATTTCCGAAGTCTAATGTTAAACTCATTGTTGTTGTATCCTTTTTCATGAAGATACCAGCCTACGTTTCTAAAGGTTTAAGAGAACATCTTCAACCAAGACAGACGTTCAAAATCTCCATGAAGGACGTACAACATTATATATGAAGTGCCCCCCCCCCTCCCGGTGCTTTTTGATTGTTTGAGTAGGTGATGTGTTAGCTTAGAGAAAAAGATTTTGAAATAGTCAGTTAAATTAAAGCAGTTGCTAAGAAACAACAGTAGCATGTGGATAATCGTATGCGGTTCTATTCCTTCATGACCATCTGAATAATGGGATACTATTTAAAGATTTTAGGAATTTCAACTCCAGTGAATGGAGTTAAATTAATATTTGAAATATTCATCAATTCATCCCTATGTATCTACAATCGTGAAAATAAATTTAAAAATTGTTACACCTGAAAAAAATAAAATATATTATTGATTTTGGAATATCTATATAATGAAAGTAAATGTATGTTTGTCCGGCCCACTTCAATAAACACGTGCAAATTTAATTTTATGAGCAAAGTAGGGGAGGCTTAATCTTAATAACTAATAATAATAAAGAAGAAAGGGAAAAATAATGACATATGCAAATGTTTATGAGCAAAGCAGAGGAGGAAAAACTTAAATGTGTTTCATTATAGTGTCGTATGATAACCAAAAAAAACTTGACGTTGCTCTGGAGCAATAATAATAATAATAATAGAGTATTACACTTGGTAAGTGGTATACACTGAATCCAAAAGTGCTTCATACCATAGATAAAGCAAGTGTGTGGAATAATAGAGTATTACATTTGGTAAGTGGTATATGCCGAATCCAAAAGTGCTTCATACCATAGATAGAGCAGATTTGTGTAATAATACAGTAGTACATTTGGTAAGGAGGAGTGAAACTCCACATTCTCCGGGAAAATATTAAACAAATACATGTTTCATTATAGTGTTGAGGGGAAGGGGAAAGACACACTCGACGTTGCCCGGGAATACATTAAAACAAATATGTTTCATTATAATGTTGATGGAGAGACAGGGAAGACAAGAAACTCAGAATTGCCTGCAAGCAATAAATTTAAAACTGAACGCTCGGATGAATTTCTTATATTTTCATTATTATTTTTAATGCATTAAAACTAGAGAAATATAGAGAAAAGTTTAAATAACAAAAAGATGTTACACACTCGTTTTAACCTCTTCTATGTTTGTTGTTTATGGCTCCAGGCAACGCCGGGTAGCCCTGCTAATTTAAAATATAATTGAGAAATTAGACACTTTTTAGATCAAACTGGAGATTTACTTTAAGAAAAACTGACAGCACTTTCATTCTACCATGATGTATAATTACTGTTTCATATATATACTTATAAAAAATATATTACATATATATTTTTTGTTTCCGTATTTACTTCAACAGTGCTCAATACATGAGTAGAGCTTAGTAGTAGTATGGGCATTAAGCCAAACACTTATGTGACTTACACATTATTTCTTGAAATAGAACAATCATGTTAAAGATCCTATTAAAAATAATAATTTATTACAAAAAATAATTTAATTACAAAATTAAATCCACCAGAATGCATTTTGGTATATTTAATTACAAAATTAAATCCACCAGAATGCATTTTGGTATCTTCGTAAACAAATCAGCCATTTTATTGAATTACTTTGTGATTGTTCGAAATTTGGAAGTCATTAAACTCCTGAATAGAAAGTAATTTTTTCTGACTTTAAAAAGTTGTTTTTGTGTGAGTAAATTTTTCATTTGAAAAGTTGAATTCTCATATTGTAAATTGTTTGAAGAAGGCAACAAGAGTTATAAGTGTATGTTTGTTTCCTCTTAGTGCATATATGCTTGTGACAAGATTAGACAGTGTGTGTGTCGCCTTTTTTCAGTGTACATATGCATATGACTGTGTGAGTAAGTGAACTGGCTTCCCTAAAGGCAGGAGAGAGCTTAGCTGCGTGTAATATCGTGTGTTGGCTTGTACTATCTAGCTCACTGTGTCTACTGACTGAATGTTCAAATTTGTTAATCTTTATATACTTAGCCATCGGTTAGTAAATTTTCTTTTGAGCGGCAAAATTGATTTTTCAGCATAAAGAATGATTTCGCTCGTGTAGACGTATTTTAAAGAACACATACAACCGCTATTTTTGCTTTCTCGTAAATATGTCGTGGGAGTCGGTTTTGTACAACAAATGTAATTTCTTCTTTTAGATATAATTTTTGGGCGTGGCTTGTGTGTTTTATACACGCTGTTGGTCAATTAATAGGATTGGGGTACATGTCAACGTTATAATTTCACTAAACATAAAAAAAATAGGTTTTCATGAAAGCCTAGTTTGATTACACTTCTGTTACACTGAGGAGAGCGCCCAGATTGGGACAAGTTGAAATTAAAAAAATAATATTACAAAGTACAAACATGAAGTTGTGGAGGTTCTCCTCACGACTTCATCTTTGTAATCTCTTCCAATTACATTCAATACTGATATTGATAACAAAAAGAACAAATTGAAATGATCTGTTTTAATAAAAGTGATTATTAATCAATACACATGAAAAAATTGAAATTACTTCAAATTTCTTACTAATGGCATACATAGAAAGAACTTAATGATCTAAGAAATAATTTTTTTAAACTTTTTAAATCTGACTAAAAATAAGAAAATTATGACTATTTCTGTGCCCTGCACAATTGGATATTCTTCCCTGTTTGAGAACATATGCGTTTCGTCACATTTCTTTCACTATTTTTTCAGTAAGAATGTTACATCTTTGCAAAAACACAAGATTAAGCAATGAAAGTTGCCATAGAAGTGTTTTTGTGAAAGGGATCAGAATATGTCAGAAAGAGACACCACAAATCTATCTATATATTTATATTAAATTGAGATATTTTTAGACAAAACAAAAAACAAATGAGACATTTATAAAAACAAAGCTCTGAGTTTATTAACAAATGAATCTTCAGATTTAAAGAAAAAAAACGAACTTATTTCGGATTATGTTTGAGAAAAAAACATCTATTCTTTTTTTTACATAATACATGCGATGAACAAAAAGTACACATTTGCCATTTAATTTTTTATTTTCAAGTTAAAGAGTTCAATACTGAGATAGTCAGAATCAAGTTATCTGAAAAAAAAAACTAAAATAACAGTATATGTATTTATTTGTTAATAAAATCCGGGCTTTGTTTTAGCAATGGTGTAAAAATAAACTTTGCCACTCTTGGTCCATTAATTTGCGGTTCCACACCTAACATGCCTTTGCTTGCCATATGTAGAGGCAGATGACCAGACAACGACGGATCCTTATGTTGGCTCATTCTGGATTTTCACCAAGGCCCTGTTAGCCAGGTAGCTCTCACACTACAATGTTGCCATCATGGTGAGGAAGGGTTGGACTTTAGGGAGTTGCTGTTGCTGCTGATTGAAAAAGGTTCACAAGTTTTTAATTAGATGAAAGCATAAATTTGGTCATAAAAATACTTCAGAATGTAAAAATTAAATGAAAGCATAAATTTGGTCATAAAAATACTTCAGAATGTCTCCAACCTGTTTAAGGACATCTTTTAAATACTTTGCGTCTATACTATATTTGTGATGTCACTGTCTCACTGTTCAGTGATTCAGTTGAAACAAAATCCCTATACCAAGGTCACTCAACTTTTTATCAAGAATTTAATGGCGATATACATTTTGTATTAGAGGTTTTACAATATTGCGGGGGTCTGTGTTTGTGCCAGGCATCCATCAAAAAAAAAAAGCAAAGATAATTTTTTAATTTAAAAATGTTATTTTTATACTAAGGAGTCATAACTTACCAATGTCAAAAGCCACTCGAGGATAAGGGTTAATGTGATTGTCAGTTGGATGATAAAACTATCCTATGAGTTGACTGAAAAACAGGGCCAAAATTTGACTAGTTGAGAGGACAGCTCAGCAGATATTTGTTGATATTGGACATGAAAACGACTGTTGTAGTCTGTATGGAAACAGTTCCATGGTAATAGGATCTTCGAAAAAAACTCTGTTCATAGCAGTTTGGTTTTAGGTACACAGATGTTTTAGTTTTATTTTATTTACTAGCAGGATCCGTGTCCTGGTGTTGCCCGGAAGTTAATGTAAAATAATAATTAAAAATATATAAGTATTACTATTAGAGTATTAATTCTGAAAATAAAAAGCAGATAAGTAATTTGTTAAATAAGTATTTATTGTTTAAAATCAAACAAAATTAAGAACTAGGTTTACCACTAACTGGTTAAGAAGTGGGTGCTCATTTTACATTAAATGTATATAGGAAAGTGATTCCCACTCTATAATAAAATGTTTAAATTATTTAAAAAATGTCTTTGCTGATATTTTTTCAGGCTTTTTCCATGTAATCGACCAAAGTAAATAGAATCTGATTTTGAAGTGTGTGGGGGGGGGGGGGGGGGGCGGGGAGCTGTTTGTAAAGAAAAGTTTGTAAAAAATTCTTCTATATTTCAATTGTAAACAACAAAATAATTCTTAGAAACTAACTTGATTTTGCTTCATTATAACTTTATACCTACATATTTGTGACCTATTTGCGCTTCTCAAAAACATTTTATATATTTGTAAACAACAGAATAATTCATGGAAACCAACTTGTTTTTGCTCTATCGTAAATTTATACCTACATATTTGTGACCTACTTATGTTAGTAATAACAAATTATATAACAAAATAATTCTTAGAAACCAACTTCTTTTTGCGTATAGTATTAATTCTGAAAAAAAAATCAAAAATAAAAGAACCCATTTCACTGTAACTAATTTAAGTGATTAAAATAGGATTTATCAAATAAATATTTATAGTTAAAACAATAAATATTTATTTGACAAATCCTATTGGCAAAATAGATTTCTCCATGTTTTGGGTGACTGGATCCCCCCTCTATATTTTTAAGTAGGGGCTAACATGAATAAATCCTATTTCAATCACTTGAATTATTTATAGTGAAATGACTTTCAAATAGCACAAGATTCCATTATAATATCATTTCTAATAATAAAAACTACTGCACAAAAACATTTAAAAGTAAATGTGACCTAATGAGTATTAGTGAAGCTTACCTTACCGGTTTACATGTAATCGGCCCCAAATAATGGAATCGGAATTGTTTGTAGAGGCTAAACTCGGCAAAAAAAGTTAACAAAACATCTAACATGTGATTGTTTCCAGTGCTTGTATGGAGACAGTTTCTTACGATCTAATTAATTTTGGAAAAAGCACCAAAGTGTACTTTGTCTTCTAAAACAAATTAAAATTCGTAATAATTTACGTATGCAAAAGATGACAGCAAAAGCCGCCATGTTGAAGCTGTTCATTAATAATTCATTCTGCTCTATTCTGGAATGTGAAGAAATGTTTACAGAATATGCTGACGAAATGGTGGACGACATTTAATGTTTAATTCTGAATAAATAGTAAATTTACTTTGTTTAACATGAAGAATGTGAGAAGAAAAATACTAATTAAAAAATAATCAGAAAAGCTTACTGACGCAGACGTCTAAACTCTAAAGAACATTTTTTTTGTTTTTCAAGAAAGCAAATGTGAAGCGTTCGTTATGTCTTCTGGAATAACCGGTGTTTGTTTAGTTTTTATTCCATGAAAAATTAGCACATGGTGAATCTGGTGGTGGTGAGAGTAGATAAATAGTAGGGAGTAAAAATGGATGCCACCTTTTCTTTGGAAGGTTTATTTGGGAGAGTTCGAGAGTAAATATAAATATTGAAAGAAGAAAAAATGAGTGCCTAATTTCTGGAAACCTGCATGGAGGCTTAGTCTATTTTTTTTATCATAGTTCACCCCCAAACAAGGCAGGCCGCCACTGTAGACATAAGGGACTACTGAGAATGAGGGTGAAAGTTTTGGGGGTCATCCTAAATTGGGAGCTTTGCAGCGAGATGTCTGTTCACATTAGTTTTAAATTTCTGCATGTCGGTACAGTCGGGGGAAACAGGTTGGATTGCGGAACAGATTAGCATATGAAGGCTTAGTAATTATCCTATTACGTCTGAATGTGGGGGGGGGGGATTTTATTATACAGATTACTTGAGAAATTAAAAAAAAAACGAATAAAAATGATAATGTTATTCGGAGCTAGGAGCATGAGTACACAAGAGTCCTTGTTCATCTCTGGGCAATGCCAAAGGTGTCTGCTAGTATTTTTTATAATTGTACTAGGTAAATTAGGTAAAAAAAAAAATTCGATTCTATTTTGAAAATCTTCAAATAATAAAGTAGTTTTCATGGCAATTTGATTTTCTACATTAATTCGTAGTTAACTGCTTGGATTTAAAATAAATATATCATCTTTTGCTTAAAGTATAATGAAAAGTATGTGTGTTTATTTCGATGGGGATATTGTTTCATTGTCAACTCGGTTCAAAAGTCCAGTGATTTGAGTTGTCACCACTTCTTGTTTATCAGCAGATATTTTGAACACTGGGTCAATTTGAGTATCACAGAGTCCGGTGGGATGCTATAAGGAAAATTGTGAAAATAGGTTATATGACTAAAGTTATCGGCTCAGCTTTTATTTTATCAAGTTTACATGATTTAAAAATGATGTAAATTTGTTCAATTTTTTAAACTGGTACTAAAAGTAAATGTTTTTTTTTCTTGTGAAAGGTTTACGATTCCCTTATAAAAGAATGATGCAAAGCTATATATACATATATATATATATATATATATATATATATATATATATAATAATAAAAGTGAATGTACATTTGTCCGGATCACTTCAATAATCACAAATGCAAATCTGTCTTTATGAGCGAAGAAACGGAAGCTTAATCTTAATAATAACTGATGATAATAATAATAAAGAAAGGAAAGAATAATCATGTATGCAAATTTAATTTTTATGAGCAAACAATAATAATTGATAATAAAAAAGGAAAGAATTTCTTTTTCAATAAACACAAAAAAATATTCTGTTAATATTTTTATTGACGAAAATAGGAATTAATCTACACAGATGCTTTTAAAGAGAGCGAATTAGTTTATTTTTTTAAAATAAAACCTATCACTCATATTTAATTATTTTATTTTGTAAAACTTGTGTTCTTTAAGTAAGATTTAACTCGCATTTTTTGGGGGGGTGAGGAGGGGTTAAGTTTTATCTCGATTAGTTTTTTTGGTTTTTACAGTAAGATTTATTTCGCATGTGACAACAGTAGAAAATCAATTGTTATTGATAAAAATAAATTACTTACTACTCCCCTGGACAACGCCGGGTAGCCCTGCTAGTAAAGAATAAGAATAATTTTTTATAATAATAATAATGATATATATATATATATATATATATATAGATGTAAAGAGACTTATTATTTTTAGGTATGTCATAGTTTATGAATTTTTAAATTAAATCAAAGTAAAATAAATAGTTTCCGTAAAACAAAACAACCAAACCAAACCAAACACTGTGAATAAATATTTGAAGATATAAAGAACTTGAAGCATAAAAACTGTTACCAAAATGACCAAATTTGACATTAAAATAACCCAAAAAGAGTTGATATGCCGGAAATATTTGAAGATATAAAGAACTTGAAGCATAAATCTGTTATCAAAATGACCAAATTTGGCATTAAAATAACCCGAAAAGAGTTGATATGCCGGAAAACAAAACAAAACAATCAAACCAAACCAAACACCATGAATAAATATTTGAAGATATAAAGAACTTGAAGCATAAAAACTGTTACTAAAATGACCAAATTTGGCATTAAAATAACCCGAAAAGAGTTGATATGCCGTAAAAACCAAACCAAACCAGAATAAATAGTGGTTCTGACCCAATGAGTCACGATATGTATACATATATATTTTATTGATCTCCTCTCTAGGGGATTAGACACAAGGTCAGGTGTGGGTTTTGATGAAAGTGTTTCTGTTGAACAAACTGGATTCGAACCCGGCACACCCAGGTCCTCAGTCCGCTTCGTAAACCACTTAGCCACCGTCACACCCATATATATATATATATATATATATATATATATATATATATATATATATATATATATATATATATATATATATATATATATATATATATATATATATATATATGTGTGTGTGTGCTTACCTGTGCTTGATTGAAATGGGTAACAGAATATTGACAAGTGACAATAAAATAATGAACAAAGTAACAGGAAACTGAATATCAAACAAACAATACAACAAAGTTCTGGTAAAATTAATATCAAATGGGCAGCACAATGGACAAAATAACGGAGAAACCGGATATGACATGAGCAGAGTAACAAAGAAAACATAACCTTTAACAGACAGTATGCCTCAACTAGCAGAAAGAAGTTCAGTAGTGTCTTTTTAGAGAATCATTGTAGCCAACGATTGGCTGCCACATGAATTTTGCATATGTTGATCAGAAAATTTGCATCTGCACAACTGAAAGCACCTGTCAGCTATTTGTCATTTGTTTTCAATGGCGTCTGAATAACACCCATGCACAGACCGCGTGTCTACTTTCTTTGTGCGGGTTGATCCTCATTATAACCAAAGAATCCTGTTATATTATGTGTAAATACATAATGAGAAAAGTTAACAACAAGGAATAAGGCAAACACTTGTTGACGCTTGTAAGACTTTATTGAGACTATTCGTTTAGTAGACAGAGAGACCTCTGCTGCTATGTACTGGTTAATGTGGTAGTGGGAGATTGCAGTCAAGATAAATTGTATGAGATATAAGGGGAGATAACTCTTATCCAACATCGATTTTTTAAAAGATTTTTTCTTTAATTTATTTATTCTCTGTATCTGGCTGGAAGCCTAATAATTCTTTTTTGCCTTGTTCAGTTCTGTGTATATTCGTGTTGTGTGTGATGCTTGATTGTCTTGTTCATTAAATATGTTTTCATAGTCAATGCTCGATTACATTTCACTTTTTAATCACATCACGTTCTTTTTAATTATGTCACGTCTATTACGACGTAAACAGTTTCCTTATGTTTTTATTAGATATGAACGTGGTTCTTTCAATTTCTTAATTAACTTTCCTTTTCTGTTTCAATTTCGTTGGAATCTTATACGAACAGGGTCGTTTATTTTAAGGGTTTGTAACTTCTGATTTTTGTTCATATTTCTATCTGCTTGAGACTTCTTCAGTAGTTTGTTATGCATTATGTTGGGAAGGTTTGTAACTTCTGATTTTTGTTCATATTTCTATCTGCTTGAGACTTCTTCAGTAGTTTGTTATGCATTATGTTGGGAAGGTTTGTAACTTCTGATTTTTGTTCATATTTCTATCTGCTTGAGACTTCTTCAGTAGTTTGTTATGCATTATGTTGGGAAGATTTGTAACTTCTGATTTTTGTTCATATTTCTATCTGCTTGAGACTTCTTCAGTAGTTTGTTATGCATTATGTTGGGAAGGTTTGTCAAAGGTTTTCATTAACTGTTGAGCTGGAGATGGTGATTTATCTTTTAGGGGAGTTGTTCTCAAACGCTCCAAATGGAGTTATTACTGCAGTTTTGCGTATGTCAGACGGATTCACTGGAATCTGATTGTAAGCCTTACCTAAGTCCAGTTTGGAGAAGGTCTTACAACCGTTCAGAGATGAAGCAACGTTCTGTATATGTCGGATTAGGTAATGATCAAGTACCGTCATAGCATTCAGTCGTCGATAGTCCCCAGTCGGATGCCAATCTCCGGAGCGCTTCGGGACGATATGCAAAGGGGAAGCCCATGGACTGGACAAAGTGCGTATAATTTCCAGCTGCAGCATATGGTTAAACTCTGCCTTTGCCGTCTTTAGTTTCTCTGCAAATAAGCGACGAGGGTGTGAGAACACAGGAGCACTTGTGGTCTTAATGTAATGTTTTGTTGAGTGAGTTGGTTTGCTCACAACAAAATTCAAATTAGTTAACTCCGGGTAGGAGTGTAACAGGCTCTGGTATGGGTCATCATTAGCGGCAATGAAAAATACCGGGCTGATAGATATAGTGTTAGATTTTAAACCAGGCCTGTAAAGTTCTGTATTAGCATCTATCAGCCGTCGTCTGCACATGTCCACTAGAAGGTTATAGTGGTGCAGCAAATCTGAGCCCAGAATGGGGTAAGGTAGATCAGCTACCATGAAGACCCACATAAAGTCTCTGCACAATTCCAAAGAACAAGAAATTTGATCGTACGTGGGAATAGGGGAATGGTTTACAGCTTGCAGTGATATGGGTGACATTGGTGGCTTCTCAGTGAGGAGTTTCAGTGGTCAGATACTACATGCAGCTCTCGTATCAACAAAGAAACGTTCTTAGGATATGGAGTCCGTAAGAAAAAGTGCACTATTGTATAGTTACAGTGAAGACTGTCATGCTCAGATCTTCAGATATTAGTTTCCCTGTTTCAAAAACGAACGGCTTTTTACACCTCTGCGCATGATTGCCAAAGCGACTGTGATAGTAGCACACAACCTGCTTGTTAGAGTTGCGGCAGGAGCGTGGGGATGAGGAAGGGGGTCTGGAGTCGGCGCATGTGCATGCGGCTTTTCTCACCTCATTGGTTAGGCGTTTTATGGCGTTCACTATAGCCATATCAATTAGCAGGTGCAGACCTCCATTAGAGGAGACAGATAGGCTTCAGCCTGTAGCATTTGTGATGGAGGCTTGCTATCCTGAAATTGCACTGATCTATATACATATATATATATATATATGGCCATATACCAAAGAATCAAAATTTAAAAAATAGGAAAAATATTATCACAGAAAAAACATAAGTGAAAATATGTATGTGTGTTTAGAGCCCAAAAAAGAATAAATAATAATGAATATATATATTTTTAGCAGACAGAAGAGATACGAAGAGTGAATGTATGTTTTTTTTCTGTGTGCGTCTTTAAGTGTAAGAACTCTTTTGTACTCATGTTTTTTTTTTGCAGAGGCCCTTTAAAAAAATATTCGTAAAAAAAAGTTGTTTTTATTTTTGTTAAAAGGCCAAAAAGAGTGCCTTCTTCATCAATTAAATTGTTTTATCTTTGTTAAGTTATGTCCTTGTTAGGAGGAGAGTTGGCGAGTGCCATTTTGTTGAGCAGGAAAAGTCGTCTGGTGGAATAAAGATTATTGAAAAATGTTTTAAAATTGGAAATAAATAAGTTTTTTCTTGGTTTATATTTTCATAGACGAAGGTATTTCAAAGTATTTCTGTGTCAAGTAAAAGAAAAGAAAAAATTTTATAGAAGAAAAGTTTTGTCATTTTCTTCGACGCTGCACACACTTTTCAGGAAAGCGAGAAAAAGAAAAAAGGGGTTTCAATATTTTTTTTTTTTTGGTGGTGGTAAAAAAAAATGTCCTTTTTTTATTTTGTTTTCTTCTGCTTTTTAAAGAGGAACAAAAAGTATTGCGGAAGTTTCCGAGTTAAAAAATAGGTGTTTTCTTTCTTTCTTTTTTGTTGTACGATAACAGGGTTTTGTGTATTAATTCCTATTTCAGTCACCAAAATGATTAGGAGCGAAACAGGTCGAATGCTGGCCTTCTTTTTGTTTGTTTTTGTTTGCGAGTGAAAGCGTCCGTATTTGTCACTATTTTTTTTTGTTTTTTAAGGCGTAGAGTTTTTTTATCGTCGTTTGACGTTGTGTTGAGTTTTTTTTTTTTTAAACAAAGTTCACCTCAAACAAGGCAGGTCACCACTGTAGACGTAAGAAGCTACTGAGAATTAGTGTTTAGGTTTTGGGCATCATCCTAAGTTGGGAGCTGTGTAGCGAGATGTCTGTTTACATTAGTTTTAAATTTCTGCATATCGGTACAGTCGGGGAAACGGAGCAGGGAGGGAGTTCCAGAGGCCAGCAGCACGAGGAAAGAAGCTATTGGAGTAGAAGGCTCTTTAGGGATTTAGCTGATTGTTGGGTATGTCTAGTGTATTTAGATTGAGGAGGCACTAGAGCAGCAAGTTCATCGGAGCACAATTCATCGAAGTACTTGTAAAACAGGCACAATGATGCAACACTGCGGCGATGGGACAGGGGCTGGAGCTTGGTGTATAGTGAGGGACCTATTAGATTAACGACTCTTTTTTAGACCTTGTCTAAGAGGGAGAGACTAGTGGATTGTGCACCCGTCCAGATGTGACAAAAATACTTCATGCATAGGTGGATGGTGGCTTTGTAGAGATATAGACTACTGTCAGGTGTAAAAGGTTTTCTAGCACGGTAGAAGGAGCCCACTTTCTTTGCAGCAGCCTTGGCAATGTCTTCAATGTATTTGTTCCAGGTTAGGCCGAGGAGTTTGAATGTTGAACTACTCTCATGGCAATCGGAGGTTGAAGAGGTTTTATAGTTTAAAACTTTCTTTCTTCGTTGTTAGCTGGCTTATGTCTTCCATGTGTCGTTTTTTTTTTTTTTTTTAGAAGGTCTGTGTTTTACTTCTTTCAATGTCAGGGGTCACCATTTATTGAGGAAGATACGAACTCCCTATATTATGCTTAAGTTACAAAATCGTTGCACGAAAGGGAACACGAAACCTTTTTTTATAACAAAAAATAATGGGTTTATTAAATAAAGTTGCCTACGACGTATCGTATTGGTAAAAGAAGTTGGACAGTTTCCAAGTGAGGAAAGTTCTTTCGGCTGCCGAAAGTCTGTCAGCAGATATCTTCAGGCAAAGATAGTAGTTGCTGGAGCGTCACAAGTTGACCGCGGAAGGAGAGAGAATGTAAACGTGTTTCCTTGTTGCTGGCAAGTGTCCCTCTCATAACCGACTGTGATTCCCAAAGGGGCTGAAGTAGTATGGCGAGTGCTAAATCTAACACCTGAACAGGATTTTATCAATGAAATATGAAGGAAAACATGATTAATCAACAAGACATGTATAGAACTATAATTTTACATGAATATAAAAGTATGTTTTAGTGAAGAAATGTTCATTTGGTAAAGTTTATACAACTCGTGTTCTTTGTTAGAAAATGTTCAGTAAATAAGCAGACTAAAAATGTGTATGGCTATATTTGTTAGTGCGTGTAAGTGGGTAGCAATTTGTTTGTTCGCGTGACTTCTTGTCAGTGCGTGAGTAGCTGTGCGCAAGGTGAGGAAAGCTTGTACGTGCGTTTTGAAGTGTTCTTTTCTTTTTGCCTCCTTGTTATTGTGGGTTCTTTGGAGGTGTGCCAGTTGAATCTGTCTTTTAGCTGTTTATTTCCTTGTTCTTATAGGGGTTTTGAAGTTCGCGTCGGCTTGCCAATTTAAGACGCGTTAGATTTTGGCTTTGAAGCAATATTTCTTAGGTTGGAAAATATTTAGTTAACACGTTTCTGTGAAAACTCCCTTGCTTCTTGGAATCGAAGAGGAGAGCGTATCCCAACGAAACAGAAAGAAAAAGGGTAGCAGTTCAAGCCATTTGCTTTTTGGTGTTCGTTCAGCTCACATCTTGGTCCACCACAGTAGTTCTTTAGCAGACAGATGGAATCAATGTGCCTTGCAAGCTGATTGGTCAGTGTGTAACCAGATCACTTAACAGGGACATTTTTCAGAGGGAGAAAATAGGTCTTTGTTTATGACTGCTACAAATAATCCTATGAAACTGAGTTTTCTTGTCAGATTACTTGCTCTGATTTCACTGCATTAACTGGGATGTGATCTCTGGATCATATGATGGACCCAAGTTTCATCCTGTGTAATCAGTCTTTTGAAAAACTTTGACTCATATTCTTGGCACATCTCCAAATTCATCCTCGAGCACTCGACACGTTCTTGCTTCTGGAAAGGTGTGAGCAACCTTGGAATCCATCTGGCAGACACTTTATGCATATGCAAATGGTCATGAATGATAGTTTCCACAGACCCTGTACTAATCTTGGACTATTTGACGAATAGTAATGCGTCGATCTTCCAAAATGGCAGCCTCAACTTGATGGACAGATGCCTCATCAATGGCAGAAGAGGGACAACCAGGTCTGGGAGCTGTTTCCACAGACTTCCGGCCATGTTTGAATTCATGATGCCAGCGTTTTACAAGGTCATATGATGGGGCATCATCACCATAAGTTTCTTTCATTTCATCAAAAGTCTCCTTTGGTGTGCGTCCTTTCAAATACAAAAACCAGTTCACTGCGCAACACTCAACTGGCTCAATTTCACACCTGACTCAGTTCAAACACCTGTAAATCAGAAACCACAATTATTTCAGAGCTGTTTTTTGCAACATAACCCATACAGATATAAATCATTACACATGCAAAATTTCTAGATCAGACAACTGGAAGTGGGTCAGGGGCATTACTTATTGAACGCCCCTAGTATACCAAACGCAGTACTTTAATTACCTGTATACTTTTGACGTGCTGAAACTATTTAATTTTTTCAGAATTTTATTTCGTGCGAAGATGTACTTATACACACGAGAAAAAACAAATGTTCGCTTGTCGCTTAGTTGTTGTAAACAAAAATGACTCATCCTACGTTCGAGTGGCAAGCCTCGACTTAGGGTTAGTGATAGGGTAGGTCATTTTTACAACTTTTCAGGAATTAAGCGCCTCAACAGTTAAGCGACAAGCGATCTTCGTTTCAACATGTGTTGTAAAGATAGTTTCAAAGAAAGAAATTAAATACAGTTTTAACACATATTTTAAGTATACAAGTCCGTAAAGAATAAAATTCTACTGCGTTTGGTATAAGGCATTTTATTTTTATTTTTTACGATTGCTCGACTGTTATGTATTCTGCACTGTTACCATTTAGTAAATGGCATTTACTACCTTGTATCAGTTGTGTGTGTGTGTGTGTGGGGGGGCTAAGCTTCGACCCCTGTAGTTTTAAATATGGGCTATATCAATATTGAATATACATCAATATTGAATATATATCAATATTGAACATTAAAGTTGCAGTTTTTTGTTGTTATTTTTTATTTTATTTATTTTAAGTAAATCGTTGTATTGTATTAGTTATTGGAAATTAAAAAAAAATTAGGCGCTTGTTCGTAATTGCCCACAACCCGTTTTTCACAACTTTTTTACTGACCAAATTTTATTCTTTTTTCGGTGTACAAAATTACCTATCAACTCGCAAGAGAATTCCGTGTTTAGGGGGAAAATTTTCAAATAATTTAGATTTTAGGAGGGGTGATCACTTTCCTATATAAATTTAACGTAAACTGATCACCAACTTTATGACCATGTTGCATTTTGTTCACCTTTTTTATGGACCAATTTTTTTTCTATTTTTTTCTATATACCTATTATGCCACTCGAGAATTCCGGGTTGTTTGGACATTTTTGGAAAAATTTGTGATGGTCAAAAAATGGGGTATCAGTTTACATTAAATTTATATAGGAAACTTATCCCCCTTCTAAAATCTAAAATATTTGAAAAAAATCTCCCCCCCCCCCCCCCCCCCGAAACGAAATTCTTTAGCGACCTGATAGGTAATTGTACACCAAAAAAAGAAAAAATTTGGCCAGTAAAAAAGTTGGGGAAAACGGGTTGTGAACAATTACGAGCAAGCGCCAAAGATTATTGTAGAATGAAGATTGGGGCACCCAGTTTTACATATAAATTTAACGAAATTTGCAGCACTTTTTATGCCCGCCACCAATAACAATCAATGATTTGTCTAACGTGACGCAAAATAACCACTCAAGGACAACCATTTCAAATTTAAGAAAAACGTCTTCTTTGAATATTTTAAAAATGAAAACCAATGTTTTTTTTTTTGGGGGGGGGTTACGTCTGCTCTAGATATTTGCTGATTTTAATGTTTTTAATTTTATTTTTTACTTTTCAAAATAGGATGAAAGTTAAAGTGTAATAGTGTTCTGATACTATACTTTATTGCCTCACTCTATAAGGATTTCTTCAGTGAGCGAAGATAAAAAAGATGAAGAATATTATCAGAACAGATACTACACTCTAACGTTAATTCTATTTTGAAAACAAACAAAAAATCAACCGAAAACAAAAACAAATATTGTAAAATCGGCAAATATTTTAATCATAAAACACGTTTTTTTTATTTTTGAAATACTCAAAGCAGACGAAAAAAATCCTTGATTGCGATTGGTGGCGGGCATAAGAAGTGATGCTCAATTTAACGTAAAATGATCCCACATTTCCAGGCCATTATAACGTTTAAGAACACTAACAGGACTGTTAATCATTTTTGTTGTTGTTTTGCTATGGGAGATCAATTCTGTTCGTTTAAGGCGATTTCGTGTTATTTTACGACTTTGCCAGTCGGACTTAAGGTTAAAGATTAAAAATAGAAAGTTAGTGGTCCGGAAATGATGGATCATTTTACGTTAAATGTATATGAGAAACTAATCCCTTACTTTAAATTCTAAAAATGTTTTTTCGGAGTGTTCACACGTAATCGCCTAAAAAAAAAAATAGAATCTCATTTTTTGGGGGAGGGGGGGGTCTGAGCTGAGGACTCTCATCAACTTTTAAATATGGATATAATTTCTTTTTAATTTGACAACTTAATGTTTTCCCTTGATGTATTGTATCCAAGGTGTTGGTAAACTCAATTTTGATCTAGATTTTTCACTTGTGCAACTTTTTTCTTTTCTTTTTTTAATCCACTTTTGTCATTTTTACCTAAATTCAATGGTGAAACACATTTCACTCTAAATAATTTTGGTGACTGAAATAGGATTTAACTCTAAAATTACCCTCGGAAAATCAAGCTACACGATTGGACGAAGAAAGGTTATTTTGGTGTGTAAAAAAAGAAATCCTTCATGTATTTTAGTTATCGTGTGTAATTGTTCAAGGTTAAAAAAATGAATTTTTTAATTAAAGAATTTTTTTTCTTCAAAAGAAAGATTTGTAACGCAAAATTACTATTGTTTAATTTAATGTAATACTTTATTTATCTGGAAAAAACGAGTTATTCATTAAAATCGATAAGATCGGTAGATCATGAAAAAAGATAAAATTGGAGAGTACGCGTGGCATTTGCCGTATGACGTAAATGCCTACGTAACTTCCGGTTTATTAATTTCGTCATGTAAATATTGATGACGATAATTTTTATAAAATATTTCTATTTTAGTTTTAATATATTACTTCCAGCATTTTTTTCTTTTTAAATTATCTTTTTTATATTTGTATCATAAACTTTAAGTTTATTTTTTATTTCTTGTTAATATTATTCTGTTACATTATGTTTGTTTCGTATTTTTTATATAATTTAAAAACTTAATTTAAACTAACTTTTAAATACTAATTTTATTATTAGATTGAAAAGAACAAAAATATAGGGATTAAGAAAATATTTTATTTAATTTTTAAATTTGTTTTTGTCTCTCTTTAAAGCGGAAGTAAAACTATTTGTCTAACTTCCGGCCAAAGGAGAGCGACCGAGTGTAGCTGACACGCCTTCCAGGCTTGGAAATTTACATTATTGTGTTTTTAATTAGTAATATTGTTAAAATATTTACCAACACGGCCCTATATCTGCTAGGGCTGTTACAAGGAGAATAACAAAAAAAATGAACTTAATACTACGGCGGAACCCTTGTGGTGTGTTTGTAGTATTTGCTGTGTGTATATGTTTTTGTACATATTTCGAATCATGTCTGGCCGAATCCGTGCCGAGGGAACCTTTACCAAAAGAAGGGATCGCCGCTCCACCCGGTCTGGAGAAACCGAGTTATTCGTTACCCGGCAAGAAAAATGAACTTTTACCAGTAAAAAAAGAAAATGAGGTTAAGACAACTGGCAACCTCGGGTTTATCCATGCCTTCGTGGCCTCCCTGTCGGTCATCGTTGTGTCCGAATTGGGCGATAAAACATTTTTCATCGCCGCTATAATGGCAATGCGACATTCGAGGGTGACCGTTTTCATGGGAGCTATGAGTGCCCTTGCTCTAATGACAATCATGTCGGCTATTCTCGGTTATGCCACTACTGTAATACCCCGAAAGTATACCTACTACGTGTCCTCTCTGCTCTTCGCCGTTTTCGGTCTGAAAATGTTGAAGGAAGGGTACGAGATGTCGCCGGACGAGGCCCAAGAGGAGTACGAGGAGGTGCAGGCCGATCTGAAAAAGCGTGAAGACGAAATGCAGAAGACGAATTACACACAGGACATGGAGACTGGTATTATCCGCACCCCGGGGAGGCGGTGGTTCAGTGGCATCCTGTCCACGGTCTTTCTCCAGGCGTTGACACTCACCTTTGTGGCCGAGTGGGGTGACCGGTCGCAAATCGCTACAATCATTCTTGCTGCCCGAGAAGACCTTTACGGGGTCATCCTCGGTGGGATCTTCGGACACAGCCTCTGCACGGGACTCGCAGTGGTCGGGGGGAGGATAATTGCCCAGAAGATATCCACCCGGACTGTCACACTAATTGGAGGTGTTGTCTTCATTATATTTGCATTATCAGCTTTATTTATCGGTCCTGAATGAATAATCGTGATGATAGACAATATAAATGTTTTGTTTTTTTTACGTCGTTTGTTATATTCGATAAGTCCCCCCCCTCCTTCTCTAAAAAAATGTTGATGCCACAAATACAATGTATTTTTTTCCTCGCTCTCTCAGACATAAGAAATTCAAAATATCGAAAATGTTATCAGTTTTTTTTTTTTTTTTGGTACTTCTATAGAATTTGAACCAAACCGAATTAATCATAAAACTTAGGTTATGGCTAGTTTAGGGTTAGTTTAGACACCGATCAGTTCAAATTCTGTAGAAATGCCGTTTTTTTTTTATAGCTTAATTAATGATTGTACTGCTAATTCCTATTTCAGTCACGTAAATTATTCGGAATCAACTTTCTTTTTTTTTACTTAACCATGTTTTAGTAAACAAAAACAAACACTAAGTTATAGCAAGTTTTATCGTACACATGAAACGCCAAAATGAAAACTCATCCAGAAAATATAGTCGCCATTTTTATAGACAAGTCAAGAACAAGACTAATACACTGCAGATGACTTAATTTCATAATTTTCTAGCTAAAAATACGGAACCACTTATTTATTTTTAAATGAAAATGTTCCCTTTCTGAACTAGAACATTGAGTTATGTGTCCTTGGCCTGTTTATAAGATGGCGATTTTTCATTTCGGCTCTTCACGTGTACGATGAAATTGTTATGGGTTTCGCAATTACTCCTAAATAACTAATTTTACTTAAACGATGTTTATTATTATTATTTTTTTTTTCGTTTACTGAAACAATTTAAGTCTTTGGGGGGTAATGCCGAAACCGATTTCACTCTAACCGATTTCACTCTAAATAATTTACGTGACTGAAATAGGAATTAACCATCACCCATAAACAATACCGAAGACTTCTACAGAACAGGACCCATATCGACACGAATGTTTTCGATTGCGATTTCTAGAACACAGTGGAAATAGCTGAGCCATCGCCGAAACCCGTACCGACATTAAATTAAACTTTTTCATTTTCCTCTTAATTTAAGGTTAGGGTCGTGTTAAGAATGGGTTTAATAATTTTCTTAAATTAGTAAGTGAATGAACATTTTGTGACAACTTTATTTTTTTTAACCCTAACCTAGTATCGTCTGCCTTATTGCATTTTTTTCACGACTTTCAAATCGTAAGCTGCTTCGGCCATTTCCGATCTGTTCCGTAAATCGGAGACACTCGTGTTTGTACGGGTCAAGCTCTGTAGAAGCATCCAATATTGCTTTAGAAAATATTATTCCAGATTTAAAATAGATTTTTAATGATGTTGAAATGAAGAAATGAATGAATCTTCTTAAAATAATTCAAATCGTGATCAATGTTTATATATTAATTCATTATTCATTCACAATTATAAGATGGTTTTATTTCTTGACCTTTTTGGCTAGGAGCAAAGTGTAGAATCTGTTCTGATACTACACTTCATCTTTTCTGTCCTGTGTCAGTGAAGCAGAAATCCTTCTAGACTGAGACAATTTTTGTCCCAATCTAGAGTGTCCCTTTTTGAGGAGCTGTATTTACCCCTACATTAAAAACTGACCTTGTGTCAAACTCTGCCCTCGTGGAGAGGCAAATAAATAGGAACTAACTTAAAGTACAAAAAAAGTTCATTTATATAGTTATTAAAGATATACAATGCCGCCCTCTAAAATCTAGATTTAAAAAAAATAATGTTGCTGAATAAAAATTAAATAGTAAACTAAAAAATAGGTGCTTGTTTACTTTCACGACGACATGTTACCCCCTTCTCTTAAAAAAAAAAAAAAATAGCTAAAGAAATGTATAAACTGTGCTATGTACTTACGTGGTAGCTGAAAAGAAGACTGTATGCCAAAGATTATGCAAATTCATTAAACCGATTTTATTTTGAGTTTTCTCCCTAAACAAAATTTTAGTTATCTCCCTTGCCTAATAAGTAAGTATGCAGATACGTAAGATGGTTTTCCCCCCTTTTTCTTATAATTTAATAAATACTGGATGAATTTGCGTAATTTTTTCTGTACAATCTTATTTACAGCTAGCACATAAGTACATAGCAAAATTTATACATTTCTTAAAATATTTTCATGTCGTCGTGAAAGTAAAGAAGCACCAAAAATACATATATTTTAAATAGTTTACCAAGGCGTTCTGTTTGTCTGGCTTTTTTCCAGATTCAATGACAGACATTCTGTAGGGAGGGGGGGGGGTGCTGTGTTGCATACTCATAATTAATTTCAGATATAAAACTAGTATTATTTATGTAAAAAAAAAAAAACTGGTAACAATTCAAAATACATGTTTGATTAACTTCTGTGATATATTCATTACTTCCATTAAACATTTAGTATTTGCTGCGGCAACATTTCCCTTCGATCACTCACTGACTATATTGGTATAATCCCCCTCCCCCCCCCCAATCACTGTGGTACACCAATAGTTTAATTAAAAAAAGAAAAGTGTCACCAATTTTTATATTTTGCACAATAAAAATTCAAGTGCAGACAGCTACAGAGTGTGATTGATTATTGCTGAATTGAAGCATTGGAAGCAAATTTAAAAATGGTCGTCAACACCTGACAAGTACCACAATGAAAATGTACATTAACGTCAAAAGTATGACATATAATTTCAACATTCTCTCCTTTTATTTTTCGTACTTTTGTTTTAGATAAGAATTGATTATTTGGATTATTATTCTCATCTTGGATGTTATTTTCATGATGTTTCGGCCGATGTAACCGTCGACCTTTTTCAGGTGCATCTTGTTGAACTCTAGAATCATTTTTAACGTGGGAATCTACGGAATTTTGAACGGGACCTTGTATTTAAATCCACAGTAATTCTTAATTATTGTCTTCTGGAGGTTGGAGGTTCAATACAGGTGACACTAAGAATATAATTAAGAATTACTTCATACTTCTACCAGTTCATAGCTGATGGAATGAGAACAATCTGCTCCGTGGATTAAATAAAAGGTTCTGTTCGAAATTCCGTACAGATTCCACAGTTCGCAAACAGCAACTTGAAGAAGGTCGGAGGTTACATCGGCCAAAACATTGTGAAAATAATATCTAAGATGAGTAGAGTCGTCCAAATAATACAAATTCCCTCTTTGTCTTTAAGTATATATATATATATATATATATATATATATGTTGATATTTTTTCTTTTACTATTACATCTGTTTATAAAAAAATTTATTTTATTTATTTATTTGAATTATTTTAAAACCTGTTTAAAATGACTTTAAAAAAAATCAATCTCGGTTTAATTAGGATGCTAATTAATTTTTAGCAAGAACAACTATTAGCCGAAATTATCTCCCTTTTACTAAACAGGTTTTATTATGGTTATTTTTATCCATACATGACTTTTACTACCCTGCCCCCCCCTCCCCCGTGTAATCGGATTATTTCAAACCATATCATTTATCACATTCTTGATGTAAAATTTACATCCTCATTCCTAAGAAGCAAATTTTTTGATGGGTAATTGTTACCAGCCAACAACATTCTTGTGGCGTTCAGTAATGTCTATATTCCACAATAAACTTGACCTTGTGTCACATCCAGTCCCTGTGGGGAGGGATAAATAAATAACTATTTCCACCTCTTTTCAGTTTTATATATATATATATATATATTAATTTTAAGTAAATAATATTAAATTACTTTTGATGGTCGCAAGGTTCGAACCCCTGCTACAGAATCAACCTAGACTCTGCCAGCAAGTGTCATAACCATACGGCCATGAAACATTACCACATTGAGAAGGGAATTTAAGTTCTATTTATGCGAAGGGAGGCACATATAGAAAGACTGACTAGAATATTTGACGAATGTTGTCAGAATATGCCTTATAGCTACGTGTCAGTCTATTTTTAACTTCCTCGAACAGAGCTCAACTGCAATCTTATTAAAAGGGCTTATAACAATATTAATTTTAAGTAAATAATATTAAATTATTTTTACCTACATATGCCAGTGTAAGTCAGTTCATATTATATTCCAATAACCATGGTTTTATATATATATGCATAAAAGATTAAAAAATATGAACATAATTATTTTGAAATAAAACAAAAATTGAGTTACCTTGGGAGGAAAGCTGCAAGAAGTTTTCTTAGACAAGTTGGTTTCTTTCCAGGAATATCAAAATTGAAATAGGATAAGTAACATCGAAATAGTTGTTCAATTTAGAAGAAGCAACATCTACTTCACAAACTCCTGTCAAAAGGCAGTCACAATTTCTCAATTCAAAATGATCCCAAATGCAGACGTTGCATTTTGCAAAGTGTAGCATCTGTTCTGTCCTCAGTCAGAGAAAGATAAATCGTTCCCGACTGAGACTTTTTACTTTTGTCCCATCTAGAGTGCCTCTTTTTGAGAAGTTGGATATCCCCATATTAAAAATTGCATATGTGTCTTTGTCCTCATGAAGAAGCAAGTAGATAGAAACTACTTGAATTAGCTACCTTAATCTCTGAGAGGGAGTGGTTAAGTGGAATTAACGATGCATATTGAGAGAAACTGATTTTACCAAATGACTCTCAAACATGTTTAGTTTTTATTATAGCTGTATTGCTGAATTTCACAAGTAATTTATAGAACCCAAAAGTGTAGTCAAATACATCAGAGGCTGCCGTAGATTCGGTGCAGAGTGATTTTGTAACCAAGGAACCTGATTGTTTTCCTCCTACCTATATTATCTTAGTATTTTCAAGACTAATGTCAATAGGCATCTCCTGTCTTTCCATTAATCATTTTTCGTTCATTTTAGCTCCTTACATCAAGTGGCTTCATGCTTTGTCTAGAGTGACTTCCATTAAAAAAAAAATCGCACTCCGAATAGTTAGAGATTCTGGCAAGATTTAAAGTAATTCGTTAAGAGTATCATTATTCCGTCGGAGTATCTCAAGCCAAACATATTTTTAGAATGTTTAATTTTGGCAGCCAAGTAAGAACCACTTTTCAGACTGCCAGCCACCCTTTTAATATGATACAGAAGAAATTATAGTCTGAGACAGAAGATTGAAGAATCTGCTGTTGTATCTTTAAGATAATTCAAGCTTTATTTCATAGTACTTCTGTTTAAAGTTACCATTAGGTGATTAGGTAACTGTCACGGCATTCATCCAGGGTGGCTTGAGCCAGCTCCAAATGAGTTCATCGCGTCAAGGCAGTCCACCCATGCTGATCGGTAGCTGAGTTCTTGGCATATTTCAGCCATTCCAGATTCCAGCGACAAACACCAAAAAACGCAGGGGCAGTCACCAACTCCATGTCTGTCTTCTCTGTTTCAATCCATCTCTTACGTTGGCTGTGTCTGTGCTTCTTCCAGTGGGTGGATGTGATTGAGGCTACCAACTTGCAGCCATCGAAGAACATGACCAAACTAGCAGTCTCCTTTTCAGATGAGTGTCGATAGTGTTGCATCTTGCACAGATGTGATTTAGAATTTGGTCGGAGAGATGGATGCATCGTAGGCAGTATATATCAATGACCTCAAGTGTGTAAAGATTTTCTTTACGCAGGGGTCAGGTCTCGCAACCATACAGCAGTACTGTGCATATCAACACTTGGTATATCTTTAACTTTGTTGAGAGATTTATCTCTTGTCTAGACCACAATCTATTCTGATGGACAGATGTAATAGTAATAAGAAACAAACTTTTTTTCACACTGTCTCTATTTCATGGAGAAATTGTGTTTGTTTTTTTTTTCTAGTATTTTGTCTTTTTTTTTTTTTGTGATTTTGATCTTTGACCTGTTAAAAATTTTTTGATTTCATTGGTCAAATTCTAGGATAGATATTCGTAATCATTACTATTACAGACATAAATTATTTTAAAGAGAAATGCCGTTGGGAAATTAATTAAAAATAATTTACGTTGCTTTACCAACTCATTTATGACCTATTTGCGTTAAAATAATTTTAATATTTAAAAGAAGTTTAAAGAAATTTTAATTTATCATAAATAATGACTGAGTAACATAATCCACGTTCAGCCATTTCAGGAAGTACATAACCGTATTATTTTACTCACAGTTTTTAATTATGGCAAATTAAATTGCTGAAAACTGAGTAATATGAAGGAATGGTTGATTTAGGCCAGTAGTTTAGAACATATTGAAAAAAATTTTCCTTAGATTTTTAGGGGATGGTCAATCAGTTTGCTATTATTTACATTTAATGTAATTTGGTAATACCCACAATCACTTCACATTCATAGCTGGACTAGTGTTTTATTTTTTGGGGGGGGATAAAAATTAAACTAAGATGCCTTTAAATAAAAAAAATTCTGACAGGTCAGAAGATAAATTTAGAAATCACTAAAAACGGAGACTAGTGAGAGAGTAAAAATTTACTGAAAGATTAAGCTCTTAATTTATTTTTTATTTTTAGTTCTATTCATGAATTATATGAAGAAAACTTAAATCTTTTTTGTTCTATTCATGAATTATATGAAGAAATCTTAAATCTTTTTTGTTATATGAAGAAAACTTAAATCTTTTCTTCCTCAAACATCTGATTTCAGCAGTTGTGATTTATGAGACACTTTCCAAATGAAGTTATTTACATACTAGCACATTCACCCAGAATTGTTTGGGTATCAAATATGCTGAACCAGTAATAGTTGAGAAAAGTATGAATTCTCTCATTCTGTCCATTTATCGGGTAAATAGTACAACCATTGTTCTTCTAACAGTTCATTCACAAAAAAGTAACGCATTCGTTTAGAGAAATGCTACCCAGCGTTAAATGACCGTAATGGTTAATGTCATTAAATAAAATAAGGTGACTCTTAATTATACTTTCAGAGTTTGTTTCCGGTTAAGAGTTTTGGTCTTGTAACTAAAAATAAATAATGTTTATTTTTCTTGAAGTTATCATAAAAAATTTCTTTCTTTTTATTATTTAAAATCCGGTTAAAACCTCTGCATGAACCTGAAGATTCCAAATATTTTGTGTGTGTGTGTGTGTATATATATATATATATATATATATATATATATATATTAATAATAATTATTTAGATACTTTACAGACCGGGCTGAAATAATAACATTACTATTTAGAAACCTATTCTTAATGGGGGGGGGGGGGGAAGCTTTGTTAACTATTCTGTACTTTCACCTTACAATTTAATAAACAAAAGATACCGTCAAAATTGAATTATACTTGAAAATACTACCTAAAAATTAGCACGGTCTGTAAACTGCAGAAATACCATTATTTACTATGTAATCAGCTAAGCCAATAAGAAATTTTATTCTGAAACCATAATTCATATATTACTTTGAAAAAAAAAAAACTCCATTTATCCTACACATATAAATTGCATATGTTTGTGTGTAATTATTATGTGGATGCATATCTAATGAAAAAAATGATGTCGTTTCCATGTGTGATTTCATTTAATCCTACCCCCCCCCTGAACATGTCAAAGTTAAAAATACATCTTTCCTTCCCTCTCCACGATGTCACTATGCCAACAGCTAGTAGCTGACCTAATTTAGAAATTGAAAAATCTCAAATTAAAAAAAAAAGAAGCTTAATCAACTAACGTCTTATGGTAAATCTTACGGTTTGCATGTTCAAAGATGATAATTTTGAATTCAGTCATGTGACTCTTACAGATTAAAGTTCTGCCCCATTCTTAGATATGAAAATGTAAGGAGCAGACATTTATTTTTTTGGTCTGTGGATACTAGAACTTGCAAAAGCTTCTGTTGAAACGTGCATTGATATGTAGTCAAATGTTTTTATAAATAAAACTTTTATTATATATATATATATATATATATATATATATATATATATATATATATAATGTATATAATAGGAAAAATTTCAGTTGATAAACTAAAATAATTCTTGAATTCTCCTGGGTGAGAATCATCCATATTTACTTTTTTGTAAAAACTATAGATATTATTTCATACCTATGAGATGTTTCAGTACTGCAGTTAAACATAATCTCAATAACTAATAGGTTATATCAATTAGAGCTTTCTTATATTAATATGTACCATTCGAAAAATTCAAAACATGAATTAGAATTTCAAGTGTTCAAATCGAATTCCGGAAATAAGTACTCAACACATCTTTGGAAATCAATACAAATATTTGAAATCTTAATTAATTTTTGAACTTTTCGAGTTGTAGCACATATACACATACACATTCATTTTGGCAATAGTGACAAGTGAACGAGTTCAATTAGTTACAATGAAGCATTTACCTAAATGCTATGAGGGAGTTACCTCCTTTATATTGTGTGTCATACCCTATATATGGGAGATGTAAAATAATTATTTCATAAATAATACATATTGATAAATAATTGCTGTCATAGAAAAAAAAACTTTCAAAATAAGATTTGAGTATTGAATATGTTTTTAAATAAATTGTAACAGTTGGAAAACAAGTTTTAAGATAAATCTGAGCATTTTAACAATAAATTACTTTGTAAATAGAAATTGCTAGCCCAAGTTGGAAAAATAAAAAATTAAAACTCTGGGTACATCTACTCCAACTGCTAAATACCTAGGATGCTTTCCTCCCTGGCAGTAATTTTGAAAAGAGATGCATAGGTTTATTGGGTTTCTATCTTAACCACTGCAACTGTCGATAGAATGTCGAAGAGACTTTCAAGCTATTTTGCAAACTTGTTCTGAGTACCTTGAAGTGCTGAACGCCCCCTCCTCCCATACACACACCCATTTAAAAACTACCTTGTGGTAAATCTTGTTCTTTCTCATTGTGTGACAGTAAATAACTACTTGTATCAACAACCTTGTAGATGGAAATCATAAAACTTTGTTCACGGAGAAAGGCAATGCAAGGAGAGATAACTATGTTCTAATGATTTCCTTATTTTTCAATTTTTTCCTTATACACTGTATCGAAGAAATTGTAAATTACATTAGGCTTGTGGTGAACACAAAATAGTACATTCTGCTGAACCAACATGGAAATAATTCTTTCCTAAATGGGACTTGTCTCAAAAATATTGATGAGTTATCTTGGCCGTGAAGTTGCAATGGAAAATTACAGTGAACTGAATGTGCAAATCAACAAAGCCTCGGCTGGACGGGACAAGGTGAAAGCAATCTGGAAGTCAAAGTATACTTAAACTATTTCCTAACATAAAATATTTGCATAAGGTAGGTAATTCTGGTTCAAGGGCTGTAACTTCACTAACCTGGACACCTCATGCATTTCCTTTTTGTCCAATTACAGTCATATATATTTATCGCACAATAGTTTTTGCAAATTTTAACTCGGCTAAAATTCTGTTGATTTCATGCAATTTAATTATCGTCAAACATCAAAATAAGACCGTTTTTGAGGAGAATCTGAAAAATAAAGAACCCACCAAGATAGCTAATTCTCGGTGACTGAAAAAAAAAACTTATATAAACTTAATTATATGGTGTATTTATTTATGTATGTATATATAGAGAAGGCGATAACAATATACCGGGTTCTCAGAAGGAAAACTGAATAAGGTGGGTTCTTTTTGGGTTTTTTATATATATATATATATATATATATATATATATACTTGCTTCCAGATTTCTTCTCCATCACTAGAGTCATATGTGCAATGCCGGAATATCAATATTTTGAGGATATCACCCCTTTATCAAGTGTTTCTATTTCTTTATCACTGCCTCATGCATATATTTGTTGACTGAGATATATGTATATAGAGAAAGAAATAGGTTATTTATAGAAAAATTGATAAGACAGCTCAACTACTATTGTAAGAGCATGGTATATTTTATTTTATATACAAATTAGTCAGAAAAAAAATAGTAAATTTGGACACTCCATTTTTTTTTTTTTTTTTTTTTTTTTTTTTTTTTCTTGCCTTTATCATAACTGAAGATTGAGACATTGTATTTACTAAGTCCATTGAGCTTAGTTTTTTGAGAAACCCAGGATATTATGACATGATAATTATTTGTATATAAAATAATATATAATATGAAATGATCTGAAAGTAGAAACATATTTAATGAAATACTTTCATAGTACATATATTATGTTTTTTTTTTTTAAATGTATATAATATAAATTTATATTTACTGTTTACAACCAGCAGCATTAGAACTAAACACAAAATATCAGAGGATGCAGAGTGCTCCCAACAGGATATGAAATAATGTCATGACTTTACATAAACCACAGAAATACGCTTTCTCTTTAGTTTAATATACGTTTCTGTGCATTAGTTTTGTATCTTGAAACGTAAATGGTTCGATAACATATTAATCCATAAAATGATAATTTATGTTTTAAGACACAAATTTAATGGTCAGAAACAAATTTCTGTCGACTTTGTAGAACCATGACATTTCAACCTTGTTATAAACTGCGTGTCTCCAGTGGTCTGAAGCACTACCTGAGTTTCCTAGTATTAACTGGGAGAAAACATTACGTTATTTTTTCTTCAGGTTAATATCAGCACTTTCTAGGCTTTTGTATATCTGAAGAATGTATAAATTTTACCAAATCATCATTAAATAAAGCCTATTTCACATAAAAAAAATGTTTGTTCAGTCATTATTTGAATCATAATGTCAAATATTTTACCTTTTTTTATACATAACATTCGATCAAAATTGGTACATTGTACATTAATGTTATTTTTTAATTTTATTTTTGTTGTTTTTACTTTAATTCACCCAAAACAAAGGCACATTGCCATTGACATGTAAAGGGGCTACTGTGGATTAGGGGCTAGACTTATAGGGGTCATCCCAAGTGAGAAGTTGAGCAGCAAGATGTTTGGTTATATTACGTTTAAATTTCTGCATGTCGGTACAGTCAGGGAAACAGGGAGGGAATTCCAAAGGCTAGCAGTTCGAGGAAAGAAGCTATTAGAGTAGAAAGTCCGCCAGCATCTGGGGACCTCCACAGTGAATGGATAGGATTTAGCTGATTATCAGGTTTGTCGGGTGTATTTACGTCAAGAGGGTACCAAAGCAGCAAGTTCGTCGGAGCACATTCTATTGAAGTACATGTAAAACAAGCACAGGGATGCAACATTGTGGTGATGGGATAGGGGATGGAGCTTGGTAGACAGTTCAACCTATTAGATTACAGACTCTCTTTTTTAACCCTGTCTAGGAGGGAGAGACTAGTTGATGGTGCACCAGCCAAGATGTGACAAAAATACTTCATGCATGGGCGGATGATGATCTTATAGAGATTTAAGATACTGGCAGGTGAGAAAAGTTTTCTAGCAGGGTAGAGGAAACCCACTTTCTTTGCAGCAGCCATGGCAGTATCTTCTATGTATTTGTTCCAAGTCATGTTACCTGTGAATGTTAGGCCAAAGAGTAGTGTATGTATTTAGTGGCCTGAACTGATGGTGAATATAAGTAGAAGTACATTCATCAGGAATGTGAGTTCTCCGCTTTTTAGCAGAATTTTTAATTCAGAGAAAACGAAATTCGACTTGAATCGCTAAATGTAAGTTTTCTACTTTTTGGTTGAAATCTGCTTTTTTTTTCTCCCCAAGAAAAGACTTATTTCTGCCAAATCACTAGAACTGTAAGTCCCTATTTGGCTGGATTTTATTTCTCTTTCTTCCTCTCTCTCTCCCTTTCTCTTTCTTTCTCATTCCCTTTCTTTCTCTCTCCCTTTTTCTTTCTTTCTCATTCCCTTTCTCTTTCTTTCTCTCTCCCTTTTTCTTTCTCTCTCTCTTTCTCCCTTTTTCTTTCTCTCTCTCTCTCCCTTTCTCTTTCTTTCTCTCTCTCTCCCTTTCTCTTTCTTTCTCTCTCTCTCCCTTTCTCTTTCTTTCTCTCTCTCTCCCTTTCTCTTTCTTTCTCTCTCTCTCCCTTTCTCTTTCTTTCTCTCTCTCTCCCTTTCTCTTTCTTTCTCTCTCTCTCTCCCTTTCTCTTTCTTTCTCTCTCTCTCCCTTTCTCTTTCTTTCTCTCTCTCTCCCGTTCTCTTTCTTTCTCTCTCTCTCCCGTTCTCTTTCTTTCTCTCTCTCTCCCGTTCTCTTTCTTTCTCTCTCTCTCCCGTTCTCTTTCTTTCTCTCTCTCTCCCGTTCTCTTTCTTTCTCTCTCTCTCCCGTTCTCTTTCTTTCTCTCTCTCTCCCGTTCTCTTTCTTTCTCTCTCTCTCCCGTTCTCTTTCTTTCTCTCTCTCTCCCGTTCTCTTTCTTTCTCTCTCTCTCCCGTTCTCTTTCTTTCTCTCTCTCTCCCGTTCTCTTTCTTTCTCTCTCTCTCCCGTTCTCTTTCTTTCTCTCTCTCTCCCGTTCTCTTTCTTTCTCTCTCTCTCCCGTTCTCTTTCTTTCTCTCTCTCTCTCGTTCTCTTTCTTTCTCTCTCTCTCCCGTTCTCTTTCTTTCTCTCTCTCTCCCGTTCTCTTTCTTTCTCTCTCTCTCCCGTTCTCTTTCTTTCTCTTTTCCTGTTTTATCTCTCTGTCTCTCTCCCTCTTGTCTTGCCTCGCTTTACCCTTTTATGACAGTTCTTTGCTGAAATGTTAATTGTGTCATACTTCAAACGATTCACGATGCAGGTTGGGGAGGTAGAAGATTTTTGTTTCATCAAAGAATGACCTCCTGTCTCATTTCCTCTCTTTATGTGCACTTGGGGTCTTTCTCTTAATTTTGACTTTTTTTTTTAGTTGAAACTGATAGCAGTTGTTTATGTAGCTAAATTGTGGCAAATAGATGCAGTTGTAAATAACAAATTTAGACGGGATTGGTTAAAGAAGGTTTCTATTTCAGTTTTTTTCTGCCATTGGCCACTTAAATTCTTGTTTTCTTCATTCATAGTTTTTTTTTATACTAATGAGTCACCACTTACCAAGGCCAAAAGCCACTTGAGCATAAGAGTCAATGAGATTGTCAGTTGGATGATGAACAATACTATGAAAGGATTGAAAACGAATGGACAACATTTGATTACTTAAAAGGATGTCTCGACACGTATTTGTTGATTCATCTGAAAATTATCATGTAGACTGTAGAGAAGCATCCGGTTGTAATGTGTTCCACAGGTGGAAAGTTCTTGGAATGGAACTGTTCATGGAAGTTCCATTTAGTTTTAGGTACACAGAGGAAGAAAGGAAAGTTCTTTTGCAGTGTTGGTAGTAAGATGAGTTTTTGCTGTGGATGTTTTACAGCGGGGAGGGGGGGGGCAGTTATTAGAGTTCAATCGAGCACTTTCCATGGTAATAACAATAGAATAGAGACAGACTAGCAACGTCTCTTCTGTGAGAAAGAGGTTGTAGGGGAGAGAAGAGATCATTCTTCCCCACTAGATTGCTAAGTTGATTTTGTATTCTTTTAAGTCAGGAAAGAGTTCTCTGGGTGGACCCCCCTCCCCCTGCCCCCAATGTGGCAGCAGTATACCGTATCGTGTTTAGTATCTGACTCTTATATAGGTAGTGGATTGCATCAGGAGTTAGGTACTTTCTGGAGCAGTAGAATGATCCAACCATTTTCCCAGTGACTTTAGCAATGTATTATATATAAGTCTTCATTTCAGCTCTTGGGTGCAAAAGGATTTTCAAACATACAATTTTTTCAAATATAATACATACTGGCACGTCTTGAATAGGTGTTGTTTGTGCCAGTCGGGAATATGCCCATGACATTCAGTCAGACAACCGCAACTTAGTTGCTGTAGGGCTGAGGTATTGCTCTGTTAAGTCCTAGAAGGTCCACCTTCCCAGGTTTTACCCTCTCTCGGAGAAGGGGTTGCTTTATTGCAAATCGCCTGAAGTGCCCTACCGAAGAATGCTGACAGGGCTGTCAGGCATTTTTTGTAGGCCAGAGTGCAGTACACCTAGTGTTCTGGGTTTTCAAAACCCCACCTAACCTTGTGTCTAACCTCCTGCAGAAGATGTAAATATATGAAATAAAAATGTATAACTATTTACAAAACATTTTTTTAATGGTATCTTTTACATGTTCCTATTTATTTGCCTCCCCCATGAGGGCAGAGTTAGACACAAGGTGAAATTTTAATGTATGGAAAATCCAGCTCCCCCCAAAAAATTTTTAATTGTCTCAGTCTAGAAGGATTTCTCCTTCACTGACCGAGGACAAAAAAGATGAAGTGTAGTATCAGAACATTTTGCATTAACAAAAACTTTAACATTTTGCTATCTTTGGCCTCACCTCAATTTATATGATACTACAATTTAAATTTTGTGTGGTGATTGAGATAAAATGAAAATGTGCCGCCTGTACAGTGATTTGACCCTTTTTTCAGATTATGAGATTTTTTCTATTTCGCTCTTTTCTCCTCCTACAACTTCTTGTCTCATTTGTCCCCACCACCTATCTCATATATTCTGTATCTGCCTGATAGCCCAAGGATCCGAACCTGGAAGTAACTTCCAGGGAGGCTATCGTATCAGCAGATGTGAAATACTGGGATTGCTCCATTGCCATTTGGTGAATGGATTCTGAACCACACAGTAGTGTCTGGTGGACCCCTCGATGCCATAGTGGGCCCTGCTATGACTTTTCTTTTAATGGTTTACAAAGTTTATTTACTCGTTCTCTATGTTCTGTTTTCAACTCTTAACACGGATCTCTACTACGACGTCTTCTTTTTCAACATTAAGAGAATCTGCGTTCCAACCTTCAAGAGGTTGAAATTTATTTCCATGAGACTAAACCTGACTTGTTTCTGTGTAAAAAAAAAACTGGCATTGGCCCATTAATTCCCATAAATGACTTCAAGAAGATTCCTGAATTCCTAGTCTTCGAACTAGAATTGGTATGCAGTATCTGTTCTGCTTTTAGTCAGAGAAATAAAAATTCTTCTTGACTGGGGAAATTATTATTCTTGTCAAGTGCAGAGTGCCCCTTTAGGGGGATCTGGATATCTTCTACATAAAAAAACCATTTGTGTCTAACTCTACACTTCATTTTGCAAATTTCGGAGTAAATCTGTCAAACGACGTTTATTTTTTAACAAAATGGTAAGCCAAAATTCTCTTGCAAAATTCTAAAGTGACATTATACACCATGTATAACCCGAATAATATTTTAATTTTAGATTATTCAGACTACTGTTCTTAACTTAGAAGTTATACTCACAACGTTTCAGTCGATGTCACCTTTGACCTTCTCCAGGTGCATCTTGTCGAACTCGGGAATCTTTCTGTCGAACTTGAGAATCTGTATGGAATTTCGAAACTTTATTTAATCCACGAGGATAGATTGTTCTCTTTCCATCAGCCATGATCGGGTAGAAGTCTTAAGTAATTCTTAATTATATTCTTAGTATCACCTGTAGCGAAATGTGAGAATACCATTCAAGATGAGAACAGTAATCCCGATAATACAAATTATCAATCCTCATCTAAAAAATTCCAAAACAAAATTTTAAATATTTTGTAACTAAGCCTTAGTTACGTTTTTGTTTGCTTGTGATATGATAGAAGCAAAAATAAAACATTGAATAAAAAATAAACACTGATTATAATTTTTGTTGAACTAGAAATAGATAATTAGATTTCTCATTACCACCGGACTTAAGTAATGCCAAGTTTGAAGAGATTGGATAACCTTTGCTTTTCTATAATATCATTGTGCAGATCCTAGCTGTCTCTTGAGATGGTAGGAAGCCAGTCAGTCTTGTAGAGGAGGTTGGAGAGGTTTGAGATGCTTGTCAGAGATAACCATTTTGTAGCAGCATCTCTATTCCTCTGACTGCCCTTGCTTGAGATGAATAAGAAAAGGATCACCTGAGTTCCATATGAAAATACCAACATCTTCTCTACAATTAAATCGACTTTATTTCTGAGTTTTGTCAAACAGAATAGAAACCAGAAGGAGTTAGTAACACAAGGACATAAGAATAGAAGACAGGTTTGGTTTGGTCAGCAGGCATTAGAGAAATGTAATTGAGTCCAGGTCTTTCATCTCGTCTGGGTTCGCCTCGTCTCTTGTCAGTCATAACGAGAGGCGAGCCAGGAAATATACGTCTTGCTACATTGGCATCTCGACTGGAACTAGTCATACTTGGCACGAAGGAGCTGGGTAGAAATGAGAAATGGTGAGCATGTGCAGAAGTTGTCTTATAGCTTGATGTATTTCTATGCGAGTTTTGACATGCCTGTGTTAGCCAACCGAATCACATACTATGCGAGTGGTTACATGTAAATACAAAAAATAGATTCCAATAATGGGACTGCTACAGTCTCCTCTATTACTTACCTATTGTTTATAGGCATTATTTATAATGTTTCGGAATTTTTTAGATGAGGATTGATAATTTGTATTTAGATGATTAGAAATACTGTTATCATCTTGGATGTTATTCTCATAACGTTTCGACAAAGATAATCTCTGACCTTCTTTAGATGCACCTTGTCCTACTTGGGAATCTGTACGGAATTTTGAACAGGACCCTTTATTTAATCCACAGGGGTAACTTGCTCTTCATCCATCAGCCATGATCGGGTAGAAGTCTTAAGTAATTCTTAATTGTAATCTTAGTATCACCTGTACTGTTGATTGAACTTTGCCAGAACACGTGGCACAACAGTAAAAGTGCTAAGTAGTAATCAGTTCTAAGTGACAGTCTTCTAGAGGCTGAAGGTTCAATCCTCCCCAGTACAGGTGATATTATAAATACAATTATGAATTACTTAAGACTTCTACCAGCCCATGGCTGATGAAATGAGAGAAAGCTACCCACGTAGATTAAATAAAGGGTTCCGTACAATTTCCAGAGTTTGACAAGACACACCTGGAGATGGTTGGTTGTTACATCGGCTGAAAAATAAGAATAACATTTAAAATTAGGAGAAACAGCAGTCGGAATAATCCAAATAATATGCGTTATTTATTGTCAGGATGTCTATTTCTCTACAATTACTCCGAATATTTGTGGAGCAGATGTGTACCTTCATTAATTCGCCATGTAAAAGCTTTCTTTTGTGTGTTTAATTACTGGATTCTATTCAACATAAGTATCTGAAACAACACAGTTGAATCAAATGAATGACTCTACTTTCCATTGTTTCATACTTAAAAAGCAGCTTTTTAATTTCATTGGAAAAAAAGAGAGAAAAACAAAACTGTAACAGATGTTGGTAGACAACTGAATGTTATGCTAAAGGTCAGACAAGTTTTATGAAACAAAACTTGACGTTTTTCTATTAATTCTTTTCTTTAATGTTTTATTTCTTCTGATGTGTTTTACACACACACACGTAATTGTTTTTACTGGTGATTGCAGTGTTCGTTGTTTTTGCTTACTACTATTTCGATTCTTTCACTTCCTAATAATGCATTTTTCTGCATCTTAATCACTTAGGAAGTGAAACAATCGAAATAGAAGTAAGTAAAAACAACGAACGCTGCAATCTCTAGTAAAAACAATTACATCAAAATACATTAAATATTTAGGTGATAAAAATCGTACATATTTCTAGGCAGGGCGTCGTAGTCCAATGGTAAAAAGCGCTGGACTATAGACATCAATATCAAAGGTTCGATCCTTGTCTAAGTTAGCCCTGCTGATGACGGCTGTGAGCCAGAAACAAATGTCCATGGATCATGTATGTATAAAATTTGTATATATATATATATATATATATATATGGCAATGAACTGACCATTTTTTCTTTTATTAAGTATGAATTAAAATAATAAAAGCATGAAAAGGTGAGCTAACTGGTTTCGAACCTCACTCAACATAGCTAAATCACTGTTAAGAGAAAAAAAATCTTATGAAAATTACAGCGAAGGAAAGGGTGGGAGAAATATCAAATAGAAACTACATTAAGTCCGAGCAGATTTTCTCTTTGCTTACAAAGAGAAAGTCAAAAAAACTAATATAAATAGTTTCTAGAATCTTAAGATAAAAGGGAGTGTGATTTACTTAGAATGGAGAATAAGTCAATAATAAAATTGAAGGCACAGATACGGCTATTTATTATATGCTCAATAATGGAAGAACCGTATGTATTTTTCAAAACATCCAACAGTAAATAATTTGTCTGACACATTTTTGTGGGCATGTGTTGTTTGACCCGGATGTCTAATCTTTGCGATGTCCATCCAATGTAGTGCAAACTGCAACTACACTTCAATAAATAAATAATAGAATTATGGTGGTGTGGGGAAGGTGTTCACCAGTTTTGCACCAATTGTATGTCTCCTTACGAAGATTAAAATTAAAAATTAAGATATGATACTTACCTCTATATCTAGAACTTATTTTAATTTTCATCAAAATCTATTATATTATTTTGATTCTCTGAAAATGTAAAAAATTTAAAGCTCAAAAGGGGTCTTAAGAATCAATTGAAATTCAGGGAATCTTGCTTAATTGGCGTCTAATTACTATAGATCAAAAGCAGTGCAAATCCGATGGAAGGTTGTCCCTATATTATGCCCTCCTAAAAACGCTTTAAAATACTCCAAAGAAACTGAAATTTGTGAAATATTTATTGATATCTAATACATATTGTTAAAATTCACAAAATCGAACGTTTCTGAATTTTCACAAAAGGATTCCTCTTCTTTTTTTACCTCTTTGCATAAAACTAAATTAAACTAAATATAGACCGCATTTGGCCCATTTACACCTAACAGTTGTGTTCTAAATATCATAATGATTGGTTAATTAGTTTAGGAGTGAATCTTGTACATACAAACATATAAATATACCTAACTTTATAAACATAGATATTTCAAGATTAAAATTTATTCCCAAATTGCGATCCATTTCTAAATTGTAAGTCATAGAACCCCCCCCCCCTACACACACATACCATCGCATAGGCAAATAAGTCGGTCATTTTAATCTTTTTTATAATAATTTTAAAAAATTGGATTACTTTGTGACCCTGTAATGTGAAAGTAATTTGGAAGCATTTAAACTGGCTATAAAATTCTTAGCAAATGCTCAGGTTATAAAATATTAAGCACTCCTCCCCAACCAACTTTGAATGCGTAGCAATTTCTTTTTTTTTTTTTTTTTTTGAACCCATTCTCCACAAATAACTTTAAAAATCTTATTTAAAAAATAATTTTTAGCAAATCCCATGTATTTACATATTAAGTTTTGGAAGCTATTTATCCCCCTCCCCCGACACACACGCACAAATATCTTTTTTAAATCTTAAATTAAAATTTTAAAAATAATTCGAAAATTAAATACTTTATCAGTGAGGTATTCCAACAGTCCTATACTACACTCGAACCTTATTTTAATGAATTCTCTTTTGTTAAACCAAAAGACTCCCGGGCAATACCGAGTCGGAACAGCTAGTTTTGCATCATATGTAGTTGTAGTTATATTCTATTTCTCTATGATTTTTATGTATCATTCTTTTGGGATTAAAAATCAATAAAAGAATACGTTTAATTTTATATCCTTTTGTTGTATTAGTCAAATTGAGAATTGTATTGGAAAAACATGAAGAAAAACCTAATGGCTTGGTTTATCTAAACCTCAATTTATTACTTTACTCTTTTGCTGGGGCTAAAAATAATGTTTTAAAATTGTATGAATGTATGTCAGCAAGAAATATACTTAAAATTCATGGACTTGTGGTGCAACAGTTAAAAGGCGTTGATTAGCAGTCAGTTCCAGAAGTGACAGTCTTCTGGAGGTTGATGGTTCAATCCTCAGTATGGGCAATAGTAAGAATACAATGTGTATTTATCGAAGTCACGTATAGGTGATAAACAGAGACACACAAGATAGTTTTAATAATCCAGAATATAGAAATTATGCGATCTCCAAAAAAGAAAAATTTGGTACCATTTTTTTTCTTATCCTTATAAATTATAGATAAAAGTTTTAAAGAATCGTTTTTAGTTATACACACGTTTTAATGCTTCTATTTTGTTGTCCATGCTCTCAGGCAACGCCAGATAGCCATGCTAGTATTATCTATGGCTTACATTAATATGGTCATAGTTTTAACTAGTGATGGAACGATTCCAAAAACTTCCCGATTCCAATACAATTATTGATTCTGTTCTAAATTCCCGATTCCGATACAATTAATGATTCCGATTCTAAAATCGTCTAATCGCCTAAAAAGGTAGAATTTTATTTTTGGGATTAAATGTAGATATAATTTTATTTTTAATCGACAAACTTCTTAATGTTTTCTTATGTATTGTATCCAAGATTTTGATAAACTGATTTTGAGATTTTCATCTATATTTTTTACTTGCGTCATTTTTCTTATTCACTCGTGCGATTTTTACCAGACCATTTTTTCCGATGCCATTTTACCTAAACGATCTATAGATTTTAGTTTTACTGGTAGTTTAAAATGAAATAAATATTTATCATTTTATCATTAGTACCGGCAATAGAAAATTAAGTTTAAGAAAAGAAAAAAAGTTTTTGGAATCGGAAATTAAGCTCAAATTTTTCCGATTCTGATACCTGAAAAAGTTCCAATTTTTCTGATTCTTTATTTCGATTCGATTAATCGTCCTAAGACTAGTTTCAACCTAATGGTCTCTTCAGCTAATGAAATGCTTTAACATAAAAATATAAACTTATTTTAAGTGATAAAAATTGATCTGAGGGAAAGAGGGATAAATAAAGGCCTGGGCAGAGACGGGTTTCTTTTGAAGTCAATTTCTTAAAGCCGTCCAACCCATGTCAGCTTGTAAAACAGACATTAAACCGAATATGATGATGATTCAAAATAAATTTATTTTGATGTTAAAGCATTTAGATG
>OY744516.1:187152713-187182713 GCA_963556195.1 Sepiola atlantica | reverse complement strand
TATATATAAAATAATAAATTATATTTTTAATATTTTACCTATGTACAACAGCGTTTCAAGCTCATGGCTCTCATCAGCACAGGGAAATAAAAATCTCGGAGAGTCACAGCACAGAACCCAGTTCACAGACACCTTGAATCTGTAAACGTTCGCTTTCGTCCCTTAGGCGACAGGAGGTTGTCACATGATAACGGAGAAATTAAGTTATATTTATACTGAGAGCGGCGAGTATAAATATCAAGACATTCGATAGGATTCAACGGCATATATGTTATTTTTACATATGGGAAAAGAGTTCTAATGTATCTGTATAAAAAGAGTTTCAATTCTTATGTATATATATATTACAGAAAATATACCTATAGCAAGTAAGCTACATAAATGTTTATTTCATTCACAGAGGAAATCATCAGGCTAATTGATCTACTAATCTTTACTCTGGTATTGAACCGTATTGAAGTAAATACTGAAAATATATATATGTAATATATATCATACAAGTGTACTCCCTCCGTAAAAAAATACTTTCCAGTAATATTCATATAAAAAATTACTTTGCACTAATATTCATATAAAAAATTACTTTGCACTAATATTCATATAAAAAATTACTTTGCATGAATATACATAAAAAATTTGTTTGCACTAATATTCATTATAAAAAATTTCTTTGCACTAATATTCATATAAAAAATTACTTAGCACTAATATTCATATAAAAAATTACTTAGCACCAATATGCATATAAAAAATTACTTAGCACGAATATTCATATAAAAAATTACTTTGCACGAATATTCATATAAAAAATTACTTTGCACGAATATTCATATAAAAAATTACTTTGCACTAATATTCATATAAAAAATTACTTTGCACTAATATTCATATAAAAAATTACTTTGCACTAATATTCATATAAAAAATTACTTTGCACAAATATTCATATAAAAAATTACTTTGCACAAATATTCATCTAAAAAATTACTTTGCACGAATATTCATCTAAAAAATTACTTTGCACGAATATTCATATAAAAAATTACTTTGCACGAATATTCATCTAAAAAATTACTTTGCATAAATACTCATATAAAAAAATGTTCTTATACTTTTCAGTTTGAGATGTTCTCTCTCTTTATTTTTTTCTCTTTTAACCTCTCTGATTGAAATGTAGTTTATATGAATATTAGTGTGAACACTGGTGAAGCATAATTTTTTTCTGCTATGTCTGACTCCTATATATTAAAGAAACTATTGGTTTTATTTTCAGCAAATCTGCTGCAAAGAAGGTCGGCTCTCTCTACCGGGTTAGAAAACTTCTTACATCTGCCAGTATCTTATATCTTAATAAAGCCATCATTCACCCGTACATTAAGTATTGTCACCACGTCTGGCCTGGTTCACAAAATACACGTCTCTCCCTCTTGAACAGGGTACAAAAATGAATTTCTAACCTAATAGGTCCCGCACTGTCTGCTCCTGTCGCATCGCCACCTTCTGTGCTCGTTTTACAAGTACTTCCACACCGATGCGCTATACTCCTATCACAGTAGCCGTTTACGCTTCAGTATCAATATGCCTTGTTTGGGGCGAATAAGAATAAAACAGAAAACAAAAACCTTTGAATACAGATAGGTTATTGCAATGGGAATCTTATAGGCTATAAAGATGATTTTGGTCAATGGGGAAAATTATAAAGTTTTTTTTTCTTTTTAATAAGGCCAAAGAATTTATGTCTCATGGAAATCCACCCCACCACCTCAATCAAAAGTTCAATAAAATAAGAATGTAGGTAATAACACTAGAAATTGTGGACCAAATGAGGTCAAAATTGACCGCAGTTTTCTAATAACATAGATTTGCACCAAACACTATAACTCAGCAAAAACAACATTTGAGTATCTTTATTTTCCTTTGTTTTTTACTAAAGAGCTAGTCACCACCTATCAAGGCTCAAAGGCCACTCGAGGATAGGGGTTAATGAGGGTCAGATGGACGGTGAGACAACACCGTGATGATTGGTAATGATGGTGAAAGTTTGGCATAATTTTATTATTTATAATAACAATTTGCTTTCATTGGAATTAAAAATGACAATGTTGTAGTCAGTTGGGAAGCAGCCCCGTAGTATTGAGTTCTACAAACGGATAGTTCTAGGAAATAAACTCTGCTCATGGAAGTTTGATTTAGTTTTAGGCACAGAGAGGGAGAAAGGGGAATTATTGACAGTGGTTGAAGATAGACGAGATTTTGTTGTGAATGTTTTGCGGGGTGAGGACTATAGATTGAAGCTCAGCTGAACACTTGCCATGAAAATAACGATAGAGTAGAGAAAGACTAACAACGTCTCTTCTGTGAGAAAGAGGAGGACATTGGCCACTAGATTTCGAAGTCGTTTTTGTCAAGATAGGAAAGGTTGCTCTCAGTGGCACCTCCCCAGATGTGGCAACAGTACTCCATCTTGAGACGTATTTAGCTCTTATACAGGTAGAGGATTGCATCAGGAGTGAGATACCTTCTGGAGCGGTAGAATAATCCAACCATTTTTCCAGCGATCTTGGCGACAGATTTGATTTAAGTCTTCACTTTCAGGTTAGGAGGGAAGAAGCTTGTCAAAGCAAGCGGGTGTCCTCAATACGAGAGCCATTCATTTTAATTAGGGTCAAGTGTGAATCAGAGCATTAGTGGTGACGACTTTATCATAATGGTATTTCTTTCTTTCTTTTACTATTGAGTCACTACTTATCAAGGCCAAGAGCCACCTAAGGATAAATGTTAATGAGATGGAATGATTGTCAGCTGAAAGATGAGGAACATGATGGGAGTACTAAAACTGACCAATACAATAAACTAAGTTTTTATTATTATTATTCTCATAAGTTATGTCTTGCTATGCATACCTGACAACGTTATGGAGCCAGTAAAACAACCTGCATAACACAACTGGCCACCCATTTTGGACAAGGCTGTCTCACAGATGAGACGGAAACACCAAGCAAGCATTCCACAGAAATAGCCCAAAAGGGCCGACAGAAATATACTAAGATCTTCCATAGAAAACTGGAAGAATGGGCCAACCAATTATGTGCCAAATATTTTCTGGAAGAATTACCTCAGGAATATATAGATAAGGAAGGTTCTATAGAGTGGTTGAAAAGAAGCTCACTCTTTTATGATCAGGAGAAGATTATAATGGCTGCCCGATATCAAGGTCTGATGATCAATACTTTTAAGAAGATGAGTGGTCTCAAGTGTGGGTTCTGCCACATGGAAATGGAGAGTGTGAGCCACCTGACATCCGATTTAATGTTTTGTTGGTGGACCGTTACGACACAATGGAGCATGTAAATATCCAGTGTAGCAGCAAGTCCTTGGAACATATTTCCAACAGTTCTTTCTAGTATAAGTCATACACGATCCCTACAGATACATACTTAGAAAATATAGCTGTTAAACCTGACATAGTGATATGGGACAAGGAGAGAATAGCAACCCTAGTTGAAGTCAGTATCCATAATGATGCCGGTCTTATAGCTAAGGCTAGTAGTTGTAGCCTCACTATAAGTATAAGCATGGTAGACGGTAGTCATACGAGGAAAAACTCAACGCTTCTTTTAATATTAAACAAATCTTTATTGGGTATCCTATACTTTGGGGTATAGCTTAGAAAAAGGTAGGACTGGTGTCCAGTGGAAGGAAACAAAGTTCTTTTACTGCCCGGAGAGCGGTGCTCAGAAATCCAGTGGATGAGGGGGCAGGAGAGAGGTGAAGAAGAGTTCCTTCTAGGTTGACAGCCAGGGTCTCTCTGACAATCTGTTCCACCGTTCAACAGGGGTGAAAATAGTCCGAAAGGGACTAGCTGAAATCAATACGCCCTGTGAGCCGATTGGTTAGTTTAAGACCAACTTGCCCACAGTGAACGCATAAGAAATAGGTCCTATTTCAGACTGCTACAGTCTAAACAGAACTGAGAGGTTTTATGTACGACATGAAAAGAAACTGGAACCTTAGGAATATTTCAATAATTCTAGTAATCATAGGAGCCACTCGGCTCATGAAAAAGAACTTCAAAAACTACCTGGCAAATATACCGGGTGAACCAAGTGAAAGAGGGACCAAACAGTTGCACTTAAATGGTTGGTTAGAATCCTTAAAGGATCTTGCGGTTGAAGTCTCTGAAACAGTGGGTGAATATCTGGCATCCGGTAGGATGCCCCATCTCCAGCAAAATCAAAGAGAAAAGAAAATTGAAAAAAAAGAGTGGTTTTCTCTGTGTTTGGAAAAAGACGACATCTTCTAGTATAGTCATAGTTTCTTTTTCCTCATCACTTCTGGCCTCAGCAGCTGCTCTAGTTGATTTAATAAAATGATTATCTTCGAACCTCGTACTTATTTATAGCTATATTTCACTTGCAAACTATATGGCCATGTCTGCGTTTCGAGAGCTGGTCTGCTTAGCTACAGGCAATAGCATGCCAATCAGAATACCACCTTTGAGTATCCAATTCAGCAGGATAATGCAATTTACATGACATGGCAACTCCTGCCACCCGAACCAGAGGAAAACTTATCTGCACAGGGTGTGGCCTTGTTTACAGGTCACTTCCTAATCCGATGAGTCACTTGCAAAGATATTAGTGACAGCATACCTATTTTTTTTTTCTGAGAAGTGGGCATGCTCAGACTTGAGGGTTTTTTTTTATTTACTAATTATTCACCACTTATCAAGACTGGCCAAAGGCCACTAAAGTATAAGGGTTAATGAGTTTGTCAGTTGAACGGTGAGACAACACCTTGGGGATTGGAGACAATGGTTAAAACTGAGCAGAATTGTATTATTTAAGAGAACGGAACAATAGGAAGTTGTTAACATTGGAATAAAAAACTATTATGTTGTAGTCAGCTGGGAAGCAGCACTGTGGTATTGTGTTCCACAGACAAGTAGTTCTTGGAAAGAGACTCTTCTCATGGAAGTTTTGTTTACCTCCAGGTACACAGAGGAAGAAAGAAAAATTATTTATAGTGGTTATAGCCAGACAAGTTTTTGCTGTGAATGTGTTACTGTCTAGCACCTACCATGAAAATAACGATAGAGTAGAGAAAGCCTAACAACGTCTCTGTGAGAAAGTGGCTGTAGGGAAGAGAAAAGGGCATCCCCCATTAAATACTGAAGTCAGTCTTGTACTCTTGTGACTTTTTTCCTGTCTTGACTGACACTTTTTTCCACATTGCACCATGTGCTCTAGGTTGGAAGAGAGAGAGAATCCGAAGGATCTTAATCATTAATGCTCGTTGATGATTGTCATCTGCATAGATGGTAACAAATGATCTTAGAACGTGATTTGGGAGATCATTGATGAGTTGGTTTCTATTACTTGATTATGAATATGAGATAGGTGTATTTGATCATTTTAACCTTTAAATGCTTATTTTTTTATATTTGTTTGAAAAAAAAAAGTTTCACAGAGGTAATATAAAGTAGTATAAATGATTTTTGGAAAAATATATTTTTTGAACAAAAATAAATGATGTTGCAAATGTGCTACAAATAGCATAACGTTTTACATGTATAACAAAACACTACAGTATATGTATCTAAATGATTATAATACACTAGAGAATCATAAAATAATTTTCACTTACCATTATAATGACCAGATTTAAAAGTTTAGGCTCTGTAATTAGGCAGAGGAGACATTGATGACACTCGCCCATGACATCGAAGATACTGATTACCTATTTAGCGGGTGAGCTGATGGAACATCCTACTAATACCTGCTAACACTTGCCAACAGACTCGTTGCAGGTGTGAAACAAGTTGCAGTTGGATACATTTTCGTTGAATATTAAATAGGCATTTTGTTGGAATGTGTCATTTGAACAAAAAAGCATTTAAAGATTAGGACTCTCCTAATAGTTTCTTGAATCAACAAAGCAACATTTTCTTAAGCCTATAACTTTAGTCATGTAAGCTATTTTTTAGATGAGTTTGCACTTAACAAGGCTAAAAGTCATTTTAGGAAAAGGATTAATTAGATTGTCAGTTGGATCATCATCAACCGGTTTATTTGTTGAATCAGGCCACAATTAATCCTCTGATGAGGGTGAGGCCTGATTGTCTAGTCTCGATCTAAGTCTTCCCCTCCATTCTTGTCTTTGGTGAGGCCTGATGGAATCCATACCCATGGCTTTCCTATCACATTTGACCACATCCTCCCAAGACAACTTGGGTTTGCCAGTGGTAGTCTTCTCTGCTGGCGCATTCACCTGTCGAACTTCAGCAATCCAGCTATTGCTGCGCTCAACGTTCCCCAACAAATGCAGTCTGCATTTCTGCATGATGTCCAGTTGATGTTTGCATGATGTCAAGTTAACTTGTGCGAGTAGAGACCCAAAAGGTATGCTTTATTCAGGTCTCACCAAACAGATCTATCTGACCATTGCTTTGTCATTACGGTGCAGTTTCTTTAGTGTGCTGGCAGAGACAGCACACATTTTGGAGCTATACATTAGCGCACGTCTGACACATGAAGAGTATACACAACCTCTTGTAGCTGTTGGTAGGTATTTGTTTGTTAGTTTAGAGAGCTGCTACAAATACTGTCTCTGTTGAAATTTTATTTCCGTCTGATTTTAATGAGATTTAAACTATAAGTAAAAAAATAAAATTATAAAGACTAAAAATTTGTAACAAATTTTGATCAGTCTAAGACCCGGTAATGGGAGCCTAACTCCACAAACATAATAATTCTAAGTCCATAACTTCAGTCATGTAATAACACATATTTACCATATCAATATGTTTTTGATTGCTTTGATGTATTTTGATGTCTTTCTCTTTTACTTATTAAAGGTTCCACATGTATCTCATTAATATTTACCTCTCACATGCATTCCTTATATATATATATATATATATATATATATATATATATATATATATATATATATATACTTAGATACTTAGGCAGCATTTCTTCATTGATGCCTGTTTGATTAAACAACAGGGACATATCCTGTTTATTTTCTTTTTTGATCCATCTTTTCATGTTGACAGACTAATGATCTAATCAAGTGTGAACAGAAACTCACCAAAACTGCTAACGTTTTCAACTCCCATGAGTCTTCTTCAGGCACGTGAGTAGTTATCCAAACTAAAACTGGTGAATTTATTTAGAAACTCGATTAAAACTTATATATATATATATATATATATATATATATATATATATATATATACTAGAAGACTACCCGTCTCAGGATTTTGCAGAACTTGATTGAGTTTTACAAAGAACAAAAACAATATAACATCAATGTTTTAGTGAATTTTTAGTCAGAAAGTCAATAACTTCAGACAGCCTGATTTGGTAGTGCCAGTAGGTTCTATTTGACCCATAGATGGGGCTCTTACAGGTACTACCACTCCAGGCTAGAGTGGACCTGGGAGCAATGGCAACTAAGGGGCAATTCCACATTCCCCAGGCCTTACCATTGGATGTCTTTTAAGGTCATACCCAGGACCTATTAGTTCTGGGGCTGAATTATGTTTAAAAGAAATTGTTTGAATTAGTTGTAATTATAATCAGCTAAACAAATCACCTATCTCTCCCGTAGCTCTTTATGTATTTCTCTCACCCACTCTCGCTGTATGTTGATTCAACTACTCTAATATTTTTTAATGTGTCTTTGAGAATATAGAGAAAGAGTGACTCTTTTTTTTTCCAGCATAGTCATCTAATATACACATGGTCTTACCTACTTGAAATTGTCGTTCTGCACTCGGGCGGAGATAGTGAATGGAAAAAGAAGAAAAATAAACGAAATCCAAATGTTTTTTTCATTTTACTTATCACGCTCACAAAATTACTGAATCGTTTGACCAACTAAAAGAGTTTTTTTTTTTACCTGATGCTAATGTGAAATTACAAATACTTAACTTTTTTCTGCAATTGAATCAATAATTCAACAGACAAAGCAGCATCCCCTCCCCTCGATATGCCTCCATCTGCCAGTATGTAATACTAGCAATCGAAATTCCATGGTGCTTTCTACATCAATCTGTATAATTTACTATTAATAATATTCCTTTTCCAATAATAACTGTCTGTCAGGGTCAATGCTATCAAGACAAAAATGACTCTTTCGTAAAAATAATTTTCATTGTCAACTAAATATTCTGTAAATTATTAAAACGAATATGTCAACTAAATATTCTGTAAATAATTAAAACAAAATAATGTCAACTAAATATTCTGTAAATTATTAAAACGAATATGTCAACTAAATATTCTGAAAATTATTAAAACGAATATGTCAACTAAATATTCTGTAAATTATTAAAACGAATATGTCAACTAAATATTCTGTAAATTATTAAAACGAATATGTCAACTAAATATTCTGTAAATTATTAAAACGAATATGTCAACTAAATATTCTGTAAATTATTAAAACGAATATGTCAACTAAATATTCTGTAAATTATTAAAACGAATATGTCAACTAAATATTCTGTAAATTATTAAAACGAATATGTCAACTAAATATTCTGTAAATTATTAAAACGAATATCAACTAAATATTCTGTAAATTATTAAACGAATATGTCAACTAAATATTCTGTAAATTATTAAAAAGAATATGTCAACCAAATATTCTGTAAATTATTAAAACGAATATGTCAACTAAATATTCTGTAAATTATTAAAACGAATATGTCAACTAAATATTCTGTAAATTATTAAACGAATATGTCAACTAAATATTCTGTAAATTATTAAAACGAATATGTCAACTAAATATTCTGTAAATTATTAAAACGAATATGTCAACTAAATATTCTGTAAATTATTAAAACGAATATGTCAACTAAATATTCTGTAAATTATTAAAACGAATATGTCAACTAAATATTCTGTAAATTATTAAAACGAATATGTCAACTAAATATTCTGTAAATTATTAAAACGAATATGTCAACTAAATATTCTGTAAATTATTAAAACGAATATGTCAACTAAATATTCTGTAAATTATTAAACGAATATGTCAACTAAATATTCTGTAAATTATTAAAACGAATATGTCAACTAAATATTCTGTAAATTATTAAAACGAATATGTCAACTAAATATTCTGTAAATTATTAAAACAAAATAATGTCAACTAAATATTCTGTAAATTATTAAAACAAAATGTCAACTAAATATTCTGTAAATTATTAAAACAAAATGTCAACTAAATATTCTGTAAATTATTAAAACGAATATGTCAACTAAATATTCTGTAAATTATTAAAACGAATATGTCAACTAAATATTCTGTAAATTATTAAAACGAATATGTCAACTAAATATTCTGTAAATTATTAAAACGAATATGTCAACTAAATATTCTGTAAATTATTAAAACAAAATAATGTCAACTAAATATTCTGTAAATTATTAAAACGAATATGTGAAATAAATATTCTGTAAATTATTAAAACGAATGTCAACTAATTATTCTGTAAATTATTAAAACGAATATGTCAACTAAATATTCTGTAAATTATTAAAACGAATATGTCAACCAAATATTCTGTAAATTATTAAAACGAATATGTCAACCAAATATTATGTAAATTATTAAAACGAATATGTCAACCAAATATTCTGTAAATTATTAAAACGAATATGTCAACTAAATATTCTGTAAATTATTAAAACAAAATAATGTCAACTAAATATTCTGTAAATTATTAAAACGAATATGTCAACTAAATATTCTGTAAATTATTAAAACAAAATAATGTCAACTAAATATTCTGTAAATTATTAAAACGAATATGTGAAATAAATATTTTGTAAATTATTAAAACGAATATGTGAAATAAATATTCTGTAAATTATTAAAACGAATATGTGAAATAAATATTCTGTAAATTATTAAAACGAATGTCAACTAAATATTCTGTAAATTACTAAAACGAATGTCAACTAAATTTTCTATAAATTATTAAAACGAATATGTCAACTAAATATTCTGTAAATTATTAAAACGAATATGTCAACCAAATATTCTGTAAATTATTAAAACGAATATGTCAACCAAATATTCTGTAAATTATTAAAACGAATATGCCAACTAAATATTCTGTAAATTATTAAAACGAATATGCCAACTAAATATTCTGTAAATTATTATAACGAATATGTTTCTTGTTTTTCTTTATTTAAAATTTTAGCAATTTAATTATTTTTAAAACGATAAATAATGTAAAAATGATTGTCAGCTAAATATTCTTTAAATCAATAAAACGGATGTCACTTTTTTTAAATGTATTTATTTAAAATTATACTGTCTTAGTCAACAGGACAACATAATTTGATTTTAGAACAATTCATTTTAAAATGGGTAAAGTTGGAATTTTCTTTGTCGATATCAAATTAATCACCATCTTTGCTAATCAGACGATCTCATTTGTTTAAAAATGGGTATGAAAGGTGATAACATACATGCGACCATGACGTGTCTTAGCATATTATTACATAGATAAGGGAACCATTAACATAACGATGCAACAATAATTGAATGAAATAAAACTGCTGATAAAATATCTATCAACTAGCTGTCCTACCCGGCGTTGCAGTGAAGCCATTTTATTTTTTACTTTTTATTTGTTTGCACGTTGTAGCAGTAGACATGAATGAACTATTTTCTGTTGATCGACATACGTTGTGATTCGGCTTGGCGAATCATTATAATCATTGCCTTCAACAGGTGTGCATCTGCATGTAACAAAGACAGATCACATGATCGACATGAACATTTGAGTTCAAGATTGTTTCCCCACGCAGACAAGACATGATCCTGCAATTATCTGCTGTCGGCCCAGCAGAGAATCGACGAACACGAGAGAAAGATTATTCCATCTTGTCTGCATTCACTCAACCCTATGTATTATCTTTTGTATTGTTCCTGTGTTTCTCCTACATAAAACTATTCCCCGTCTGTGCACTGTTGTTGTTCCATTGTTTTACGTCCTGAAGAAGAATTACACAAACCAACAACCTATTCTTGTTCCTTTGTTCCCGACACATCTAAAATTAAGCTTTTCTCAGCTAAAACATGTTTTAAACTTATACAGAAAAAGAAATAAAAATTTTAGTTGTAAGAGATGCAACCGTTTTTATATTCTTCAATAAAAAAACATGAGTTATTCCCTTTGATGATTTTTATTTTATTTTTATTTTTTTACTTTTTTTTTTCAGTTGAAATTGAAAACTCTCTTTTTTCCCAGTTGTCTGGGCAGGGCTACGTACATTTTAAAATAAACTTGTCAAAATTAAAGTTTAATATGTCAGCTTAAATGCTATTTAGGTCCAACTTTCAAAATCTCACAAGATAACTTTATATGTAAGAAAATAAACATACTGATGCGATGTGTGAATCTTTCCTTCTGTTTAATCACTACCAAACAAGATTTAAGTGACATCAAAAGGGTGAATGGGATGGGGAGAGTGAAATAGGGGAAGAGGATGTATTAAAAACAAGTCTCATAATCTGAAGGCTGTAAGTTCAATCCCTGTACAGAGTTGTACACTTGCATTTTTTACTTCAATCACACACAAAAATAGAGCATAATAAACAATATCCGAGAAGAAATTGGTGATGTAAAAAGTTCATTGTGTGACTGTAAATAAATTTTCTTGTGATATTAAACTGTTGACTTTTCTCTTGTTTTCTTTTTTTTCAATACAGCAATTATATTTATTTTTGTTTGGAAAATGTAATATATATGTCATTATTGGTAGAATGGCTACCCTAAACAAAACAAAAAAGATTTTTTTTTTCACCCAATCATAAAACCCTGCCAAATTATGAATTATTTGTATTTCTCTTTTCATATTTCAGGCTTCTGCCAGTTTTGTCATTACTCGCCATTTTTCTCAAGTTTCAGGCTTAAATGTAAGTTTTTAAGCATATTTTCTTTATCTATTTACTTATTTTTTGTTCATGTTTAAATAAAATAAAAATTGAACCAAAATATTCAGTAAACCTTCATTAAAATCAGTCTAAATGGAAGCAGATTTGTGCATGTTTTAAATGAAAGTGAATGGTATTCTTTGGCACTGTGATATCGGAGATGAATCATGTCAGCAACATCCATGTCAATGGTGCTTATTACATCGACATAACAAAGGTGACATCTACTTTGATTAAAATTAAATGGGCTTTTATATAAAATCATATCGTAATTGGATGATATGCAATTAATTTAACATTCACTTATGACCTTTTATGATTAGATGAATTACAACATTGTATTTAAAAGAAAAGGATTTTTTTTTTGTAAATATGTTTCACTTATTTATAACTTTGGTTCACATTACTTAACATACAGGAGGTTTGGATAAATTTAATGAGTTTTTGATACTCTTTCATTTCAGAAACATTTAAAGTATTTAATGATGGTAAAGTGCAATGGATAGCTGTTTCTATGTTCTATTAATGGGCTTGAGAGCTGAAGACCATGAATGACTGGAAAGCACCAGAATATTGGAAGAGAGTAACCTGCATCATGATAATTTGTGCCGGATTAAAAAATTTGGTAAATCTTAGTTGCAGCTCAGTTCTCCTTGAATACCTTAGAGGCAGTGAAAGTAAAATATGAACTTGAGAATTGTGACGGAGATGTGGAAACAGTGGCTAGCAGGTAGGATTATAGCGCATCGAAAATCAGCAAGAGACTGCCCCAAAAAAAGGTGCGGCAAGATCCAAGCAAAGTAATGCGGACCTTGGTGAGAGAGATGGGTGTCGGAGTGGCGACTATGAAGAAAGCGGTGAATGAGGATCTTCGCTACTCTTCATAGGAAAATTGTAAGGGCTAACTACTCACCATCAAGACCCAAGAGAACCAAGAAACTCCTTAACAAGGTCAAACCCCAGTCGAGCGGGGGGAACGGGGGGGGGGGGGGGGTTCACTGGTTCTTCTCATCTGAGAAGAACAACTTCTGCCAGGAGCAATTGCACAATATGCAGAACAGTTTGCATTAAGTTATGTGTCTCCTGAAGACCAAGTTCTTTGAAACTGGGATGGTCTTTGGATGTGTTTCCAGTGATGGTCACATCATACTGCTCACTTCGAAAAGGGACTTAAACTCAATTCAGATAGCTACATCGAATTGCTGTCCACTGTTTTCAAGTGTTGGTAGAGAGGGTAAATGTGGGAAGGCAATACATGTGGCAGCAGGACTCAGCTCTGTGTTACACGTCTGGTAAAACCCAAAAGTGGCTGTCTCAGAAAACTTTGATGTGTGGGGCGCAGTTTAGATAGACACCAACCATATTGCCTGCAACACCAAAGATGAGATGATTACCAGGATCAAACTGGTGTTTAGGCGTCTCTCGAAGGACACTGTAGAGACTGCATGCTCCAGGTTCAGGTCCTGCTGGAGGCTGTGGTAGAGACTCAGGCCAACTTCTTCAGTGAGTTGTATTTAACAAATGATTCTCTCACAGACACACTTTAAATTTTACGAATATATCATTTATTGGCCCAAATATGATGGGTTTTTTTCTTTCCAAAAAGTGTCAAATGTATTGCAAACACTCTGTACTATATAACCTGAGGATGGTTTCATTAACCTAAACATTAGCTACACGAGCCAACAAAAAGTTTTAACAATTTTAATATTTCTTTTTGATAATATTTATAAATTGTCAGATGTTTCATCCAATCCAATTTAAAGATTATTTTGTTGTAGTTATTTTTATATTTTATAATTTTTATCGTTTATTCCAAAACATTAAAATTCGTTTTATATTTTTCTAAACGCTAAAAAGTAAAATTTCTTTCCAAGCCTAAAAGCCCATAAAAAATGCCTGAGCAGCCCCCTTGGCATTCCTTGCTAGGGCGCTTCGGGTAATTAGCAATAAACTAACCCCGTTCTCAAAGAGAGAAGGTAAAGCCTGGGAAAGTGGACCTCTTCGAATTAAACAGAACCATTACTTAGTAGGGCTACTAATCTTCATGAATTCCATCATTCTTGACTAAGTTTTACATTTCAACTCTGTATTAATAAAGGGATTAAATAAATAGCCAAATAAACATTTATTGTATCGGAAAGTAAGATGTAATTCTATCCAATTTTTTTTTTGGATTTTACATATTACAAGATAAAAATGTGACTTGTTGAATCATCCATTAAGCTCAGAATAAATGTTTGAATCAGGAAAAAGGGATTTTCCAAAGCCAGTTTATTATACAAAAAATAAAGAGAATATTCAAAATTAGTTTTTTTTTTCTGCTCTCTATATAGGGCTCTTTCTATTGTTTTGTTATTGGTTTGTTCTTTTATCTCCGTATTGTCTGAATTTATTTTCATAATTATGTTTGGCTCTGAGGCGGTAGTCTCACTAAAACATGGCTGAAGGTGTGTAAGTAACACAAATGTTTACATACATATATATGAGGATAAAATACACGATGTATCATAAGATAAAATGCTGCAGAGACAAGATGTATGAAAAAGACAAAATGGAAAACGAATTAAAGACATGTATTTAATTTGTTTTTCCTTTTGTCTTTTTCACACACACACACACACATATATATATATACAGGGCTTTACGCGCTCCACTACTTTTGGAGCTGCTCCCGCTCCAACGCCCAAAATTGGAACTGGCTCCTTTCATGCTCCCCATTTTCAAAAAGGAGCCACTCCAGCTCAAATTCCTATAAAAAAGGAACAGCTCTTTTTTAGTGCTCCATAATGAAAATGTACCTTCTTTCATAAACATTCTATTCTGCCAATAAGTGGATGAAGGATAGGGGTAGGCGTCAAAGTATCTCGTCAATATGGGTGAGGATGTCACTTTAAGTGTAAGACTATAAGATAATATTTGACAAAATCTTGCTAATATTTTGAGATGTGCTAAAGGTTATAGGAGAACATGTCGGATGAAGCATAGGATTACACATAAATTTTCGTTTCCTGAGGTACAAAATAGAAATAGAAAAATCCCTGAAGTATTTTAAAACAATTTTCATTACATTAACAACCTATTTTTTCAGAGGAGGAAAATTTGATCCGATATTTTTTCTATTTATTTTGGAAGGGAATTTAGATTTGTTTAAGTAAATAAAGTTTTACTTTTAAACATTATTAGTGATTATTTTCTTCTTAAAGAAAACATTTCTCTGGGAGAGGAGAGATAGCCAGGGCAAGATTAATCATCGTGTTGTTGTTTAATATTTGTTTTAACGAACGTAACTATATTGTAGTTTTTACCACAGAGAAATGCACAAGTACTTTCAAACAAATCGATTTATCCATTTATTTTTTCAATAGTACAATTTGGGGCAAAAAAAAACCCAATGAAGTTTATTTTTTAAAGATTGAATAAAAAAATATTTTTCATAAGTTGGCCAAAAAATATCAATAAATTGTCAATAAACAATTCAGGGATCCATTTAATGTCTTAAAATTTCATACAAAATATCTGGCCTAGACCTTGGGAGTTGAGAAAATATCGGGTCAAGAATATCTAAAAATGTTAAGTTAATCTTGTAATGAATGTAGAATCTTATTTTCAGATAACTAGAAAAATGAATGTTATTTTTTTTTATTTACATGAAAGGACTTTAAAGAATACTATTTGAAAAAGTTTATATTTAAAGAAGTTAAGATTTCTAATATAAAACTTTAATCTTAATGCACTCTTATTATTAAAAATTGGTTATACGTTATTTCCTACTCTATCTGGTCCGGAAGTGGTTGATCATTTTACGTTAAATTTATATAGGAAAGTGATCCCCCACACTAAAGTCTAAAATATAGTGGGGGGGGGGGGTATTCCTTTTTTGCGGATATTTTCCCAGGCTGTTTACATGTAATCGCCTAAAAAAAGTAGAATCTCATTTTTATTTTTCGCTAAAATTAAAATATGATGGATTAAACTAAATGATCCAGTAATACCAAGTTTTCTTATTAAAAACAATGTTCAAACAAATAAAAGAAATGCATTTTTTTAGAAGTCTCGATTTTATCGTAAAGAAGAACACATCACAAAATAATATGAATTCATAAAAAAATCAGTTGAAAATATTTTACAGCGTCGAAAGTATAAGCTTTACCAATATACAGATAGGCATTTAAAAGATATTTATGTAAAATTTTAGTTAAGTTTCGGGGTGAAAAAATATTTTCGTCGGTGTAGCAGGAGAGGAGACACTTGCGAAGATACTACACTTTGAACAGCAGAGGAAAACACAGTTCTATTTTCAAGAGTTATAGCGATATGTGTTATTATTTCGTTGGGGTGAGAAATAATATATAATGGGTAGGGGTCAAATGGCTTCAAAACGGATGTATTTAATTAATTGTTATGAAAACAAAGATTTATTTAGTTATTATTACCCTTAAATATATTTTTTAATACCTTTCTTTGAATAATAGCAATGATGATAATGATAATAACCCGCATAAGCTACAAAGGGTAACCAGTCAGGGAGAAAACAAAACCACATGAAGAACACCACAACACGAACCAAGGAACAGAAGTTGCAAGAAACATCACTTCATAATCCCCCCCCCCCCCCAATAAATTACACCGGCCTCAGCTATCACCACACAAAAATGAACCAAGGAACAGAAATTACAAGAAACACCATAAGCTCCCCCCCCCCCCCCAAAAAAATGAATTCAAACAAGACCTCCACTGGAAAAGTGCGGAGAATGCTGGGAACTTGGGGAGGCTTATTGCCACCCAAATCCCAGAGAAGACCAATGGTCCTTGTTGTGTTCTGGTTATACGCTGAAAGCAAGAAGTGATACGAAGCAAAGAAGGAACAGAGGTCAAAGCAAGGACAACAATCAACAACGTGTTACTTCTAGTTCGCCCGGTCGATCAAGAGAATTGATGACGTGGCGGTGTTGTTTATATATACAATCAGAAAGAACAAAGGGGGATAATTACACATTACTATTGTTATGGTGTAAGGGAGACAACTGTTGTCATTTCCAAATGTACGATTGGATATTACACCTCTCTCTTTCTCAATTAAATGTACGCGTACTTACGTATGGTAAGGGAAGGGAGTTCAGTCAAGGTATGTTTCACCGATTAACAATTGTCTCAGTCAAGGAGGAATCGTTTTCTTTTCTGTCCTTTTTTTTTTCTTTTTAAATACACAATTGCAAACTACTTACGTCGTCTGCAGGATGGGGGGAGGGAATCGTCTTTCGATTCTTCAGAATCAGAATCTGTTTCTTCTTCAGGGGAGCTGACGGAATTTCCAAGACAGAAATAGAGACTTTACTCACTCATCTAACTATCTGATATAGTCCTCAAAGCGTATCGGCGGGAGTCGTTTCCGTGTTGGATTACGTCTTACCACTGGTGGATTATGTTTTGGTATGGGCGGTAAATGCGTCTGGCCTTCGTGTCTGGAGTCCGAGTTTTCCTGTTGTGGATATGAGTATAACTCATCTTCAGAGTCTGATTCTATGTTTTCTCTGGGAAGATTATCTGGACTTATCCGCTTAAAGTGAGAGGAATTCCGGGTAACTTGGTAGTCATCTCTTTGTGCTGTCACCATGCTATCCTTTATGCCGATAATCGTCAGTTGATTCGGGTCGAATGGTGGGGATAGCTTGTTGAGACGTTTCTGCTTGACAAGTACTTTGTCACCTAGGCAAAGAGGAGAGGCCTTTGTCTTTCTTTTTGTGTCGGCATAGATCTTCATTTTCCTCTTCCCTCGTGCATCATTCTCCGCTATGTGAGTGTGAATCGGCTTTGACATGGGTTCTTTCAGAACAGCAGGTATGCCGATTTTCATCTTCCTTCCAGTGAGGGCTTCGAATGGAGAAGTTTTGGTTGTACTGTGGGGGGTGGCCCTGTATTGCCTTAGAAAATGGACTAGTTGGGTTTTCCAGTTCAGACCCTCCACAGTGGAGGCGCGAACATACTTGTTTAGTGTTCTCATAAACCGTTCGACCTCTCCATTCGCCTCTGGCCACGCAGGGGTAACTCTTCTGTGTCGGAATCCTGCTTGAGTGGCAAAATCCTTGAATTCTTGCCCTTGGAAGGGGGGACCATTGTCAGTCTTGACAATATCGGGGTATCCTTGTCTGGCAAAGATTGCGTCAAGGCGGGGAATGACCACTTTTGCTGATGTCGAGGGGAGTATCTCTACTTCTGGGAACCTACTGTAGTCGTCGATGACGACCAGTACATAGTCTCCAGAAGGGAAAGGACCTGCGAAGTCCAGGGAGATTTCAGTCCATGGGGCAGCAGGGAGTGGTGTGGTGCGTATGGGCTCACGGCGTGATGATGTTGAGTTGGTAGCTTGACAAGGGATGCAGTTGCGCACTGTCTCCTCCACCAGCTTGTCAATTCCATGGAACCAGACCTTTTCCCTCATTAGCTGCTTCGTCTTAACAACGCCCTGGTGTGTGTGGTGGGCTATGTCTACGGCTCTCTTCTGCAGGGTGGACGGGACCACCAGGCGGTGACCTCGAAGGATGAGACCATCATATGCAGATAGTTCATCTTTGACATGTGCGAGACAGGATAACTGCGGGTCGTTCCATTTTCCATCTGAAAGTGCAATCATCACTTTCTGTAGCAAGGGGTCTTTTCCCGTGGCTAGCTTCATCTCTTCGAGGGTGATCGACTTAGGTATGGCATGGTGAGCCACGTATCTTATATACGCCTCAGCTGAATTGTCCCTCTCGGGTTTGTGGTGAGGATGTCGACTGAGGTAGTCGGCGGGGTTCTGGTCATCTTTTCCCGGCCGGTATACCAAGCTATACTCATATTGCATGAGGCGTAGGCGCCATCGTTCGATTCTGGATGTAGCTGGTTTGAGACTTTTTACAATACCGAGAAGTGGTTTGTGGTCAGTGGTGATGGTGAACCTTGACCCATACAAGTAAAGATGAAAATGCTCAGCAGCGTATACAACGGCTAACATTTCTCTCTCCGTCTGCGAGTATCGCTGTTCCACATCTGTGAGAGCACGGCTGGCATAACACAAGACCTTCCCGTCTTGTGTAAGCATTGCCCCTAGTCCAACAGGGCTCGCGTCTACCAGGATGTTTGTCTCCTTGTTCTGATCGAAGTAGACCATAACTCCAGCTCCAGTCAGGGCCTTTTTTAATTTTATCACTGCCCTCTCTTCTGTCTCTGACCACCTCCATTCTCTGTCTTTTCTTGTGAGTTGTCGGAGTGGCTCGGTGACAGTGGCATAGTGCGGGATGAACCTGGCCACATATTGGACCATGCCCAGGAATGAGCGCACTTCTCCAACGTTGGTGGGCGATTTGCAGTTTGTAATTGCTGCTATTTTGTCTGGGTCTGGTGACACCCCTTTTTCGCTGAAGGTATGTCCAAAAAAAGTTATTTGTTTCACCGAGAAAAGGCACTTTTTCCTGTTTAGCCTGGCCCCGGCATTCTGTAGTCGTTCCAGCGTGGACCTCAAACTGGCATCATGTGAGGCTTGGTCACGTCCATAGACGATAATGTCGTCTGAGAGGTTTTTGACTCCTGGAATGCCCCTCAAAAGATCCGTAATGGCCTTTTGAAATATTTCAGAGGCTGCATTTACTCCGAACAACAGTCTCTTGTATCGGAATAGTCCAGCATGTGTGGTGAACGTGGTGATGTATCTGCTGGACTCCCCCAGCTCTAATTGGTGGTACGCGCTCGACATGTCCAGCTTGCTGAACACCTTTGAGTGGTTTAAATCTGCAAACAAGTCATCCACGGTCGGCATGGGATGTTTGACCCTTTGTATGGCTTCGTTTGCTTTTCGCATATCTATGCAGATTCGCACGCCACTCGGTTTTTTGGGGACTATCACCACGGGACTTACCCAGGGGGTAGGTCCAGTAACATCCTCAATTACGTCCATCTCCTTGAGGCGTTTTAATTCCGACTCGACGTCTTTCCTCACGTGAAAGGGTATTCTTCGTTGTCTCTGTGTCACCGGTGGGATCGAAGTATCGATGTGCAGCTTAACAGTGGGTCCAGAAATCTTTCCCATCTTTCCATCGAATAATGAGGGGAATTCATCTGGGATAGATGTTGCCACATTGAACGTAAAATTAAAGGATATCATATCTAGTGCTTCAGCAGAGTGGGCACCGAGTAGATTTTGTAAATCGTGCCCGAACAAGGGGTTTTCATCGTTGATGACGAACATTTTTGCTTTGCAGCGTTTTCCTTTAAATTCAATGGGGGTATTGATGAATCCACGGACTGGCATGGCTTTTCTGGACCGATATGCAAATATCTGTGTGGCAGTGTTGTGTATTTTCGGCCTGTACTGGAGACCGTCGTACGTGCGTCCAGACATTATATTAACACTGGCACCGGTATCCAAAACGAAGGTCACTGGGGAGTCATTAACGAGGATGGTGGCTGTGGGTGCTTTTGTCGACGTGGGAGTTTTTATTGTGTAGACAGACTCATCACTCGACGTAGAAAGGGATTCTATATCATTTCGATATGAGTAAGAAATTTGTCTTACCGGTTTTGAATTACATACTTTTGCAAAGTGGTTCTTTTTCCGGCAATTTCGACATTCTTGACCCTTCGCTGGACACTTCACATGTGTTGCTGAGTATCCACAGTAGTGGCAGACACGTCCGGCGTCTTTGCCACGTGGCTGGGTCCTCGGAGTAAACTGGCGATTACTGCCTTGTGTGTGTCCGTAGTTGCGTTTTTCGTCGGTATTTTTTCTTTCTTTTTCTCTGCGTGTGTACTGCCTGCTGTCTCGTTTATTGTTATGTGACGACAGGGCATTAACCACCTCTTCCCGTTCAATGTCTGCGGCTCGTGTGCGAGCTAATTCAATTGCTCTGGCCTCGTCTAGCACTTGTTTGAGCGTGGAGTTGTCTCGAAGTGCCCTTCGTCTGACCTTAGAGGATGAACAGCCTTGGACGATCTGTGCGAGTATCTCCCGATCTGTATCCATGAAGTCACACGTGGACGCTAGTGTCCTCAGTCTCACATGAAATGAGTCTAGATTTTCGTCAGCATTTTGCGATGCGCGTCGAAATTTGAAGATCTCATAAGACATATTTCTTTGCGGTGTGAAATAGTCGGTCAGTGAGTTCTTTGCTACTTCGTATGTGTTTGGTGTCGTGTGATCCGTTTCGACGGTTGCATCAACGCCTTTTTGAATATCCGTGAAATTGTGGAAAATATCAAAAACTTCGTCACCTGCAAGGTGCAGCAAACACGCTTTTTTTCTACGGTCTTCTTGAATGTCTAAAGCCACGAACACATTCTCAAGTTTCTCCAACCACTTTTGCCACCGATTTGCGTTAGTACTCGGATTTTCGTGGACGCTAAAACTTGGAAAATTGGGTATTCCGTTGTAAGACATTTTTTTTTTTGTAATTAAAAAAGAATTGGACTTTTTTTTTTTTTTTTGAATTAAACGTTAGCTCGTGTGTTCGATTACTGTGAGTTTTTTCGTTTGAATTCTCGTCGCCAGTGTTGTGTTCTGGTTATACGCTGAAAGCAAGAAGTGATACGAAGCAAAGAAGGAACAGAGGTCAAAGCAAGGACAACAATCAACAACGTGTTACTTCTAGTTCGCCCGGTCGATCAAGAGAATTGATGACGTGGCGGTGTTGTTTATATATACAATCAGAAAGAACAAAGGGGGATAATTACACATTACTATTGTTATGGTGTAAGGGAGACAACTGTTGTCATTTCCAAATGTACGATTGGATATTACAGTCCTTACCAGTGAGAAATCAATCGTAAGAGGCTGTTGTGATACCGCATCGTAATCGAAAAGAGGTGAATAATACTGGAAATCTGGAGAGGCTTGTTGTCACTCAGACTCCAGGAAATACCACTGGTTTTTGTCAGTGAGAAATCACTGACGATGATCTGTGTGGGAACTCCTAGTGAGTACAAATAATAATAGCAGTAAGATTGAGTACAAATTAATTGTCTGTAAATTAAAAGAAAAATTGGCTTATTTATTTAATCAGTAATAAACATCCTTATCATAATTACAAAAAAGTTCAAATCTTTAAGAAAATAACTTCAAAGACATCTATAGACTTACTGGCGCATTTGAAGACATTTGTTGTGAAATTGTCCCCTGCCTTAAGAAAACTGTCCTATCAAAAACGTAACATGTAGATGTAAAAATCTACTTGCCTCTATAAAAAAAACCTGAGAAGTTCAAATGTTCTGTTTTCATGTATAACTCTCTCGTTCTTTCTCCCTTCCTCTCTCCCCCCTCTCTCTCTCCCTATCTCATATACATTTATCATAGATATAATTTTAAAAATAACTATGACTTTCTTTTCGTTTCCTTTGTATTGCTGAATAAAAAAAACTAATGTTTAAAAAAAGAAAATCAAATAATTTTGGATCGAGAAGCACTGAGTGATAAAACCACGCTCTTTAGTTCCAAATGGAGTTTCTCACGCTGAATATAAAATGAGCCCTCTTCTCCTTCGTACCAGGGCTTCGTCTCATGAACAGGTCAACACAAAGCCCTGAAGTTATGAAAATATATTTATGGCAATTAAGCTACACAGAGGTTTTCGCGTTTCATTCCCATAGGGAATCGTCAGACTAAAATGCATGTTGTTTGTGTTGCCGGGTGTTTTTATATATACACGTGGTGTTTAGTCTAACTAGTTAACCAATCAGATTCTTTGTTATTCTCTTAGCCAATCGTTGAGCTTCTCACAAACAAAGGTTCGGTTGATTTTACTTCCTATTCTATTTTTCTGTTTTCTATAGGGTGGCCCATCTCTGTTTCTTTGTTTTCATAACTTTCTACCTAGCTCTACTCACGTATTGAGCACTGTTGAAGTAAATACTAAAAATTGATACATAAAAGATTATATCTCCTTATAAAATTTTATGTGGATACATGAAATAATAATATATATATTATATTATATTATATTATATTATATAAAAGCTAATACATCTAACATAAAATGCATCGATTCAATCTAGGTGTTTCACGATTCAAAATGCTATTTCAAACTAAAATCCGACAGACCAACAAACATATTCACATGGACGCATCTAAATATGTTTGCATCATGGCAGACATCTTGAATGCCACATTTGATACAAGTATCTCCGTTTCAGGCTAAATAAAAGTTATAATTAATTATTTGACTACACAGGTCAGGTGCTAGAACATAAATAGCTTGATTTATTCAAAATACTTACGTTGATAAAAATGAACATTCGACATTTATCACCTTTAATCTTTGATCTGTAACTTTTTCTTTTCGATGCCAATTTCGGAGGACTTTTGTAGAAAAACATTAAGAAAAGACAAGCTTTCCAATGATACTAAATTTAGCTCGGCTTTAATCATTGCCAGATTATGCTCGATAACAGTACATTTCTACTTGACTCTATCGGAAAAATGTCCGTTGGGTTGTCAGGAGACGATTGTTCTGCTTCTTGTCACCAAAAAGTTTCAAATTATTAGCTTTAGTTTTATCTACTTTAGCTTTTATTGAGGTGATTGGCTTGTTATGACATTGTGTTGACCTGTTCATGAGACATTATTCAATTCTTTTCTACTGCGTAACCAATTTCATCTTGATTTAAGTGTAATCCTTTAAGTTGTCTCTTGTGAAATTCCAAAATGGTTATTAGTCATGTGTAATGTGTAATGTCTCTTTTATGATTCTCTAATTATTGATGATTTTCGTTCTGTTTAATTCTCATGCAAAAATACCACTGATCCATACAATCTTCTGGTTCATAGCATTCCAATTCATTTTACCTCATTTTGGAGTGCTGAATCCATATCTGCCAGGTCACGTATTTGTACTATAAAAACTTAGATTTTTGCACGATATAAAGATTCTACTGATAATAACGAAACCGAAAGTAATCCTCCAGTCTATAATAAAGATATTTTGACACACTCTTTATATAACACATGTCCTCAATCCTCACTGGTCAGGTTTCACTTCCATACATCATCACACTGCATACACATACCTGATAGACTCTTCCCTTGGTCGACAGTGGTAACGCTCTGCCAGTTAGTAATGGTAGAAGTTCCCTGAACTTACTCCATCCATTCCTACCTCTTACAACCACGCTAGCACCTGCTCCACCTTGTGCTCCACATGGTATCATCAAGGTAACAGAACTTCTGGAGAACCTCAATAGCGTTGCAATCCAGATATACTTTGTCCACATCTGAGTTCTCATCAATCTCGATATTGAAAATAAAATCTGTAAAATCTTTTTTCTTTTTTTTAAAATTTATTTTTACAGTCGTTATTTCCACGCTCCATCATTTTTTGCTGACTTTTTTAGATGAAATATTATTGTATGGATGTGAAAATATTTTTCTATTATCAAAATGGAATATATTTATAAATGTTTTTATTTTTTTAAGGATGTTGTGATTGCCAGTTATGTGCGGACACCAATTACTTCGTTTCTCAGTGGAATGGCATCGATACCTGCCCCAAAGCTTGGTTCTATTGTGATTAAAGAAGCTGTCGCCAAAGCGGGTAAGCTCATCTCACTGGAACTTTTTTCTTTGATAGTCTTAAGATGTGCCAATGTCAACAGATACCTGTCATAAATTGTCCCCATTAAATTTTGTCCATTATTTTCAGTCCTTTTGTAATATTCTTCATCATCCTACTGACAATCGATCCATTTCATTAATCCTTATCCTCGAGTGGCTTTTGGCCTTGATAAATGTTACATTAGCACCAACTCTAGGGGGAGTCCGACACCCTGCATGTCTACTATAAGATAAAAATCATACCTGATGTCTTCAAACGTTCATCCACAACGGTCCTCCTAGACTGATGACTTCCCTTCTATAATCAAAGTCGTCCCGGCAAACACACAGGAAAGAATACTCACTCTCGAAATTGGAGCAAGATCAGTTTTATTTATGTTGTTCGTTTTGCCCTATATCATTGCTGGAGGCGAGGAGAAGGTTAGGGAGTTGCAGAAACTGGGTTCCACGGTCCCTAGCTTTGTCCGTCACTGATTCTTTAGTCATTATTTTAGGTCTGCTCTCTCTGACTTCCCAAGCTCAACTAACTTTACGCGCTTCTTTCCTTTGCCTCCTGGCATCATTTTCTCTTGCTATTCTTCCCATAGAAAACAATCGCCTCAAAAGTTGATTGCTTAGCGCTTTGCCGACTCATACATCCTGCCTAACTTGACACCAATCTAAATCCTCAGATGAGTACTAGTTGACGTACATGCAATATTCGACAAAAGTGGTAATTTTTTTTATAAAAAAAAATCAATCTGCAAGTTCAGTGAAGACAATCCTATTTCAAACTGAAGTCAAATGAACTGAGAAGCGAATAGAGCTTTATATATAAGAGATGTATGGACACATCTAAAATAAGAACAATACCAATCTGATCAATCACCCTTCATTTGTCTGTGATATTTTATCATTAAATAATAAATGCTCTTTATTTTTTAGTGTTTGGGTCTCAAAACAACATGGCTCAAGGGAAGTGAAAGTTATTTTCAGCAGCATTGTAACTCTTGTTTCCCTTATTTTGTCCTGTAGTCTTCACATTCCATAAGCGATGCTTCCGACAAAGAGGGAAGAATTGCTGTTTTCTGGGCCGAAATATATCTATCTAACACTTATTGTTGGCTAGTTTTTGACCTTGAAGTAGTATTTTTTTTTTAGCTCCTTACATCAAATGGCTTCATGCCTTGTTTGGAGCAATTTTCGTTAAAAAAATAAATAAATAAAATAAAAAATAATACTTGATCTTTACCCTTTAATTCAAACCAGAATTTACATTCTATTTCCCAGTTTAAAGGCTTCACAATCGCTTTCGAATTTCAAAGGTCAGCAAAGTAAAATGCATGTTGGTGATTTTTTTAATCTATTAGTCATCATCATATTCAATTTAACATCTATTTTACATGCTGGATTAAAATTAAACTGAATTGATGTTTTAACAAAAGATCAAAAATTCCTTGCAAAATTTTACTTTTGAGGTCAAGAATTTTCATATTAATATGGAAATTCTCTTGGGAACCTACTGTCGCGATATCAGCAGCCTTTCACTTTGATTGCCCCAAGGCCTCGGTCACATAATTCTAAGTGAAAAACGAGTACAAGTAAGATTGACTTGAGCTGAGGACACTAGTAGACTTCTGGGATGACTGAAACTACATTTTTATCAAGTTCACCCTCGAAATTGAGAGAAAGATGTGAAGCAAAGTGTGCTAGAGAGACAATATCATCCATTAGACACTCAGACTTTAGCTTTCACTCGCCCTCCCTTCTCATCTTGTTCGCATGGAATCCTTATTTTCATGGAAAGTGCTCCAATCTTTGGTTCCTCTTTGTAAGACATTCGCAGCAAGAACTCGTCTTCTATCACAACGGAAAGTGATTTTTCTTTTCTCCAATGTGCCTAGCATCAGGCAGAATTTCTATGGACAAAGCTTCTTTGCAAGGGTTTCATGCTTATGGAAAACATTACCACAAGACTGCTTCCCTGTTGGTTACAACTTGGTCGTCTTCAGATCCAATATCGAATATTTAATATCATTAGATCCTTCCTAGAAATAAGAAAGATCCAGGTTGTCCTCGATGGATGTACATCCAAACGACATGACATTAATGCAGGCGTACTGCAGGGGTTGATCCTTGGACCTTTATTGTTCCTGACTTTCGTAAACGACCTTCCTGATCAAATTATGTCTAAAATGGATATGTTTGCTGATGACACCACGCTCTATTCTCAACCTGTGGGTAAAAGGAATGCGTACATATCTAAGGCAATGGCTTAATCCTTAGAAAATGACTTCCAGTCTGTAGTTGAATAGGGACAGAAATGGATAGTAACATTTAATGCTAGTTCCTTTTTTTAACAATTATAAGAATCCTCTTCAACCACCGATTGCCATGGCAAATAGCAATCTACCCGAGAGTTCAATATTTCAACTGCGGACCTAACATTCACAGGTAACATGAATTGGGACAAATACATAGAAGATATTGCCACTGCTGCTGCAAAGACAGTGGGCTCTCTCTACCGTGCTAGAAAACTTCCCTAACCTGCCAGTATCCTATATCTCTACAAGGCCATCATCTGCCCATGCATGGAGTATTTTTGTCACATCTTGGCTGACAAGGTCTAAATATAAGAGTTTGTAATCTAATCGGTACCACACTATCTACCAAGCTCCAGCCCCTGTCCTATCACTGCAATGTTCCATCCCTGTGCTTGTTTTACAAGTACTTCAATGTAATGTGCTCCGACGAACTTGCTGCTCTGGTGCTCCCTCGACGTGAATACACCCGATAATCATCTAAATCCTATCCATTCAATGTGGAGGTCCCCAGATGCCGGAGGACTTTCTACTCTAATAGCTTCTTTCCTTGAACTTCTAGCCTTTGGATTCCCTCCCTGCTCCCCGTTTCCCTGACTGTACCTACATGCAGAAATTTAAATGTAATGTGAACAAACATCACCCCCTAATCCTTAATGGCATTAATCTCCACTGTCGCGTTCCGCATTATCTCTTTTTTTCACCCTATCAATAACAGCTGCACACCGAGCAGTTTGGGGCCTGTCAGAACGCTGGTCACTCTCTCGGCTGATGTGCAGCCATTTTTTAATCAGTGGAACCACTTTTTAATTCGTGTTACACATCGCATCTTCTCCAAACACCTGCTGAATCTAATGCGACGATGGAGATGAACACCATTCCAAAAGAAGATTCCCAGAGATGTTTCCGGCAGTGAATGGATCGGTGGACTAAGTGTGTGCAAGCACAAGGGGCCTACTTTGAAGGGGATTAGGGTCCCAGCCCCATCACATATTTAAAATATGTTTTTTTGCCTACAGTCGGATAATTTATAGACAGGCCTCGTACATGCAATGTGTTTATAAATTCTCGTATGAACATGTATCAATGCGATATAGTATATATGCATATATTTGTGTTTCTATTTTTATTCCTATTTCAGGACTCCCCAGTGAAGCAGTACAGGAAGTTTACATGGGCAACGTTTTACAAGCTGCATCAGGACAAGCGCCAACACGTCAAGCTCTCATTGGGGCAGGTGAATTTCAGTTTCTTTTCTTTATTCTTTTTATTTTATGTTTTTTGAAAAGGATGGAATAAAAAATGTCGAATCATTATTTAAAAATCTGACACTCATTGCCTCGATAAGTTTCTTTTTCTCCACATTGTGGATTAAATTTCTCTGAAAGGAAAACATTTCCTGAAACTGTCATGATGTTACATATGGTAGCGGCTCGTGTTTCAGAAAAATCAGAATTTTTAATTTTTAATGTTTAGAAACTTTTTTTTCTATTTTTACCAATTTGTTTAAATTTTTCTTTTCCTCTTTCTTTTTTTTCTATTTCTTTTTTCTCTTTCTCTTACATTATCTCTCACTCTCTTTCTCTTTTTTCTCTTACTCTCTATCTCTTTTTTCTTTTCTCTTACTCTCTCTATTTTATCTCTATATATTTTCTCTTTTCTCTATTTTTCCTTTCTCTCTTTCTTTTTTTTTCTTTCTCTTTCTCTCTTTATTTTTCTTTCTTTCTCTCTCTTTATTTTTCTTTCTCTCTCTTTTTATTTTTCTTTCTTTCTCTCTCTCTTTATTTTTCTTTCTCTCTCTCTTTATTTTTCTTTCTCTCTCTCTTTATTTTTCTTTCTCTCTCTCTTTATTTTTCTTTCTCTCTCTCTTTATTTTTCTTTCTCTCTCTCTTTATTTTTCTCTCTCTCTCTCTTTATTTTTCTTTCTCTCTCTCTTTATTTTTCTTTCTTTCTCTCTCTCTTTATTTTTCTTTCTTTCTCTCTCTCTTTATTTTTCTTTCTTTCTCTCTCTCTTTATTTTTCTTTCTTTCTCTCTCTCTTTATTTTTCTTTCTTTCTCTCTCTCTTTATTTTTCTTTCTCTCTCTCTTTATTTTTCTTTCTCTCTCTCTTTATTTTTCTTTCTCTCTCTCTCTCTTTATTTTTCTTTCTCTCTCTCTCTCTTTATTTTTCTTTCTCTCTCTCTCTCTTTATTTTTCTTTCTCTCTCTCTCTCTCTTTATTTTTCTTTCTCTCTCTATCTAACCTGTCAGTATCTTATATCTCTACAAAGCAACCATTGGCCAATGCATGGAGTATTGATTTACTCCTCTCCAGGAGTTAGGCACAAGGCCAGTTTTTATCTTACTCCCACAAGTAAGATGTGACCCAAGAGCGGGTCGGGAAAGTGGGGTTTAAAAATTGCCTGGGAAGCCCTGTCGGCATTCTCCAGTAGGGGTGCCTCAGGCAGTAAGCAATAAACTTACTCCTCCCCAAAGAGGGGAGGCGAAGCCTGGGAGGATGGACCTCCTAGAACTGCACAGGACAGACCCATAGACCGGCGTAAATCAAGCCCCGAAGGCCAAGACAATATCAGTCTATGGGGTGCAGTATCCATCGGAACAGATACTACCCTTTGATCTTAGCCAAAAGGCCAAGAACGGAGTATTGTTGCCACATCTGGGCTGGTACATCAACCACTAGTATCTCCATTTTAGATGGGGTCCAAAAAGAGCCTCTAATCTAATAGATTCCACACTGTTTACCCAGCTGCATTCCCTGTCCTATCGCCGCAATGTTGCATACCTGTGCTTGTTTTACAAGTACTTCAATGAAATGTGCTCCGATGAACTTGCTGCAACATAGATATCCACAACCAATCCGACAACCAGCAAAATCAACCCCCTCACTGTAGCTTTCTCCTCTAATAGCTTCTTTCCTTGAACCGCTGCATTTGGAATTCCTTCCCTGCTTCCTTTTTCACAACTGTACTAAAATACAGAAATCTAAATGTAATATAATGTGAACAAACTTTTTGTTGCACAACTCCCCACTTAGGATGGCCCTATAAATCTAGCCTCTAATTCACAGTAGCCCTTTACGTTCACTGGCAATGTGCCTTGTTTGTATATAAGTAAAAAAAAAAAAAAAAATTGGCCAGTGCTTCATTTTAAAGAA